>OY744555.1:34903564-34966064 GCA_963556195.1 Sepiola atlantica
ATTTTAGACATTTTCTAGAATCAAAATCATGTAATGGATGTTGATCAAAATTGGAATAAAGATTCTAGGCATAAGGTTTACTAGCATTATACATTGATTTTAATCTTCGTAAGGGGACATAGAAGTGGTGCAAAACTATTTTTTGGGAAATTATATTTTATCCGTTCTGCGACGGGTATTCTTTTGATATATATATATATATATATATATATATATATGTGTGTGTATTTAGACAACATGTTTTCATTTAGACAAACGTTACTATATAGCAGGGAATTTTTTTGTTTAATTAGTCTTTTTTTGATCTTCTCGAATTTCCGTCGAATTGTCGGATGTAGGCTCCGTAGGCGTTCTTTTGCTCCATTTTTTCAACTGACCCTCTCAATCGTCTTCACTAAATGTCGAAAGTTTATTCACTAATGTCCCGGTTCATTGAATAATCAACATCATAATTAATAGCATATACAATAACCCATCCATCCTTCCTCTCAAAATAAATCCTAGAATTTTCAAAAAGTTATTAATCTGCACAACCGAAGTCCCCTTCTACGACTATAAGGGAAACATTTACACACAAATTGACGACGTGTCCATGGGTTCCGTACTTGGACTAACATTCAGTAATTTTTATATGTCTAATCTCGAAAACAAAATATTTAATAAACCCTCCATTTATGTCAGGTACATGGACGATATCCTTATTCTAGCAAAATATTTAATACAATCACTAAACCCTCCATTTATGTCAGGTAAATGGACGATATCCTTATTTTAGCAAAATATTTAATACAATCACTAAACCCTCCATTTATGCCAGGTACATGGACGATACTCTTATTCTATCAGATAACAATAATAAAATAAAAAACAAAATATCTTTCAGAAAAACTCTGTACTCACATTCACCTATGAACTAAACAGTAATAACAAAATTCCGTTTCTAGACGTACTTATTGACTTATCGACTCTAACAATGATGAACTCATTACCTCTCCATATAAAAAACTACCTCCATTAATTCTTATATGTTAAATTACAGAAGTGAATGTCTAACAATTATAAAAAATCGAATAAACCTGGCTAAATTGATCTCCTCAACCAAAAAATATTACTCAACTAGCAGAACCCGTCGCCCGGCGTTGCACGGGAGAAAGTACTACCTATTGCATAAAAAAGAAACCGCCTATTGTTCTCCCCCCCCCTCTACAGTGTTGGTGAATGTTTTAAATTTAAAAAAAGAAAAAGTGGTAGAGTAGAATGGGATCGAATGCTGAAACTGGCGATCATGAAACCTCCCTTTTTAACCACTGCGCCACAGTTTCGACTTAAAAATACGTGTGAAAATAGGCCAATTAAGCTAAGCTTGTTTATTGGCAGCTTCTGCCGACCAAATATAAAGTTCAACAATGACACGGTTTAGGTCATTTATTTGGGAAAGTTTTCTACAATATGCGTGTTAAAGGTGTATGATTTTGAAAATGTAAATGTATCGGGGTCTCCCAGTATCTTGGCGGCTATTGAATTAAATAGGAAGTCGATTTGATGAAGAAATTGTAGCCGCCATGTTGAATGAATAAATGTTGCAGGAACTGTGTTCGTTAATTTCATTTGCTTAATTCCGGAATGAATATAAATGTAGAAGTCATAGGTAGAATTAGAACGTAATCTGATAGTCATGGAATATCATCGGAGTGAACGGGAGCGATCATTAAGTATTTGCGTATTGCTTTATATTATGTAGTAAATTAGTACCAGGCAAATAATAAATAAGGACGGACTGTTTTGTGAAAAGTAAACTGTGTTTATTAGTTCCCGGTGTCGATGAGTAGAGTGACAGTACATAATTGTTAGAGAGAAAAGTTTTTGCTACCACTTATATGGAGTTTGTTTGTCAGAGAGTCATGGATGGCGGGCCAAATGTAATATGTGGTGTTAGGTAGGGAAAAATAATAAGAAATTTAGTAAAACACGCTCGAGTGAATAAGTGTGATATAGAGGTGAGTTTAGTAGCCTGTGATGCATGTGGTTATTTTCCTATTCTCCGAGAAGGTACACGGGACAAATCGTCTCTACTTTATATATTAGATGAATTTAAAAACATTACACATGTCTTAATTAACAACCAATTCCCGAATTACCTGGTAAATGAACAAATCAAATTAACCATTAGAAACCTAGATAAAACTAATAACAACCAACTATATTAACATCATAATTTTAAATTAGTCGAAAAAGTTATTAAAAACACGGACATATATCTCCTGTTAATAGTAATAAAAATTAGATTTATTATTTATCATAAAAAATTCAAAATTTCTAACCTCATAATTAACAATAACACCTCTCAGGCAAAAACAAAATAGTAGAAGGAACCAACGTAATTTACTAGTTCCAATGGGAGAATGTATCTTCTCAGATAATAATATTAAAACTGTTACATTGGTTACACAACTAGTACACTTTCCAGAAGGCTCAAATTGCATCTTTCCGATTCCAGTTTAATCTGACAGCATTTGAAGCAACCCAATTGACTCCATTCGCAATTTAGACAATTTTTAGTTAATAACCCAAAAATGGTACATCAAACGTAAAAAAGACGGACAATCCTGAAAAGACATTGTATATAAAAACCAGACGCAATAAACAATATTAATTACAAATTGAGTCAAATATTTTCAAGTGCCGAGGTTAGTATTGATTTACTCCTCTCCAGGAGTTAGGCACAAGGCCAGTTTTTATCTTACTCCCACAAGTAAGATGTGACCCAAGGTCGGGTCGGGAAAGTGGGGTTTAAAAATTGCCTGGGCAGCCCCGTCGGCATTCCCCAGTAGGGGCGCCTCAGGCAGTAAGCAATAAACTTACTCCTCCCCTAAGCCTGAGAGGGTGGACCTCCGAGAACTGCACAGGACAGACTCATAGACCGGCGTAAATCAAGCCCCGAAGGCCAAGACAATACCAGTCTATGGAGTGCAGTATCCATCGGAACAGATACTACACTTTGATCTTAGCCAAAAGGCCAAGAGGTAATTTACTCCAAAATATCCTTAGCTTATAAAAAAAAATCTACGTGTAACCTTTTTAAATAGTGTAAATTTTAATTAGCCACGCGCCTAACACCCGAAGACGATTGAGAGAGTCAGTCGAAAATACTTGCAAAAAAAACAAAAATGGAACAAAAAACACCTACGCTCCGTTTTTTATTCCATTGTTGAATGTAGGCTCCCTACATCCAACAATTCGACAGAAATACACAAAGGATTATCCGAAAGATTGAGAAAATAAAAAAGACAAACACATTCAGTGCTATACGTTTGTCTATATATATTTTTAAACTTTTTTTATCAAGGCCCGGGGGCCACTCAAGGATAAGGATTAAAAGTATAGTTGGTTGAACGATGATCACTGTCATGAGAGGATTGGAAACAGTAGGTGGAATAGGCCGAAGATTACTTCTTACAAGAGGACGGCTCAACAAGAATTTTTTCACATTTGACTTAACAACGACCATGATGCAGTCGGTTGGGAAGAAGACTCATGGTATCTTGTTCCACAGATGGAATGTTTAAGCAAAGAAACTTTATTCGTGGAAGTTCTGCTTGGTTTTTGGTACAGACAGAGAAAGAGAGGAAAGTTTTTGCTGTGGTTGTAGCGAGACGAGTTCTTGTTGTGAATGTTTTAAAGGCGGGGGGGGGGGCAGGGATCGAAGCTTAGTTGAGCACCTACCATGAACATAAGGATACGAGAGTAGAGAGAGACTAGCCACATCTCTTCTGCGTGAAAGAGGCCGTAGGGACGAGAAGTGATCAGCCCTACCCGATTGCGAAGTCGATTTTGTATTCTGTCAGGACAAGAAAGAGGGCACTGAGCGGCACCTCCCCAGATGTGGCAGCAGTACTTCATCTTAGAATGGAGGGGATTGCGTCAAGAGTCAGGTACTTTCTAGAGTGGTAGCACAATCCAACCATTCTTCCAGCAACTTTAGCAACAGATTTGATGTAAGTCTTCCACTTCAGGTCTGGAACGAAAGTCAGTCGTAGGGGCTTAGTAAAGAAGGGGGCTTCCTCGAGGAGAGAGAACCATTCATTTTGACTGGGGAGAAGTGAGGGTCCGAGCATTGGTGGTGAAAAGAGAGAAGCTTCAAAGTAACAAGCCACTTCTTTCCCCATTGCCCCACATGCTCCAAGTCGGAAGAGAGAGAATCAGAAAGATCTTGATCAGCAATGCTCCTTGAAGTGCTGCCATAGTTGTGTCGCCTGCATAGATGTCAACGAATCAGAATATTATTTGGAAGATCAGAAAGAGGGTTGGGCCCAGAATGGATCCTTACATACATACATACATATATATATATATATATATATATACACATACATACACACATGTTTGGAAAAGATGGGATGACATACTGCTCTGTAGATCAAGAATTCAACCGCAATAATCCTGAATGAGAACAACCATTGAGCCATGTCTGCCGTTTGATCAAACACTTCAAAGAAACTGGCTCAATTGCTGACCGTGAGAGTTGTGGTCGAACAATGAGTGCAACTGATGAAGAAGCATCCACCATGATTTTGGCGAATGTTGCCCGTGAAATCAGTAAGGAGAATAAGCCAGGAGCTAACGCTTAGCAAATCATCAGTGCATCATCTTCTTAGGACACAGAAATTTCATTTGTACAAAGTGTCAAAAGATCAACACTGAAACCCTCAGAAGAGTTAGAGAGAGTTTTTTATGAAGAGAATTGATGCAGGTTTCAAATGCGGGATTTGAGCATCTGTTAAGCTAAGGATCGATAAAATAGAGTTTATGTGTATTTCATGAAAACCTTGATGGTGCACAATTTCTGGGAACCTCTCTCTCTCTTATATATATATATATATATATATATATATATATATATATATATAGTAATCCATGTAGAGTAAAAATCCACAGGGTAGAAATCTAAAGGGAATCAAACCGGGCTTATAAAAAAGTGCTCAATAAAGATATAGAGCTGTATTGTGAATGCTTTTATTCGAACATGTACAAGGTCTGCTACACTGGCATGTCGATGTTATAAATCTACAGCTATCAAGAGCTGAGGTCTCATCAGGCAGAAAGTTTTTCCTTGATCCGACCCGGTCGGTGAAGTCCAGGAAGAATCTCCTGGACTTCATTGACCGGGTCGGATCAAGGAACAACTTTCTGCCTGATGAGACCTCAGCTCTTGATAGCTGTAGATTTATAACATCGACATGCCAGTGTAGCAGACCTTGTACATGTTCGAATAAAAGCATTCACTATATATATATATATATATATATATATATATATATATATATGCACACATACACACACTTGTATATATATAACAAATATTTATTATTTGTAGCTCCTAGAAAAAGTAGAGCACTGTAAGTGTAGTATTAACACAGCATGACGTCACTAGCTTTAAATGCATCGTTCCTTTCATTAAAAAAGTAGAACGCTCTAGACGTTAAGCCGCCATATAAAGTGTTAAAATTATCACAGTTTATTCGCTGTTCAAAATTGGCCGTGTGGTTAAATTGTCGGATTTGAGTTGCAAAATACTCGTAATCCTGGGTTTCGAATCGCTTGACCAGTATTGAATAGTCATATCTCTATGCTGATGAGTCCCGATTATAAAGAACCAACCGTATACGTACATAGATAATAAACAATAACAAATATTTATTATATATATATATATATATATATATATATATATATATAATGAGATAGGTGTTACTACAGTTTGAAACGCCGTTGAAATGATAAACTTTGAAAATTGAGAAACCAAACAACTTGACGCAATATTTTGTCGGGTTTATAAAACCGAAAATTTGGATTTAAAAAAAAAAAAAAAAAAGAAAAGAAAAAGAAAGAAAAGAAAAAAAAGGAAAATATTGTATGTATTACAATGAATAGGGTTTTATAAAACCGAAAATTTGGATTTAAAACATAAATGATTTAATAAATATTTCATTTATTTGATAAAATCTTGCGTCAAGTTGTCTAATTTCTTAATTTCCAATTGTTTTGTTTTACAGCATATCAACCCTTTTCAGGTTATTTAATGCCAAATCCGGTCATTTTGGTGAAAGTTTTTATGCTTCAAGTTCTTTATATGGTCAAGTATTTATTCATGGTGTATTGTTTGGTTGTTTTGTTTTACGGCAATCAACCCTTTTCATGTTCTTTAATGCTGAATTTGGTCTTTTTGGTGAAAGTCTTTATACTTCGAGTTCTTTATATGTTCAAATATTTGTTCATGCTGTTTGGTTGATGGGGAGGGATGGGAGGGGAGGGAAATTGTTGTTTTTAAGTTTTGCAAAGAAAAATAAAAAAACAATAAAACATCAATGTTTGGTGCATTTTGAGTCAGGAAGTCAATAACTTAAGACAGCCTGATCTGGTAGCTCAAATAGGTTCTATTTGACCCATAGATGGGACCCTTACAGGTACTACCACTCCGGACCAGAGTGGACCTGGGAGCAATCAATGGCAACTAAGGGGCAACTCCACATTCCGCACAGCTCCCAAACTGGATGTCTTTTAAGGTCATACCCGGACCTCAACTTTCAAAGTTTATATACATGTACACACACACACACACACACACACACACACACACGTATATCTACATTTACTAACATTTCTGTATCTGTAAACATAATGTATAGCTGTTAACATGACAAAATAAAACTTGTAATTAGTCAGGTTGAATGCAATTCAAAAAGTGACAGAAAATGTTCTCATGTCATGTTAACTTAAGACAGACAGGTGCGTGCATATTGTTTTCAAAACACCTGCACCTCCCCCCCCCCTACGTTTGTTTTCGAAGAATGAAATCATCAGGTGTTTGTATGAAGAAAGTTTGTCAATCTTTCATTATTATTATTATTATTATTATTTTATTATTATTATTAGTATTATTATTTTTATTATTATTATTTTATTATTATTATTATTAGTATTATTTTATTATTATTATTATTATTATTAGTATTAGTATTAGTATTATTATTAGTATTATTATTATTATTATTATTTTTATTATTATTATTATTATTATTATTTTAATTATTTTATTATTATTATTATTATTATTATTATTATTAACAGGCAACTTTCATATTTGTTGGAGACAATCATTGTATAAGAGAGAGAGAGAGAGAGAGAGAGAGAGAGAGAGAGAATATATATATATATATATATATATATATGAGAGAGAGAACAAGAAAGATTATTGTGTATATATATATATATATATATATATATAAAAACAATATATATATATATATATATAAAAACAATATATATATATAAAAACAATATATATATATATATATATATAAAAACAATATATATATATATATATATATATAAAAACAATATATATATATAAACAATATATATATATATATATATATAAAAACAATATATATATATATATATAAAAACAATATATATATATATAAAAACAATATATATATATATATAAAAACAATATATATATATATATATATAAATATAACCAATATATATATATATATATATATATAAAAACAATATATATATATAAAAACAATATATATATATATATATATATATATATATATAAACAATATATATATATATATAAACAATATATATATATATATAAAAACAATATATATATATATATATATATATGTATGTATCATTATATGCTAAGATTTTGCACACTTATTTCTGACACTTTACATATTTGCATATATTTCCCTCCATTAAAACCCTACCACTATATATATTTCCCAATTATATGACCTTCCGTCTTTTTAATTTTTAGCACACTTTTCATCCGCTCTTGAAAAAGCCCACATCACATCGGGCGAAACGTTGAGCTTATGGGTCTTCCACTGTTCCATTTTTTATTTCATCCAGTCGGATTGTTTTATCCTTTTATCTACCCATAGAGAACAAGAAAGATGAGTATATATATATATATATATATATATATGAGAGAGAGAGAATCATAAACTTTGCAAAAAAAACTCAGAGAATAAAAAGTTAAAACACAGAAAACAAACACAAAAACAGGTGTCTGAAACTAATTACTTCATAAAAAAAATGAATGAAAAAGTATGTCAACTTACTTTAAAAAAATGCAGGTACATAAAAAGCGATAAGTCTTAAAAGTAAGCCTAGTTCTTTGCCCCAAAGAGCAGCAGCAGCAGCAACCGCAGTGTAATCTGTATTGGCTGTGAGTGATTTAAACACGATGTACGAAAAGCCGGCGACGTATAATAAAGACATCAAATGATCACGTGATCAATTTGTCTTTTTTTCTTCAGAGAGTCGTTCGACGGGTGAATGAGGATATTTTGCCATCACATTCCCAAGAAAAAGGGACCAACTGTATCGAATAGGAACTGCACTTGTTCGAAAGATATACAGACAATATATTATCTCGACTATTTCTTGTTTCTTTATGCAAGACTAAACAGAATGAATTTGAGAAATTGGATGACAAATTACGTGTCCATGAATTTACATGATTATCTTTATCCTCATTTATATATATATATATATATATATATATATATATATATATGACTACGAATCAGTGGCGAGAATTAACGTCCTGCACTGAAGATTGCGTTAGCATGAAACATCGATGTCTGTAGGTATTATTAACTCCTCCCCAGGAGTTAGGCACAAGGCCAGTTTTATCTTACTCCCACAAGTAAGATGTGACCCAAGATCGGGTCGAGAAAGTGGGTTTTGAAAAGCCAGCGCTCGAGAGGTGAGCACTCTGGCCATTTAAAATTGCCTGGGCAGCCCCGTCGGCATTCCCCGGTAGGGGCGCCTCAGACAGTAAGCAATAAACTTACTCCTTCCCAAAGAGGGGAGGCAAAGCCTGGGAGGGTGGACCTCCTAGAACTGCACAGGACAGGCGTGCAGTATCCATCGGAACAGATACTACACTTTGATCTTAGCCAAAAGAAAGGTGTATGTAGGTATTATTTACTCCTCTCCAGGAGTTAGGCACAAGGCCAGTTTTATCCTACTCCCACAAGGTAAGATGTGACCCAAGGTCGGGTCGGAAAGTGGGGTTTGAAAAGCCAGCGCCTGAGAGGTGAGCACTCTGACCATCAAAAATTGCCTGGGCATCCCCGTCGGCATTCCCCTGTAGGGGCGCCTCAAGCAGTAAGCAATTAACTTACTCCTCCCCAAAGAGGGGAGGCAAAGCCTGAGAGGGTGCACCTCCTAGAACTGCACAGGACAATCCCATAGCCGGCGTAAGTCAAGCCCCGAAGGCCAAGACAATACCAGTTTATGGGATGCAGTATCCATCGGAACAGATACTACACTTTGATCTTAGCCAAAAGAATTAATATCTATATATAAACATTATTATATGCCCCCTTTACTAAAGGCCGGGCACTCTGAGTGAGTTTAATAACAAGCAGTACTAATAGCTTCATTGCGAGATCCAACACAGTTTGTTGTTGTAAGATCATTTTCAACTGCTCGTTGAAAATACCCGCCGACTCGGTATTTAAAAAGTTAAATTCCTCCTTAATTATATTAGCTAATTCGCTATGGCCGAGGGGTTAACGCTCTTGACTACGAATCAGTGGTGATTTGTGATCGGAGTTAAATTAACTTCCTGCGTTAGCATGAAACATCGATGTCTGTAGGTAATAAATAATTAATATTTATTTATAAATATTATATATATATATATATATATATATATATATATATATATAGATGAAGTGAAAGAATAAAATAAGGTGTGAATCAAATTTTATTACAGTTCAATGTTCAAGCAAAGTACCTTAAAGTCCTTAACTCATGAGTTTTCAAAGAAAATCTTCTCATCAGAGGACCAGTACCGCAATGACATTACTGCAGGTAATTAAAAATTAAACTTTGAAAATATATAAAAAAATATATATGAAAATACATAAAGGTATATAAAACATCAAATATATCGGCCCAAAACATACTTTTTTGTTAAACTATACAGTTCATCCAAGTCAAAAAGTTTAAAATAGCTCCAGGAAAGATATCAAATAGGTTGATTAAAAAATAATCCAAGTGGTGAATGGTGGTCCAAAAACGAAAAAAGTTATCCAGGCGGGAAATTTGTTTGCTATTGCTGCAGTAGATAACAGTGAAAAGTGTATTGAAGGTGTATGCAAATTAATAAAACGATAGAGAAAACAAATCATATGAAAAGTAATTCTCTATCCAGTATATTGAGCTTCATTTTTATCCGGATGTTCATTGATTAAAGATATTAGTTGCCTTTTATATCTTTTGTTGTATTAACCTTCACATATATATATATATATATATATATATATATTATACAGGGTGACTCAAAAAAAACGGGCCCCGTGTACATTTTATGTGATATCTCCTTTATTTATTCACCACAACGACCGTGAGTACACCAAGACCTCAGTGGGAGCTGGGACAAAGAATACACTGTGTTAAATTTTACTACAAGACAGGCTCGTTTAAGAAAACCCAGGACAGTTTCATGCATCAGTTCGAATGTGAAAAGGCTCCATCCAAAAGCAGAATTCAGAACTGGTTGGACCACTTTGAGAAGTATGGGACCGTGGAGAACTTCAACGCTGCCAGTGAGAACCGTCCAAGCCACTTGGCACGTCCCAAGAAGCGGACAGCCGATCTGGTCGAAAGTGTGAGAGAGTCTCTCCAGGAGAGTCCGAAACGCTCTGTGCGTAAGCGAAGTCAGTCCCTCAGTATCTTCCGTGAGACTTGCAGGAGAGTGCTGGTGAACGATATCAGGGCTTACCCATACAGAATACAGACGCTGCAGACCCGTACAGCCTCAGACAAGAAGCAGAGGAGCGCTATGGCAGTCAAGATGCTCGATAAGATCGAGGAGACACTAGGTTTCCTTAACCTCCTTTGGACCTCAGATGTAGCCCAATTCCATCTTGACAGAAAGGCAAACTCCAAGACAAATGTCTTCTGGGGGTTCTCCAGACCCAATGAAGTAGCCACCAAGCCCCTGTACTCTCCTAATTGCACGGTGTGGGCTGCAATCTCGGTCAGAGGCATCATCGGACCAATCTTCATCGAAGAATCTGGCGCAGCAGTGACAGTCACCAAGGAGCGGTATGTGGAGGTCCTCAAAACCTTCAAGAGTGAGCTCCAGACCCTCTACCCGTCGCTCATGAGCAAGTTCTGGTTCCAGCAAGACGGAGCAAGTTCTCACACCTCAAACCTGTCCTGAGATTGGCTGAAAGAGAACTTCAGAGGCCGAGTGATCAGTGTCAAGACTAATTTTGAGTGGCCACCCCATAGCCCGGACCTAAGCCCCCCAGATTATTTCCTTTGGGGCTATTTTAAGGACAGAATGTACGCAGGGAAACCCAAAACCATCACGGAACTCAAGGAAGCTATCAGGGAGGAGATGAGAGCCATTCCCAATTCAGTCTGTAAGAACGTCATGGACAACTTCGTTCTGCGCCTCAAGAAATGCACGGAGCTAAAAAGAAGTCCATCTAGAACACATGCTGTAGAACGGAGAAAAAAGGCCAAAGACCCTAGTGTTTTGATATGATGTTGTGAATATAATAAACTAGTTATGCCCCAAAATTCATTTCATTCGGACGAAACACTAAGAAACAGAGCCTAATTAGATTTGGGGCCCGTTTTTTTGGGTCACCCTGTGTATATATATATATATATATATATATATATATATATATATATATATAGCATTAGTTAAAATGAAAGAATAAAATAAGATGCAAATCAAACTTTATTACAATTCAAATTTTGGCCGATACAATTTGTGTTGCATATATTTATTTTTATTATTATTTTTATTATTAATTTTGTTTATTATTATTATATTTTTATATTTTTATTTTTATGTTTTCAAAGTAAAGTTTTATTCACTCGCTCTAATTCCACTGCGGTAATGATCCTCTGACGAGAAGAATTTTCTTTGAAAACTCATGGGTTAAGGACTTTCAATTACTTTGCTTGAACTTTGAATTGTAATAAAATTTGATTCGCACCTTATTTTATTCTTTCACTTTATCTAATGCTATTAATGCTCTATCCAGTATATTGAGCCCCAGATTTATCTGAATGTTCACTAATTAAAGATATTAGTTGCCTCTTATATCTTTTGTTGGATTAACCTTATATATATAAGCAAGGGGGGGATGTGTCATGTGGTTATACTCAGCAGAGCACATCGTCTTAGATTCAATGAACCGTTTAATACTATGCAAACAGGCATTGCCTCAACACCTGCATCTCTGCACGAGGCAATTTGCATGTAATAACTGAGACAATATAAAACTAATATTATTAGCCAAAAATAGAGATAATTATTTATTTATTTTTTTCTAAAACAGAATAAAAATGCCAGGACTATATATTTTATGTATACAGGGTTTTTGATACAAATTTGACCCTGTTTGGAAAGAAAAGAACGTCGTATCCTGGCCAATAATTAATATATTCTCGAAATTAAAAGTGCATCTCTTGGAGGATCTTTTGTCGAATACAGCTCATGCAAAGAAGCCGCTCTGATCCTTCACGACGGGCAGAACCTAAACCTGATACCCTAACTCTAGACCTGATTCCTTTAACAGTTACCTCCGGGCAGAACCCAAACGTAGAGCATTCGGATTTTGCCTGTCTTTCGATCAGTTTGGCTCTGGAAATCGGTTCGTCCTTGGTGTTGCAGGCGGAACGGTTGTGGTCTTTCTCAACTATGCTCCATACATAATAGTCAATGGGGTTGCAATCAGGCGAGTTTGAGAACCAGATGTTCGGAGTGGTGAAGTTGTGGAAGTTCTCAGCCAGACACTTTCGGATTTTCCTAGACATGAAGCACAGTTCTAAAGCCACCCTCTTCAACTAGCACTTGACAACAATGAACAGCAGCTCAATATAGCCATCTGAATTGAGTTAGTCCTTTTAAAAATGTGTGACAGCAAGACGTGGTCTTCCTTGGAAACATCTGCTATGATCCTTTTTGCTTCCAATCTTCAGCTCACATCTCACGGTGTTCAAACAGAATTGAGCTGCAGCGAAAATTTCCAAACTTTTCGTCTCCCGCTCTCAAACCCACCAACACAAAACAGACATATGTTGCACTTAAACGCTATTAAATATTTCAAATGGTTTTTAAATAATAGAATATCAAAATATTATCAAATTTGGTTCGAACACCTTTATATATATATATATATATATAGTAATCCAGGTAGGGTAAAAATCCACAGGGTAGAAATCCAAAGGGAATCAAACCGGGCTTATAAAAGAGTGCTCAATAAAATATAGAGCTGTATTGTGAATGCTTTTATTCAAACATGTACAAGGTCTGCTACACTGGCATGTCGATGTTATCGATCTACAGCTCTCAAGAGCTGAGGTCTCATCAGGCAGAAAATTATTTTTTGATCCAACCTGGTTGCTGGATTCCAGGGAGAATGAAGTCAAGCGAAAAAGAAGAGGAGAAAGAAATAAAAGTCATGTGACCGATTTTAAAATATGATTGCCGTTAGAAATTACTATTTTAATTTTTTTAATTTTTATTTTTTATATTTTATATCCGACGCTGAGCAGGGGTATATATATATATAATATATAATCTTGAAATTAATGTATATATATACATATAATCTTGAAATTAATGGAAACGTATCACCATTATCAACGCATAAGAGATCCTAAACTGAAAGAATATCAAAAGTTTATCCAATTTGTCTCAGACCCGACGATATTATTGCACAATCAAAACAGATACTACATGCTGATCCTTGTCCCAAGGACAAGAAAGTGGATTTTAATTAGTTTCAAGTTCGACAATAGCGACACTTTTTTTAATTACTGTTGTGAAGTTGTCCAACAGTAAATAATAAATAAAGGAAGTCGAGGGTTGGTTTAACAAGTGTATTAACAAAGTAAGAAAGTGACTAGCACTTGGCTAGACAGTTACAAGACTGTGCTTTGTCTTCTCTGTGTCTTCTGGTGACTCGCACTATTTATAGTGACAACCGGTGCAGTTTCTCCTGTGTAAGAACGGCCGGTGTAACAATTACTTTCTTTTTTTAATTACTTTTTTTTTTTAAATTACTTTTTTTTTTAATTACTTTTTTGTTTACGTTGCATCTTTGGTGATCAGACGATCCCAACTTTTAAAAAAGGGGTGAAGGGTGATAACGTACGGACATGAAATCGCCTTAGTGTATTGAAGACATTGCCAAGGCTGCCGCAAAGAAGGTTGGCTCCCTCTATCGTGCTAGTAAACTCCTCACACCTGACATTATCCTGTATCTCTACAAAGCCACCATCCGCCCATGCATGGGGTATTGTTGCCACATCTGGGCTGGTGCATCATCTACTAGTCTCTCTCTCTTAGACAAGGTCCAAAAAAGAGTCGCCAACCTAATAGGTCCGTCACTGTCAACCAAGCTCCAGCCCCTGCCCCATTGCCGCAATGTAGCATCCTTATGTATATTTTACAAATACTTCAATGGATTATGCTCCGATGAATTGGCTACTCTGGTGCCCCCTCGACGTAAATTCACTAGACCAACTCGACAATCAACTAAATCTCATCCATTCACTGTGGAGGTCCCCAGATGCCGGAGAGCCTTCTACTCAAATAGCTTCTTTCCTCGTTCTGCTGGCCTCTGGAACTCCCTCCCTGCCCCCTGTTTCCCCGACAGTACTGGCATGCAGAAATTTAAAACTAATGTAAACAGACATCTCGCTGCGCAGATCCCAATTTAGGTTGACCCCCCCCCCCAACCTTCTCCCCTTTTCTTTTTTCTCAGTAGCCCCTCACGTCTACAGTGGTGGTCTGCCTTGTTTGGGGTGAACTATGTGAAAAAAAAATTTTTTTTAAATATAGATAGTATATATTATAGTATTTTCATCTTTTCAAATTCTGAGTATGAATTCAAGGTCTTTTGTTTGGTTTTACTCAACAAAATTGAAAGAATTCAATATTATTTTTAAAAGTGACATGAAAAACAGGCATTTGGAGACAGTAGCCCAAACATTTGACTCCGATTCAAAAAGTCTGACTATCTCCAAATTAATTTTCCCCGACTCAACCCACACTTTTTGCCAAGCTCCAGCCCCTGTCACATCTCCACAGTGTTATATCCCTTGGCTTGTTTGACAAGTACTTCTAAGGAATGTGCTCCAATGATTTTGTTGCACTTGTACTCGTCACCAAAGTAAATACACCAGCCCCATCTGAATAGCAGCAAAATCACACCCCTTCACTGTAGAAGTTCCATAGATGCTGGAAGATTGTCTACTCTAATAGCTTCTTTCCTCAGACTGCTTGCCTTTGGAAATGCAGAAATTTAAATGTAATGTGAACAAACATCTTGCCGCCCAGCTTACGCACCCAGGTTGCCCTCGCCCCTATAAATCTGGCCCATATCGCAGTAGTCCCTTACGCTTCAGTGACAATATACTTTGTTGGTGTGAACAAAAGTTAAAAAAAAAAAAAGGAAACCAACAAAAAAGGGAGATTGTGACTTCATATTGTGTAAATACACAAAATAAAGTCACAGCAAAAGAAAAAGATGAATTCTTTAAAAGCAGGACTCAAAACGTGAATGTCATAAATGAAATCAATAAACCCAGCTCAAACCCTAACCCTAGCCCTAGCCCCAGCTCAAAAAGCCGAAGTTCTGTTGAAGAAGGAAGGAAGGCAGGAAAAGTAATAGACACTGACAACAAACAAAGTTGAGTTCAACCAGCAGGTGGTCAAGTGAAGTAGTGTTGTTTAAAATGTTAGATCATTCACAGTTACTAAGTCAATAAATGTTGGCAGGATTTGCCTTATGTTGATCCACAATAAGAGATCTCAGAGTTTTTCAAAACAAACTGTCCAATTGTAAAGGTCATTTGAAACCAACTTTCAACAGCCGACGGTTAAGCTGACGATTTCCAAACTCATAAATCTGCGATT
This sequence comes from Sepiola atlantica, assembly GCA_963556195.1. NCBI lineage: Eukaryota > Metazoa > Mollusca > Cephalopoda > Sepiida > Sepiolidae > Sepiola > Sepiola atlantica. The sequence goes on from OY744555.1 coordinate 34,919,553, forward strand.
CAATTTAGTCTCCACGCTGATATTTTTATTTCACACAATCCCTCTTTCTTTAAATAGCACAACATCTGACTTTAATTTGCGGCTATTTTAAAAGTTATCAGTAAATATCAATTCTGACTCAAAGCATTAATGGGCTTTCTTTATACTTATTTTTAGGTTGAGTCAATTTAGATTAAAAGTTTGTGGTACTTGTAATGAATAGGTATCCAGAGTATTTCGGTACTTACGGAATCAGTCCAGAGTATTGATAGAAAACCGAGAGTCAGTCGCAGGAATGGACGAAAAAGTTTACGGTTTGAAAACCACAAAACAAATGTCAAAAGGCAGACGACACTAATAATGCAAAAGGTTGGGTTAGGATTTTTTACATTTTTAGCCACCACCCCCCCCCCCCTAAAAAAAAAGGCAGACGACACTAATAATGCAAAGGGTTGGGTTAGGATTTTTTTACATTTTTAGCCCCCCCCCCCCAAAAAAAAAGGCAGACGACACTAATAATGTAAAGGGTTGAGTTAGGATTTTTTACATTTTTAGCCCCCCCCCCCCCGCCCCAAAAAAAGGCAGACGACACTAATAATGCAAAAGGTTGGGTTAGGATTTTTTACATTTTTAGCCCCCCCCCCCCCCCCCCCGCCCCAAAAAAAGGCAGACGACACTAATAATGCAAAAGGTTGGGTTAGGATTTTTTACATTTTTAGCCCCCCCCCCCCCCGCCCCAAAAAAAGGCAGACGACACTAATAATGCAAAAGGTTGGGTTAGGATTTTTTACATTTTTAGCCCCCCCCCCCCCGCCCCAAAAAAAGGCAGACGACACTAATAATGCAAAAGGTTGGGTTAGGATTTTTTACATTTTTAGCCCCCCCCCGCCCCCCAAAAAAAAGCAGACGACACTAATAATGCAAAAGGTTGGGTTAGGAATTTTTACATTTTTAGCCCCCCCGCCCCCCCCCCCAAAAAAAAACAAAGGCAGACGACACTAATAATGCAAAGGGTTGGGTTAGGATTTTTTACATTTTTAGTATGGGTTACTTTGTATTTATGAAAATCCACTGAAAGAGAATGAGAAAAATTGCTTCAATTTCAAATTGTACTAATTATAATTATAATTATATATAATTACTAATTATATAATATTATTATATATATATTATTATATATGACTAATATATATTATGACTAATATGACTAATTAGTATTTGTGAACATAATATGACTAATATATATATTTATATAATAATACTAGACCACCCGTGACCCGTTGGGTCAGTTTGTTATATTAGCTATGGAATTCATGTATGAGCGTGACACTTGTGGCATAAAGAAAATAGGTTTTTTTTTCATAACAGAAGCATTTCTATGAAAGTATATTAAAATGAAAAAAGAATATAGATAGATTTCTATGAGTCGTTCTGTTTATTATAATTGTTTTTTTTTTGGATGTAATATGTGTAAAACATATGATTCAAGTATTTGCTGTTTAAAAAACAACAAAAGGAAACACTATTTAATGTAATAGAAATGTGTGCATTTACCGATTCAGCTTTCTCGCGTGCGTAACGAAAACAGAGGGAGTAGGAGTGGTGAAATCTATGAGAGGGAAAGTGGGAGGTGGTTTCGTTCACCGACCGCTAGTATGGCTGATATTAATAATGAGTGTTGTTTTTTTGTTTGTTTGTTTTTGTTTTTTAAAAGGGAGGAGTTTTTTTGAAACTGCGACGGACTTTACGAAGTACTCCCGTTGAATGTTTTTAACCGTGAAGAAAACAAATAAACTATTTGATGAAATTAAATGAAATTGTTTAAAAATTTCCAGAATGAAAAATTTCATGCGTTCGTTAATCATAATAGAGAATAACGGAATTGGAATAACAGATTGAAGACGATGCTATTTACGCATGCGCAACCGGATGTTGAAAACCGGAAAGCTGATTGCAAACATACAAGAACAATAGACTTTTAGTATTATATAGATTATATAAATATATATAATATAATATATAATATTATTATATATAAATTATATATCATATATAATATAATTATATAAATTATTAATATAATTACTAATTATAATCATAAATTTTAAAAAAAAATTTGTAGGTAGGATTTAATTACAACCCTTTAAAGCATAAATATTGTGTTTTTAGTATTTCATATGTTGAGGTTGCTTTTTTTCCTAATACACAAAGTCCCAGATCACGGGATGACAGGGCAGTCAACTATTGGTTGCTTTAGCAACGTAGCCACTCATTTAGAAGCAAGACTACTCGAAAGTGCACTTCCTCTTTTCTCCCTTTTTGGTCTAACCGTTGAGGTGGCAACATGTTTGCTAAATCCCTCCCTCTTTCTCCCTTTTCAGTTTCATCAATTAAGGGTCAGCATTTGCTGTCCACTGCTCTTATTTTGTGCCGGTCAGTTCTGTAAAGATGCCATTGAGATAATATGCGGTCAGTCATTGCTACATCCATACTAGTTATATTCGATGTTCCTCTACACATATCAACGTCCGCCTTTTCATGCATTAGGAAGATTAACATGTATGTGAACATAATTCGATGTATTACTTGTAAGTGCAAATAAATCCTGTTATATTTTTATAAAGTTAGATATGTGTATATGTTTGTGTATTTGTATGTACAGAATTCGCTCCTAAAATAATTAACCGATCATTATGAATTTTCAAACACAGCAGCTGTAAGAGGTCTAAATGTGGACTAAATTTAGTTTTATGCAAAGGAGGGGGTAAAGGGGGGGGGGGGGTGAGCCCTTCATGAAAATTCAGATACCTTCAATTTGGGTGAAATTTTATCAGTAAGTATTAGACACCAATTTGATAAATATTACTCAAATTTCAGTTTTTTTCGAATACTTTAACGGATTTTAGGGAGCATAATATGGGCACGACCCCCCCCTATTTGAAAATTCAAATATTTCAGATTTGCATTAAATTTGATCTATGTTCATTGGACACCGATTAAGCAAAGTTCTCTGAATTTCAATTTCTTAAGCCTCCTTAAATTTTTGACATTTTCTAGAATCAAAATTATGTAATGGATTTTGATCAAAATTAGAATAAGGATTCTAGACATAAGGTTTAGTATCATTATCTCTCGACATAAAAATAATCTTCGTAAGGGACATAAAAGTGGTGCAAAATTGCTCTGTTCAAAAAATTCATTTTACCGTCCTGGGACGGGTAGTCTTCTAGTATTTTTTATAAATAAGGTTGAAATTCTTTTCTTTCTGTTAAACTTATCGCACCAACAGTTAGATTAAAATGCCAAATTCATATTCACAATAGAAGACTAATAACTTCCTAATATACACAATATATTCCATTGATCTTATAAGATTAACCAATTTTCATACTGCTTTGCAAAAGAACATCTCATTAATTAACTATTCGTTTTTATTGTTTTCTTATTCAATGATTGTTTTCATTTTATCATAACATATGGTGCTATTTACGGATATTTTCTATATCGTGGATCAATGTTTAGGATGGTGAATGAAAATAATCTTTCAGGTCCTTTCCAGTCAATTTACTTCTGGGGTTTCCAATTCTTGGTTTACTCAATTTTCCCGGGCAACGCAGGTTCCACAAGTATACATATATTATATGTAATGGCTATTTTTAAAACACATATTGGTCATTTGGGGAGTGGGCAACATTGCACTTTGCAAATGTCAGAGCAAATCTCCATCAAACCAAGTTTATGCTTTGACACACAAAAAAACTGATTCGCCATTCTGGTGTAAAATCCTATTTTTGCAGTGACCATTTGGCCGTGTTGTGTGTTTCATACGGAAATCCCGTCGGCAACCTTTTAGAATAGCCGAAAGCTATGAATCTCATTAAAAGAAAAAAAACAAGCCACGCGTGCGTGGTCCCCCTCTGTATGTGACTCGATGTGGCGAGTGAAAAATGCAATAAATTTGGGCAATTTGGGGCATTTTTGAACCCCCTTTGACCCCCTGGGCGCGCGAACCAGAATTTTTCTGAGGTCAAGGATGCTCATTTTATATCCAGAACAATTGCCTCTACATTTTGGCCAAGTTTCAGAAAAATTGAATGAATGGATCAAACGTTATGGGAGAAAAGGGTCATTTTTTGCCATTTTGGGGGCTTTTGACCCCCCCCCCCCCCTGGGGGTGCGAACCAGATTTTTTCCACGGTCAGCGATACTTATTTTCTATTAGGAACAATTGCCTCCACATTTTGGCCAAGTTTCAGAGAACTTGAATGGATGGATGCAACATGTAGCCAACAAAATGGCAAACTTTTCAAAATGTTTGATTGTTTAGTGTTATTTATGTATAAATGAACACAAAAAAATACTACTCGCATGAATCTGAAATTTTCACCCATTACGTCCCACCCCTATTACTATATTACAATAGAAGTATATATATATATATATATATATATATATATATATATATATATATATATGCGATTTTATGAAGGCTTACCAAAGCATTCCTTTCAGGACACCAATGATCACCATTAAAGATTTTTTTCTTACAAATACTATTTATTCAAATTAAATGTTTTTCCTACACGTGTTTCACTACCAAGAAGGTACTTGCTTGACAGATCATCAGGTTAATTAAATGTCTGGAATAAGGGTTTCAATTACCGACAATACACAATGTGGCATTGCAATAGTTGAGGTCACTTAAGAAGAGAAGAGGAAAAAATAAAAATAAAAGTTAAAATTAAAAAACAAGAAAGAACAGCGATTAAAAAGAAAGGCCTAGAAAATGTCTTAGAAAAGTAGCTCGTGCATATATATATATATATATATATATATATATATATATATATATATATATATATATAGTCTTGGAAGTTTCTCAACCATTAAAACTATATTAAAAAAGAAAATTTTAAAAAAACCTTAAGTCCCAAGTCGTTCAGTGGAAAATCACTCATGTAAGTCAATTTAACTTTTTCAGTTATTATATTAGTTTGCTTCTAACATTATTTAAGGGATCATCAGTTGTTTACCATGAAAAACTTTTTCGGGAATTTAAAAACAAGACAGTATTTAATTTCATGGCTTCCCAGCAGAGTTGATCAGATCCCGCTTCCCTTAAAAGACAAAAACATAAACGTTCCGTATACTAAACCTAAGTTTTGTTCCGTATAAATGTTTTGCTAACTTATATTCGTTATTAAAAAAAAAAGTCCTCTTTACCTGTGTTGTTCGTCTGTCTAATAAAATTTATCCGTTACTTACAAAAATGTTGCTGCATTTTAAAGTGTGTAGACGAATCCATTAAAATAAATGTTTTTAATTATATATATATATATATATATATATACATATATATACTTTTAGTCCTTTTTTCTCTCCCTCCTCCTCCTTTGTTGTTCAATTCCTTGACATCAATTTCAAATAAATATTAATCCTCCTTGTCAACTCACAGCGTTCATAAGCTTAACTGCCGATTTTTCTTTTTCTTCTTTTTTAACTTATTCAACATTTCTTTCCTTCTTCATCTATCTATATATATATATCTATATATATATATATCTATATATATATATATAATTAAAAACATTTTTTGGGCGCGCGGTTTAAGACGTTGGATGCAAGTTGAAAAATACTTGTTATCCAGGGTTTCGAATCGTACGACCGGTAGTGAATAGTCATATCTCTATGCTGATGAGTCCTGATTGAAAAGGGACGAAACGTATACGTACATAGATTATAAACAACAACAAATATTTTATGTTTGTCGCTCCTCGTAAAATAAGTAGAGCCCTCTTAATGGTAGTACAAACACAGCATGACGTCACTTGCTTTATATGCATCATTCCTTCTTTAATAGTAGTAGAATGCCTGGATATCGTGCCGCTTTAAATGTGTTTAATTATCATTGTTTATCGGCTATTCAAATATTGGGCGCGCGGTTTAAGACGTTGGATGCAAGTTGAAAAATACTTGTTATCCAGGGTTTCGAATCGTATGACCGGTAGTGAATAGTCATATCTCTATGCTGATGAGTCCTGATTGAAAAGGGACGAAACGTATACGTACATAGATTATAAACAACAACAAATATTTTATATATATATATATATATATATATATATAAAGTGAGTTGAGATCAACAAAATTAGAATATTATCTATATTAGTTGCAAAAATTCAAACACAACAAGAGCTTGAGTACCCATTTTAGGGAGTGAATGTATTTACCGACTTTTTACAACAGGTGTTATCTACAGTCTCTGATATGTGAGTAAGAGTCATAAAAAAGATTTCCTTTAAGGGAACAGGAAATGACCTGAGAGCACTAAGTCATTCTCACCCTGCTAAACCCCTTACTACAGACCCTTTTGCACCCTTTACTACAGACCCTTTTGCACCCCTTCCATTCGCCTTCCAATATATTGACATTCACTAAGGAGATATATTTGCAAGAATCAAACACTTTAAATATCAATTAAAAGAAAAAAGAAAACTTAAACTATAAACTACAATAAGTAAAAGGTATTATTTTTTTTATTACCAATCACCATAGAAACATTGAAGGAAAAAAGTTTATATATATATATATATATATATATATATATATATAAATAACCCTTATCCCCACATACAAACTTAACTCCTAAGGATAGGAAGTGCCTTTCTTTGAGAGAAATTAATCTTGTTTGAGGCCACAAATGTGCCCACTGATCCATACTTTCATGTCAACTTAACCAAAAAGAAAAAAAGGGTTGGTCACAACCAGTTTTATGAATCACTTCTGTTTGTAAAGGCCAAATAAGGGAAGAAGGTTTGGGCTTTTGGTCTTTTTTTTTTTTCGGCTCACAGAAAGTAAAGGTCTATCATTTTCATTTTCATACAAAAGTTGGTCAGATCTAAGTCATTAATTCTGCCCTGTTAAATATTTATAAAACAGTTGGTTGACTTTTTAATATCTGCTATTATCATGGGTTGGTAAGCAGACAGAGTAGCCATTTAAACAGACTCTTATTATTATAAATTTCTTAAAAGCCAATTTCGGGTGTGAAAAGGTGATTGTTTCTCCTGATAAATGTAACAGCCGAGATCCATTAAAAAAATTATTTTGACTAGAAAAAATATTCGACCAGAGACTGCCCTCCAAAAGAGGAGACGGCCTGTTGTCTAATGACAACAGAACAGATACTACACTGCCCTCCTCCATAAAAGGAGGAGGTAATACCTGAAAGGATGGTATCATAACAACATAACAGATACTATACAACTCCCTCTGCTGAATTGAGCATTGAAAGATATTAAATTAGTCTGAAATAGTATCGTAAATTAGATTGAGCATAGTAATAGTATAGTTTCGGCTTCAGATCAGAAGTAGAGCATTGTTTCTACTTCAGACAGACAGATACCAAATCTCCATTAATAATAAATAAGAAAAAAATTATTTTGCCAGATTACTTTCGAGTTGTGAAAACTGCAAAACAATTACCATCCAATGAAACTTTTTCGAAAGGGCACTTCACCTTTTTGGTATCTTCCATAAAAAACAACATCCTACATCGAACATCCTGCAAAAGTGACATTACTGAGAAATCTATACAACAACTGATTGAAAGAAATCTGTGTTCAACTTTCAAATCTCACGAAATTCGGAGGTGTGTTCAACAAATCTATACAAAAACTGATTGAAAGAAATCTGTGTTGAACTTTCAAATCTCACGAGATTCGGAGGTGTGTTCAACAAATCTATACAAAAACTGATTAAATGAAATCTGTGTTAAACTTTCAAATCTTATGAGATTCGGAGGTGTGTTCAACAAATCTATACAAAAACTGATTAAATGAAATCTGTGTTAAACTTTCAAATCTTATGAGATTCGGAGGTGTGTTCAACAAATCTATACAAAAACTGATTGAAAGAAATCTATGTTCAACTTTCAATTCTTACGAGATTCGGAGGTGTGTTCAACAAAACTATACAACAACTGATTGAAAGAAATCTGTGTTCAACTTTCAAATCTCACGAGATTCGGAGGTGTGTTCAACAAATCTATACAAAAACTGATTAAATGAAATCTGTGTTAAACTTTCAAATCTTATGAGATTCGGAGGTGTGTTCAACAAATCTATACAAAAACTGATTAAATGAAATCTGTGTTAAACTTTCAAATCTTATGAGATTCGGAGGTGTGTTCAACAAATCTATACAAAAACTGATTGAAAGAAATCTATGTTCAACTTTCAATTCTTACGAGATTCGGAGGTGTGTTCAACAAAACTATACAACAACTGATTGAAAGAAATCTGTGTTCAACTTTCAAATCTTACGAGATTCGTAGGTGTGTTCAACAAATCTATACAAAAACTGATTAAATGAAATCTGTGTTAAACTTTCAAATCTTATGAGATTCGGAGGTGTGTTCAACAAATCTATACAAAAACTGATTGAAAGAAATCTGTGTTCAACTTTCAAATCTTATGAGATTCGGAGGTGTGTTCAACAAATCTATACAAAAACTGATTGAAAGAAATCTGTGTTCAACTTTCCAATCTTACGAGATTCGTAGGTGTGTTCAATAAATCTATACAAAAACTGATTAAATGAAATCTGTGTTAAACTTTCAAATCTTATGAGATTCGGAGGTGTGTTCAACAAATCTATACAAAAACTGATTGAAAGAAATCTGTGTTCAACTTTCCAATCTTACGAGATTCGGAGGTGTGTTCAACAAATCTATACAACAACTGATTGAATGAAATGTGTGTTCAACTTTCAATTCTTACAAGATTCGGAGGTGTGTTCAACAAATCTATACAAAAACTGATTGAATGAAATCTGTGTTCAACTTTCAATTCTTACGAGATTCGGAGGTGTGTTCAACAAATCTATACAACAACTGATTGAATGAAATCTGTGTTCAACTTTCAAATCTTACGAGATTCGGAGGTGTGTTCAACAAATCTATACAACAACTGATTGAATGAAATCTGTGTTCAACTTTCAATTCTTACGAGATTCGGAGGTGTGTTCAACAAATCTATACAACAACTGATTGAATGAAATCTGTGTTCAACTTTCAAATCTTACGAGATTCGGAGGTGTGTTCAACAAATCTATACAAAAACTGATTGAATGAAATCTGTGTTCAACTTTCAATTCTTACGAGATTCGGAGGTGTGTTCAACAAATCTATACAAAAACTGATTGAATGAAATCTGTGTTCAACTTTCAATTCTTACGAGATTCGGAGGTGTGTTCAACAAATCTATACAACAACTGATTGAATGAAATCTGTGTTCAACTTTCAATTCTTACGAGATTCGGAGGTGTGTTCAACAAAACTATACAACAACTGATTGAAAGAAATCTGTGTTCAACTTTCAAATCTTACGAGATTTGTAGGTGTGTTCAACAAATCTATACAACAGCTGATTGAATGAAATCTGTGTTCAACTTTCAAATCTTATGAGATTCGGAGGTGTGTTCAACAAATCTATACAAAAACTGATTGAATGAAATCTGTGTTCAACTTTCAAATCTTACGAGATTCGGAGGTGTGTTCAACAAATCTATACAAAAACTGATTGAATGAAATCTGTGTTCAACTTTCAATTCTTACGAGATTCGGAGGTGTGTTCAACAAATCTATACAACAACTGATTGAATGAAATCTGTGTTCAACTTTCAAATCTTACAAGATTCGTAGGTGTGTTCAACAAATCTATACAACAACTGATTAAATGAAATCTGTGTTCAACTTTCAAATCTTATGAGATTCGGAGGTGTGTTCAACAAATCTATACAACAACTGATTGAATGAAATCTGTGTTCAACTTTCAAATCTTACGATATTCGGAGGTGTGTTCAACAAATCTATACAACAACTGATTGAAAGAAATCTATGTTCAACTTTCAAATCTTACAAGATTCGGAGGTGTGTTCAACAAATCTATACAACAACTGATTGAAAGAAATCTGTGTTCAACGTTCAAATCTAATGAGATTCGGAGGTGTGTTCAACAAATCTATACAACAACTGATTGAAAGAAATCTGTGTTCAACTTTCAAATCTTACGATATTCGGAGGTGTGTTCAACAAATCTATACAACAACTGATTGAAAGAAATCTATGTTCAACTTTCAAATCTTACAAGATTCGGAGGTGTGTTCAACAAATCTATACAACAACTGATTGAATGAAATTTGTGTTCAACGTTCAAATCTAACGAGATTCGGAGGTGTGTTCAACAAATCTATACAACAACTGATTGAAAGAAATCTGTATTCAACTGTGTTCTTACAGGATTCGGAGGTGCGTACAACAAATCTAGGATCTGTTGCTGAAGGGACAAAATGGTCGCTTTTGAAGGTTTCACTACAATTAGCAATTTGAATGGAAAAAGGCAATTGCCGTTTTCACCCCTTATCAGGATCCACTGGTTTCAGCTTGTTGGGAAATTTGACTGAATAAAGACCCGAAAGCAACTTCACTAATTTAAAGCTGCCTGTCTTGGGAAACACAAAGATCTACACGAGAAAAGATGAAGAACAAAGCCATCAATATTTTCTCTGAACAAAAATCTGTACAGCTCACAAATCTGTAGGATTTTTAAATTTAGAAGAAAAGAAAAACGTTGAAAATAAACAAATGTGCATCAAATCAACTTTGCTTTGGGGATCGATTGAAAATTTCAAAGTCTGTTACATCAAGTAATATCGAATAAAGGTATATAAAATTTGAGTGCATGTTACATCAAGTAATATCAAATGAAAGTATATGAAATTTGAAAGTCTGTTCCATCAAATAATATCGAATGAAATTATATGAAATTTTTGATTAGATACCACATGATATTTTCTGACGTAATGTTTTATTTGAATTAGAAAGGTGACGTCAATTTCTAGCATTTGAGGTTTGACTTAAAAATCTGCAGGGTGAGCCAAAAGTGGGTTGTATAAAACTTGTGTGATATACAGGGTGGGGCAAAATGATCTGACGTCACATATGTAGGGTTGAATGAAAGCAAATTAAAATAAATGATGAAAAAATGTTTTTATTTTACAAATGTACATATGACGCCATTTTGTTTTATTTCGTTCTAAAAATTGATAGTGGGTTAGGGTTGCTAGTGGTTCAAACAAGACGTCAGATGGGAATTTTGATGTTCCCCAGACATTTTGATCTCAAGTCAGGTGATGGGAAGGCCATCACCTGACTTGAACTCTAATGATTTATTTTCTGAGGTTATCTAAACTTAAAGGTATACACTCATCAAACTCGATGTTTTGAAATTATTAAAAGATGCCATTCGTCAAGAAATTGCTGCCATTCCACATAAAATGATCCATCAGCTTATGAACAACTTTTGCAAATGTCTTCAATAGCGCACAGAATAACATTTAACTGATGTCATTTTTAAAACGAAATTAAACAAAATGGCGTCATATGTACATTCGGAAAATAAAATACTTTTTCATTATTTATTTTAATTGGTCCCCCGATTTTATAAATTCGGACGGACGCGCCTTAAAACATAAGTTTTAAGGCGCGTCCGTCCGAATTTTTCTCCGCAACCATCAATTGAATTTCTGTGAAATTTTTCATGAAGTTGTAACTTTGGTCAGGTTAGAAAGTGACATTCTCCGATTTTTGAAAAAAAACCGGTTAGCCCTCCAGGGGGTCAAAAGACCCCGAAATGGCAAAAAATGACATTTTTTGCCCCATAACTTTTCATCCATCCATTCAATTTCTCTGAAACTTGGTCAAAATGTGGAGGCAATTGTTCCTAATAGAAAATAAGTATTGCTGACCTTGGAAAAAATCTGGTTCGCGCCCCCAGGGGGTCAAAAGTCACCAAAATGGCAAAAAATGACCCTTTTCTCCCATAACGTTTGATCGATCCATTCAATTTTTCTGAAACTTGGCCAAAATGTACAGGCAATTGTTCTGGATATAAAATGAGCATCCTTGACCTCAGAAAAATACTGGTTCGCGCCCCCAGGGGGTCAAAAATGCCCCAAATTTATGGCATTTTACACTCGCCACATCGAGTCACATACAGTTGCTTTTATTACACTCTACAAATGGATCATTTTACCCCACCTTATGCTATAACAAGTATTACAGCTAGACTTAAGTAAATTATATTAAATATCATTTACTGTCTGGATATTGATTCAACAAAGAAATGTTTGACTTCCCCTTTCTCCCATGAAACAAAGTGACTAATTTGTCCCTACTAAGATTAGATGTTCGGTTACACCATTTTAAAAAGACTTTTTAATTATGATGAAAGGATAACTTTAATAACTCATTAAGTCAAAGGACGTGTAAATCGTGCAAGTCAAGTGGCACCGAAATGGCTTGGTAGTTTTGGTATGGTAGTTTTGTTTTACGGCATATCAACCCTTTTTGGGTTATTTAATGCCGAATCTGGTCTTGTTTTCTTCTCTTTTTTGTTTCTTTCCCCTTTTAATATCTGTTTCTATTTAACCCATAGTTGGGACCCTAACAGGTACTACCACTCCAGGTCAGGGTGGACCTGGGAGCAATGGTAATTAAGTCCATAAGCCGGATCTCACCATCGGATGTAGTTTAAGGTCATATCCAGAACCGGGAGTAGGGTAGGAAAAATAAAAATAAAAAAGGGGAGGGAGAAAGGGAGAGGGGCTGTTGTTTTTGTTTTTGGTTTTGTAGAACATAATTAAGTTTTACAAACAAAAAAAAAACGTCAATGTAGGTGAATTTCGTCTCAGGGACTCACAGGGCAGCCTGATCTGGTATCACCAGCCGAAATGGCATTCAAATTCAATTACTACGGAAAATCGAAAAGTGAGAGCATTTCTGTAGAAAAAAAAATTTGGAGAGAAAAATGTTGCTGGTGTTCCACTTGTATTTTTTTTTTAAATTGGACCATAGTTTGTTGCAATTTCTCCATTTTTTATAAAAATATTTTGTTTTGTTTTTCCTGAGACAACAGTTGTTTAAATTTTAAAATACAATAAAAACAAAAATATATTTTCTTCTCAAATCCTTTCAAAAAGTCAGTGAAATTGTAAAAACAATTTGGTTGGCAATTTCCTTTGGAAGAAAAAAAATTGTTCTTACATGAGAAACGTTTCCTTGTGTCTTTGTAATGTTATCATCGAGGGTTTTAAATTTACTGTTCGAAAAAAATTTTTTTTTTTTACGTGAGTCCTGATTGAAGATCGTCAATTTGTTATGTGTTATATTGTAAGAATGACAATAATACGAAACCCAAGACAGGAATTGAAAGGAATAGGAATGGTATTAAGAATACTTAATTACAATAAGTTGGTCGCCATTACCGGCTCTAGGCAGACGTTCTAAGCGGTTCTCCTTGGTATGGAAAAAAGGTATCAACTTCATAGTGACCTGACGAATCCATCCTATCACTATAGGTGAATCCGGATCAGTCCACAACAATATTAAATCAAATATTTGATCAAATCGCAGGTAAGTTTATTTTTTCAACCTTATTATCATTTTTATCAAATTCATATCGAAATTAAGCTCAGCATGTAATGTTAATAAACCATATAAAATGCTAAGTAGAATTGATATAACAATCATATTTCAGGTTTCAATTGAAATAATATCATTTTTATATGGTGTATGGTCATCAAGTGCATGGTAAGTCAAGCAAACTAACCTTCCTACACAGGTGTTTATGAATTTTTACCTGAGATAAAGCGGCATTAAATGAAGGAGGTATTGAGTCGAAGGAATCATGTCATGGTAGAAGAAAATATGTGAAGTCAGTTTTGAACACATTATCTCCACTTATAAGCCAATTGACATCACGTGGGGTAAAGATTTATGCCTCTCCCATGAAAATCCTGCAGTTGTAAAGCCACATCATAAAATGATTCATAATCAAGGGAGGCGCAAGAGCGCTCTATCCCTTAATAGACTTCACAAACGGCCTATGCTAGAAATCTCATTTCTTTGATCAATCATAACTCAAAAACCAATAAACCAAATTAGTTAAAACTTTGCACAACATTTTTTTTTTTTGATAGGTTCTATAAGTGTGTAGAATTTCAGCATCATTAGTCAAGGCAACCCAGAGATCCAGAAAGGTCAGGCATGATGTGCCAACCTGTATCATCAACTATTTGATGGATTCAGCTGATTTTTGGCAGAGATAGAGGTTCTAGGGTCTAGTTGATGGCATTTTAATTTCAGTTTACCATATACCTTAGTTTTCCAGAAAATTCCAAAAAACCTTAAAAATGACCATTGTATTGAGGCATAGCCTTTACAAAAGTATACTGGCATTTATCATGGAATATCACATTCCATGATAAATGCCAGTATACTGAAATAATATGCCCTTAATAGGGTTTAGATGAAAATTCATATACACTAAATGTACAAAAGCAAGGAAATTCCCAAATGTTTACACTTTTATTGTCATTAAGGGTATGCGAGCACAACAAGGCTATGTATTTTACTGGTAGGAATTTTTCTTCAGCACACCTCACACACTTCATCCACTCATGCATAGAGAGTTATACTGTAGTGATGTGATAATGAAATGGTTTGGTTGATATGTAGTCATACCCTTAATGACAATAAAAGTGTACAAATTTGGGAATTTCTTTGCTTTTGTACATTTAGTGTATATGAATTTTCATCTTAACCCTATTAAGGGCATATGATTTCAGTATACTGGCATTTTTCATGGAATTAATTTTCGAAGTCAGAAACTGGATAAGTAAAACAAAATCACTTGTTGAAAATCCTCATAAAATCTTTGAAAAAAAAACTGTTTTCTAATTTTCTTTTATTATCTAATTTTCTGAGGATATCATGAGCAATCATTGACTACTTTGCTGGAGAGAAGAATGAGAGGTGATGTGATTGAGACTTTCAAGATAATTAATGGCCATTTTTTTAGTATATCTCCTAGATCTGGAAGCTTATTGTCAATTTTCTTTGCTCACAGAGTAATATGTTTTGGAATGTAATATTGAAACTGGAAGGCATACAAAGAAGGGTGACAAAACTAATAAGTAACGTAAAGGAGTTCAGTTACAGGGAGAGATTGGACAAATTGGGATTGACTGCTTTGCTGGAGAGAAAAATGAGAGGTGATATGATTGAGACTTTCAAGATAATTAATCGTATTTCTAACTATGGTGGGTATTTTTTTAGTATTTCTCCTAGATCTGGAAGGTTATTGTCAAGGCAGTTTTCAAAAACTCGATCTGTTAACCAGTTAAGTTTTTTTGCTCACAGAATAATGTTTTTGGAATAAGTTGCCAGATCGGATTAAGAACAGCAATAGCGTGGATCAGTTTAAGATGAGGTTGGATGAATTCATAGAAAGTGGTAGGAGGGAGAAATTGAGGGGGCACTTTTGGGAGTTGTCAAATGAAATATTTGACAGAATTTGATCTGGATATCGATACTGTACTAAGAGTTTAATTTTTTTTTTAACAGTTGAATTGAGAAGATAGTTAAAGGGGAGATGCCCAAGGAGGCATAAAAAAACAAATAAGAAATAAAATCAGTAAGTGTATCTTCATCGAAAATGGAAAAAAAACACTAAAAAACTGCTATAAAACCAACCTTTATTTTATCTTTTTTTTAACTCCCTTATCTGGGCTAGAATTTCAGATGTCAATTTCCTGATCATTATGAAAGACTAGTTTAGGAACAGACTCCCAATTCCTTTGTTTATTCATTACTATGGGATGCAGAGCTTGCAATCAGGAGGGGGGGGGGACCATCTGAGAGCAGAACGTTGAAGGATCCATTATTTTTTTGTCCACATACTAAAAACTAGCAGAAAATACCAAATTTTGCCCATGCGATACCTAAGACAATAAAATATCACTAAACAATCCCATTTTTGAATCATTTTTTTTGGATGCGTCAATAGAAATATTTATTACTCACTTTCAAAGAAAAGCTGGAGAAATGCTAATTATTACCATTTTTTTTTTTAACAATTTTCACATGAATGAATCACTAAAACCGAATCCCATTAATTAAGGGATAAACGATTTGTGCACGCCATACCCTGTTTTCGGGTTAGGGGTTTCGGTTTTATATATGCTCTAAAAAAAAAAAAAAAAGGACCAAGACAACAATAGGGACCCCAGATCATTAACACAAGACGCGGGACATATTTTGGAAGTCATCGGTTGACCTCGCAATACACGTGGTCTCTATTTACAAAACACTTGTAAATAAATCTTTTATTTATTTTACTAAATGCAGTATATTTCGTATATTACCTTAAATTAGAAAAAAAAAAACTGTTAATCAGAATTTTTTAGATAAGGATTGATAATCTGTATTTCTTAGACTTCTGTTCTCATCTTGGTTGTTAAGAATAACAACGTTTTGGCCGATGTAACCTCCAACCTTCTTGAGGTACATCTTGTCAAACTCAGGAATCTGTACGGAATTTCGAACGGAAACCTTCAATTAATCCATGGGGGTAGCTTGTTCTCATTCAGTCAGCCATGACCGGGTCGTAGCTTGTTCTCATTCAGTCAGCCATGACCGGGTAGAAGTCTTAACTAATTCTTAATTTTATTCTTAGTATCGTCCGTACTGAGGATTGAACCTTCAAGAATACAATTAAAATTTACTTAAGACTTCGACTCGGTCATGGCTGACGAGATGAGAACAATCTACCTCCATGGATTCTGTTCAAAATTCCGTACAGCTTCCCGAGATTGACAAGACACACCTGAAAAAGGTCATAGGTTACATCGACTGAAAGGGTTTAAAGTATTCGAGCCATGCCCCCTCCATGTTCGAGCACCACCATAAATGATGCCCATGCAACAGAAACTGGCGTAGCGCGTTCCCCCACCCCCACCTTACTTGGCAGAGCCTCTATGGGCCATGTCTTATTTCACAAAAAAAGAACTTAATATGAACTGGTATTTCCATGAGACCACAAATACATAAATCGTATGATCTGCTTCAATTGCGAGCTTAAAAAAGGGGAGCCGGTTCTTATGGAAAAGTATATTTGACACAAAGGACACAACTCACTTACTATCCAGGTTTATCGGCTATGTTCCCTTTTACAAGAGTTTCGACTTTGTCTGCCTGTCCTAATGCTAAGTCTCCAGTGATTACGATTCGGGGGGGGATTGACTGTGTCCATTTGCCACTGTTTATGGTCGTGCCTTCATAAACTTATGCCAGGCGAAATAGTAGCATTAAGATAAAAAAGTTTTTAAAAAACATCTTTTTTGTTAAGGTCTTAATTTTTAAGGTACAGAAAATAAGGGCAGGTAATACAAAACACCAAAATAACTGAAATGAAAAGTACAAAGTTTTGTAAGGGGGGTGGGGGTGATTTTTTTTAAAGAGGGAAAAATGAAGATAACATACCAATTACAGGTCATTAATACCCCATACTTTTTTAAAATGTGAGCTCAAAACCAGTTCTGTCAAATGACAGATTCAATCTGTCAAATTGTAAGGTTGTCAAGTAAATGTATCAGATTTTAATGACCTTGAAAGGCAGAAAACATGAAATCATTCTGATACATCGTCAAGAGAAACAGAATTGACTCCCCAGAAGGTTTCGCAACGGCGCTGACTTCCGGGTTATCCTGAAGTAAATTTCAAGTACGGATGATTATAAATGATAAAAGAAATTTTTTTTTTAACGGAAAATTTAGAATTGTATTTTTATTATAATATAATAAGTTGTTCTTTAATGAAAATATAACAAATCTTTAATAAATCTGTTTTTATGAATCAAATATGTTAAAATGGCTTGTTTGTTTTTTATGAAAATATAACAAATCTTTAATAAATCTGTTTTTATGAATCAAATATGTTGAAATGTCTTCTTTTTATTGATATTAAAATGTCTTGTATTTTGTGAAACAGTAACATAATAATATATGTGTTTTGATTTTTTATGAAAATATAATAAAATAGCTTAATATTTTAATAGTAATTTTTAAAGCAAATGTCTTTTGTATTTTGTGAAACAGAAACATAATTTAAAGTATTTAAAAAGAATAATAAAAGCGTATACAATAAAGAATATTGCCGAAATAATTTTGTTTTAAAATTTAAAAAAAATACAAGACATTTCAAAATTTTATTCATATCAATAAAAAGACAGATATTTTATTAAAGATTTTTTATATTTTCATAAAAATATAAACAAATATATATTTAATAATTTGTTTTGCTAACAACTTTTTTATCATAATGAAAATACAATTCTAAATTTTCCGTTTAAAAAAAAGTTTCTTTTATCATTTCTGATCATCTGTACTTGAAATTTACTGCAGGATTACTCGGGGTTTGGCCAAGATCAAAGTGTAGTATCTGTTCCGATGGATACTGCACACCATAGGCTGGTATCGTCTTGGCCTTCGGGGCTTGATTCCGCCGGTCTATGGGTTTGTCCTGTGCAGTTCTAGGAGGTCCACCCTTCCAGGCTTTGCCTCCCCTCTTTGGGGAGGAGTAAGTTTATTGCTTACTGCCTGAGGCGCCCCTACCGGGGAATGCCAACGGGACTGCCCAGGCAATTTTTAATGGCCAGATTGCTCATCTTCTCGGGCGCTGGCTTTTCAAACCCCACTTTCCCGACCCGACCTTGGGTCACATCTTACCTTGTGGGAGTAAGATAAAACTGTCCTTGTGCCTAACCTCCTGGAGAGGAGGTAAATAAATACTCGGAAGTCAGCGCAGTCACAAACCCTTCTGGAGAGCCACAAAATTCAAGAAAACAAAAGAAAGCAAATTTTTGTATTTTTTTTGTTCAGGTTTATATATAGAAAAGCAAAAATGAGAAACTAACCAATAATAATTAGATAAGTCTAATACAGAAATGCAGACCTTGTTTAATCCGTGTACATAATTTACAGTTTTTTTTTTTTAATAAATTTGCCGTGTTACATGTTCCGATGAAGTTTTTCTCGGGTGAACGTGCCGTGGTAATGTGCTGTTAGCGACTTTGCCAAATTGCGTAACTCAAGATCACACGGAAGAAAAACTTTGGTTTCCATGGTAACTTGTTTATTCTAGGATACGGAGATAGAAGGGTTTAATAAACATGTTAGAAGCTGGGGTTAATATATATATATATATATATATATATATATATATATATATATATATTAGCTTTGGGGCCATCGTTTGAGAAATCTGATCTGTGTGTTTTCTCGAGTGTGAAAATCTTATTAAGGGGGGGGGGGGGGTCTTTTTTTTTAAGTGATCACTTTTCTCCCAAGTGAGTATTTTTGCCTTTATATACTTCAGTTTGCCGAATTTTTATCATAAATCAACCTGGATTTTCATCGTATTTTCCCTCCGGTGTTTTTGTTATGACATGTTTTTCGCTATTCAACAACACATACGACAACTCTCTGAAGATTGACAAAATTGGAAAAATACACTTATCCGAATTTTGCCATGAAATGCACATAATGGATAGGAACGAATATTAAATTTGAATAAGTTAATTTTGTGCATAAAAATACAGAAATAAATAAGTTGTTAAAACTAATGAAAATTATGGTTTTGGATTAATTCAAAATGGTCTACGGAATGCAAATATAAGATTATATATATATATATATATATATATATATATATTACTATTTCATGTATCGACATAAAATTTTATAAGGAGATATAATTTTTGATGTATCAATTTTCAGTATTTACTTCAACAGTGCTCGATACGTAAGTAGAGCTAGGTAGTAAGCTATGAAAATATATTTATGGCAATTAAGCTACACAGAGGCTGAAGATTCCCCCCGGGGATGAAACGCGGAAGCCTCTGTGTAGCTTAATTGCCATAAATATATTTTCATAGCTTACTATATATATATATATATATATATATATATATATAAGAAAAAGAGAAAGATATACTAGAAAGATAATGTGACTTGCTGGGTTTATTTTGTTAGATATACAGGCATATTATAATTGGGCATTTTGTATCGATGTGTTGGTCACTTAAAGACTCCCAAACTACTTGGCATAATTATAGCAAATTTAGCATGAAGCATCCTTGAGATGCTCTGCGTGTCGTAGGAATAATACGAACCTTTTTTACACCCTAATATTAAAAGCAATAAACATGTAGGTTCTAAAACTATGGGTCCAAATTTGTCAGAAATCAAATCTTGAGATGCTAAATGTGCCATAGGAAATCCAAAAAACTATTTTAATAGCAATATGGCTACTTTACTAATAATCAAGATTTACAGCCTTCAAAAGTATCGGGCAGAATTGTACGTAAATTAACATGAAGAGTCCTTGGGATGCAGGGTGTATCATGTAGGGGAGGGAGCAACATTAATATATTACTACTACTGATAATAATTATAAACACTTATAGACTCAAAAACTATCGGTTAGTATCACAAAAAATGTGGCATAAAGAGCCCTTGGGGTTCCAAATGTAATAAAATTAAAAATACTAATTTTGATACTTAAATCCGTGACAGTACCCCTTTTCCCTTGAAGTTAAGCTAAAAACACTGTTTAAATGTTTTTTTACGCACGTATTTCTATAAAATGTTGTGAAGCTATAAAAATGTTGTTTTAAGCAAAAACAAAACCAACAAATAAAAAGTGAAAATTAATTTCCTAAAATTGAATTTCACTGTCAAATAAAAATGTCATTTTCTTTTTTCTACCAAAGAATATGAACAAGCCGCGCGTGTGAGGTCCCCCTCTGTATGTGACGAGTGTAAAATGCAATAAATTTGGGGCATTTTTGACCTCCCTTTGACTCCCTGGGGGCGCGAACCAGAATTTTTCTGAGGTCAAGGATGCTCATTTTATATCCACAACAATGGCCTCTACATTTTGGCCAAGTTTCAGAAAAATTGAATGGATGGATCAAACGTTATGGGAGAAAAGGGTCATTTTTTGCCATTTTGGGGGCTTTTGACCCCCTGGGGACGCGAACCAGATTTTTTCCAAGGTCAGCGATACTTATTTTCTATTAGGAACAATTGCTTCCACATTTTGGCCAAGTTTCAGAGAAATTGAATGGATGGATGAAAAGTTATGGGGGCAAAAAAATGTCATTGTTTGCCATTTTGGGTCCTTTTGACCTCCTGGGGGGGCTAACCAGATTTTTTTTCAAAAATCGGAGAATGTCACTTTCTAACCTGACCAAAGTTACAACTTCATGCAAAATTTCAGAGAAATTCAATTGATGGTTGCGGAGAAAAATCCGGACGGACATGCCTCAAAACATAAGTCACCCGATTTTATAAATCGGGGGACCAATTAAAAGTCGTGCAATCTGATCAAATATAACACGGAATTGTTCACTCATTATAAAATGGGTCCATTTTGCTGAGAAATATCCGCAGCAAATTGGTGTTCACTTAATGGCAACAAGATGTCATACATCGTGCTAATTTTGATGGGAATCGCAGACTTACAATTTATTTTCAGGCCACAATGTCTCTGAATTTAAAGCTTTGTTTTTTTTTCCAAGTAAAAAAGTATATCTTCTAATGGCTCAAAAAACAAAATCCCAAATCGGAGTGTTCTATCAGCAATTTCAGTTTTTTTGTGTTTGGGTAGTCTGTAGGAAATTTTCGGGAACCATTCTCTTCTTCCAGCCTTCTATGAAGTGTGAACGATGCTATATATATGTGTGTGTGTACATAGTGTCAGTACAAGGTTAAACAGCCTATGCTATTTCAAACGGCTCATCGAGCTTTTCTTTTAATTGTTCTCTGTTGTTTTTATTTTGTTTGTTTACCCTCTCTTTTTCAGTTCTTTTCTTTTCCTAAATCTCTATCCCCGTTTATCTTTGCGATTCAACAACAGCATTAACAGCCGCAATATGGTCACTCTACCAAGAACGAATCCATTCTTATTATTTCAAACTTAATCAGGACAGACCGAGCCTCTTTAGAGATGCTTAGACGCATCTGAAATAAAGTGCATTTATTCAATCTGCAATGAAAATGCGATTTCAACAAATAAAGTATATTTATTCAATCTGCAATGAAAATGCGATTTCAAACGGAGCCTCGCATAAAAATGTGTGAACGCATCTAAAAAGGATCTAAAATAAAAGTTCAAATTGCAAGAAAGCATTGATAGCATCAGCAAAATCATTAATTACATCTAAAATATAAAGTTGTCTTGTCGAATTTTCAAAGTCAGACATTTAAGCTGACAAATCAAACTTTGCTTCTGACTAGCCAATTTTCATTTGTTATTGTTGTACAATGTTATTGGCTAATTTTTTTTCTTGCTTGTTCATTTCTTTGTTTGTTTGAGAAAACAAATCTAACATATAAAGTTATCTTGTCGGATATTTGAATTTTCATTTGTTATTGTTATACCGTGTTATTGACAATATAATAAACATACTTAGTTACAATTTATTTAAAAAATTACTTAATCTAACTAAAATGACTGCTAATATGAAATATTTTTAAATAATCACCTAAAAATAAAAATCAGCAAGTGGGATTGCAGATTGTCCTCTGCTTGCAAGATCACTCAGACCAGGCTTTACATACGGTATCTAGTATTTCCAAACGGTCACCCATCTAAGTACTGACCAGGCTCAATGTCGCTTACATTAGGTATCTTATAGGAACCGGTGTATCAATGTTATCACAGTCGTATATATCATACACCGTGTTTTAGTTTATACTAGTGGGACCCGTGTACCAGCAATGCCTGGGGGATGGCACAGTGGCTTAGTTGGTATCGGCGCGGACTGAGAACCTGGGGTTGCCAGGTTCAAATCCAAGTCATTCCACTGAAAACGCTTCCATCAAACCCACATGACACTTATGTCTAATCTCCTGGAGGGGGGGGGGGAATAAATAGAAATCACATTAACACTTGTCCACGGGTGGCCTCGGCCTTGATAAAGTGGTGGTTTCTGTTTTATTGTATAAAAAAAAAATGCCTGGGAAAATTGAAGAAACCAACAAATAAAGGACCCAAAAAGTTGTTTTCATAAAGAATGCCCAGCCTTTATCAACAATATAAAAGATATTTGTAAACAGAATATGTGTTATATTCAAATAAAAACAATCATTGAAATTGAAATCAATAGAAACGTATATTTAACAAGCCGCTCGTATGTGACTCGATGTGGCGAGTGTAAAATGCAAAAAATTTGGGCAATTTGGGGCATTTTTGACCGCCTGGGGGCACGAACCAGAAATTTTTGATGTTAAGAATGCTCATTTTATATCCAGAACAATTGCCTCTACATTTTGGCCAAGTTTCAGAAAAATTGAATGGATGGATCAAACGTTATGGGAGAAAAGGGTCATTTTTTGCCATTTTGGGGCCTTTTGACCCCCTTGGGGCGCGAACCAGATTTTTCCAAGGTCAGCGATACTTATTTTCTATTAGGAACAATTGCCTCCACATTTTGGCCAAGTTTCAGAGAAATTGAATGGATGGATGAAACGTTATGGGGGCAAAAAAATTCATTTTTTGCAATTTCGGGTCCTTTTGACCCCCTGGGGCGGCTAACCTGATTTTTTTTCAAAAATCGGAGAATGTCACTTTCTAACCTGACCAAAGTTACAACTTCATGCAAAATTTCAGAGAAATTCAATGAATGGTTGCGGAGAAAAATCCGGACTGATGGACATGCCTCATAACATAAGGACCAATTAATGAGATGTCGTTTTGCAAATCAATATGCAAATGAGTTAACCTAACAACGTAGATCGCAAACACATAATCAGTAGATTCGAAAACTGTAGTTATTCTATTGCGTGAAGACGAAACTGGTGTTTTAATCTCATTGCTAGATTGGGAAATGACACAACTTTATAAGTATATGCATGAAAAGACAGAAAGGAAAAACAATTGAACACAGGAAGAACGAAAAATCAAATGAGAGATTGACCGGTTTCGTTCGGGTCAACAAAGATCTTCAGAAAAAGTGAAGATTTGAAATTGATGGAAAAACGGCAAAATAAATTTCAAATCTTCACTTTTCTGAAGACATTTGTTGATCCGAACGAAACCGGCCAATCTCTTGTTTGATTTCTAGTTCTTCCTGTGTTTAATTGTCTTTTCTTTCTGTCTTTTCATACATTCTGTCTCTACGACATTTCATTTTATGATATATTCAATTAGGCAGTTTGTATTAAGATGTTCTCCGACGACGTTCTTTTGTAAAGAAAGAAATCAAAATTTAATTTGACAAGATGCAACTAGTCAAAAGGAATGCGTGAATATTTTCTGGGGTTTTGTTTTTGTTTTTTGTTTTTTTTGTTTTTTTTTACAGCCGACAAGAATTTGATTTTTCTTTCTTTTGTTGACTCCAAGCTTTCTGGCATTCTGTCTGATAAAGGCAACATTCCCTAAGTAAACGCTGCTCCCCACTCCCTCCCCACTCGCTCCCTCCAGCAAAAGGAAGTCATTGTTGATAGCTGAAACTACAAGTGCAGAGAAACAAAGATAAAAAATAAAAAATAAAATAAATAAATAAAAAATTTAAAAAAATAAAATAAATAAAAAATAAATAAATAAAAAATAAATAAATAAAAAATAAATACATAAATAAAAAAAATAAATAAATAAAAAATAATAAAAATAAATCAATAAAAAAATAAATAAATAAAAATAAATAAAAAAATAAATAATTTTTTAAAAATAAATAAATAAATAAAAAAAATAAATAAATAAAAAAAATAAAAATAAAAAATAAATAAATAAATAAAAATTAAAAATAAATAAAAAAATAAATTAAAAAAATAATTTAAAAAAAATAATAAATTTATAAAAAATAAAAAAATAAGTAAATAAATAAATTAAAAAAAAAAAAAATCAATAAAAATTTTTTTAAAAATACTGCCGTGGAAGTCACTTCCTCGATTCCATTATTTTGTAGATTGCTTCCTTTTACAAAGACAACAAAATATCATCGCTTTTTACACACCTAAAGCCGATTTCAGATGGACACGCATGAATCCACATCGGAGGAGGTGCCAGTCAGAGCATTCTTTCCTGCCTCAACAGAGTACAAAATTGACTTTGCAATCTAGTGGGGGGGGGGGATGATCTCATCTTTTTCCTACAGTCCCTAACCCTTTCTCACAGAAAAGACCTTGCTAGTCTCGCTCTCATTATTTCCATGGTAGCTCCAATCTCCGCCTCCCCACCACCACCACCCATAAAACCTTTACAGCATGAACTCGCCTTCCTACTACCAATGCAAAAGAACTCCTTTCCTCTTCTGTGAACCTAAAATCAAACTGAACTTCCATGAACAGAGTTTCTTTCCAAGACCGTTCCACTTGTGGAACACGTTACCACAGGACTGCTTCCATACAGATTACAACATGGTTGCTTTCAAGTCCAATATCAACAAATATCTCACTTAATCAAACCTTGTTCTCAAATCTTTTCATGGCACTGTCTCATCATCCAATGGCAATCTCATTAACCCTTATCCTCGAGTGGCTTTTGGCCTTGATAAGTGGTGACTCATTAGTATAAAAAATCCTCTCATAATATTCTTCATCATTCAACTGACAAATCCATCCATCTCATTAACCCTTATCCTCAAGTGGCTTTTAGTCTTGATAAGTGGTGATTCATTAGTATAAAAAATCATCTCATAATATTCTTCATCATTCAACTGACAAATCCATCCATCTCATTAACCCTTATCCTCGAGTGGCTTTTAGTCTTGATAAGTGGTGATTCATTATTATAAAAAAATCCTCTCATCATATTCTTCATCATTCAACTGACAAATCCATCCATCTCATTAACCCTTATCCTCGAGTGGCTTTTAGTCTTGATAAGTGGTGACTCATTAGTATAAAAATCCTCTCATAATATTCTTCATCATTCAACTGACAATCCATCCATCTCATTAACCCTTATCCTCGAGTGGCTTTTAGTCTTGATAAGTGGTGACTCATTAGTATAAAAAATCCTCTCATAATATTCTTCATCATTCAACTGACAAATCCATCCATCTCATTAACCCTTATCCTGGAGTGGCTTTTAGTCTTGATAAGTGGTGACTCATTAGTATAAAAAATCATCTCATAATATTCTTCATCATTCAACTGACAATCCATCCATCTCATTAACCCTTATCCTCAAGTGGTTTTTGGCCTTGATAAGTGGTGACTCATTAATATAAAAAAATCCTCTCATCATATTCTTCATCATTCAACTGACAATCCATCCATCTCATTAACCCTTATCCTCGAGTGGCTTTTAGTCTTGATAAGTGGTGACTCATTAGTATAAAAAATCATCTCATCATATTCTTCATCATTCAACTGACAAATCCATCCATCTCATTAACCCTTATCCTCAAGTGGCTTTTTGCCTTAATAATTGGTGACTCATTAATATAAAAAAATCCTCTCATCATATTCTTCATCATTCAACTGACAAATCCATCCATCTCATTAACCCTTATCCTCGAGTGGCTTTTAGTCTTGATAAGTGGTGACTCATTAGTATAAAAAATCATCTCATCATATTCTTCATCATTCAACTGACAAATCCATCCATCTCATTAACCCTTATCCTCAAGTGGCTTTTTGCCTTAATAATTGGTGACTAATTAATATAAAAAAATCCTCTCATCATATTCTTCATCATTCAACTGACAAATCCATCCATCTCATTAACCCTTATCCTCGAGTGGCTTTTAGCCTTGATAAGTGGTGACTCATTAGTATAAAAAAAAACCTCTCATAATATTCTTCATCATTCAACTGACAAATCCATCCATCTCATTAACCCTTATCCTCAAGTGGCTTTTAGTCTTGATAAGTGGTGATTCATTAGTATAAAAAATCATCTCATAATATTCTTCATCATTCAACTGACAAATCCATCCATCTCATTAACCCTTATCCTCGAGTGGCTTTTAGCCTTGATAAGTGGTGACTCATTAGTATAAAAAAAACTCTCATAATATTCTTCATCATTCAACTGACAAATCCATCCATCTCATTAACCCTTATCCTCAAGTGGCTTTTAGTCTTGATAAGTGGTGACTCATTAGTATAAAAAATCCTCTCATAATATTCTTCATCATTCAACTGACAATCCATCCATCTCATTAACCCTTATCCTCGAGTGGCTTTTAACCTTGATAAGTGGTGACTCATTAGTATAAAAAATCCTCTCATCATATTCTTCATCATTCAACTGACAAATCCATCCATCTCATTAACCCTTATCCTCGAGTGGCTTTTGGCCTTGGTAAGCGGTGAACTATTAGCATACATTTTTTTTTACCAAAAGATACATCGCTTTTCACAGATCTTTATTACAAACCAATTGTTATTTTGTTTGTAATATTGTAAAAACTTATAGAAAATCCAGGGCTCAAAAGTTAGAAGAAATTCATTGCATCAGGAGTCAAAATCGGACCGTTTAGAATTTGAGAAGTTGAATTCGGAGTTAAGCGTTTCGGCTATTCCCTCCCAAATGCAATTTCTATCCTGTGTCACTTTGAAAAAACTTAAATTCTTTAGATTTCATTCAATAAAAACTTCAAAGCGTTAACTAGTGTCCGAACTAGTTTACTACAGCACGTTAACCACGACACAACACTACCCCATTAAAAAGTCACTTCAGAAAATAAAGCCATTACTAACCAGCATAGTGTTATCATTGTTGACCAAGGAAAAAGTCTATCAGGCATGTGTATGCAGATGATGTATGGAAATGGAGTCTGGCTAGTGAGACTTAAGGATGTGTTGCATGGAGAAACGTGATATGAGAATGATACAATGGATGTGTAAAGACCTCAGAGGAAGATTAAATCTGGACAGTATAGATAGTTGTGTGCAGAACAGGGGACTTTGTTGGTTTGGTCACATTGAAAGAATGGATGAAAGTTCTTAGTTTAGTAGATGTAGAACAGTTGAGGTAGCAGGTTCAGTTCATAGGGGTAAGCCAAAGAAAACATGGGATGAAGTGATAGAAAGAGGAATGAATAAAGACCTGGGCAGAGACAGGTTAGTTTGGAAGTCAATTTCTAAAAGCCGTCCAACACATGCCAGCATGTAAAACGGATGCTAAACCGAATATAACGATGAAAAAAGCTTCTTTATTTATTTATTTTTTTTTTTTTTCAAATAATTAAATGTGTCGATAAAATACCAAATTGCTACTTATTTTTACAATTAAAAATGAACAAGTATTTAAAATCGTGCAAATTTAAATCATTAAATGGAAAGTTTTGGAGACAATATTCATAAAGAAACTATATTGTTTTGTTATTATTCAAATGAAGAAATTTCGCGATGTTATGGTGTTTTATTGGTACATTAAATTAGCGCATTTTCTTCTTTTTTTTTTTAACTGAAAAATAACAGATCCTGTCGCCTGGATATTTTTATTATTATTTTAAAAAATAAATATTTTCATTAAAATTAATTTTTTGTTGTTGTTATTAAATGATATTTACATATGATATTTACATATTTCTTTTCAAATTATTTTTAATGGCAGTCAATTTTTCATGGATCACCAGGCGAATATTTGAAAGCTCATTTCTAACCTTCAAAGTCGGCCTTAATCTAACAATTATTTTTATTAACTAGACATGTATGTGTGCTGCATATACACACACACACACATATATATATATATATATATATATATACTTTTCAAAAGTGCTCAATATATATTAGAGCTATAAAAAGCTCTAATATATATTGAGTACTTTTGAAAATTATATATATATATATATATATTTTTTTTTGTTGATGATTTTATTCCATTAGTTGCGACAAAACATATTCTGTTTCGTTAACACTTGCAAATAGCGTCAACATCGTCAGGCGACAAATGGAATCAAATGGCATAGATCTTAGATTTACCTCAACAGGAAATTGAAGATGCATTGGGTGAGGGGAGGGGGGACAGAAGTGGAGCTCTGTCTATGACGGGGACATGAGACATGAGGAGGGAGGGAGGGACCCCAACAAGTCAATTATATATATATATATGTGTGTGTGTGTGTGTATGCAGCGCACATACATGTATAGTTAATGAAATAAACATAGTTTGAGTATCTGACAAATGTTTCAGAACCTCTCCGGCTCCTCCTCAGAGATATACTCTTAGAGTATATCCTTGAGGAGGAGCCGAAGAGGTTCTGAAACATTTGTCGGATACTCAAACTATGTTTATTTTAACACACACACATTAGTTGAAGTCAGTGTCCCTAATGATGCAGGATTAAACAGAGCAGAAAGGGAAAAGATTACGAAATACCAAGGTCTTATGTACGACATGAAAAGAAACTGGAATCTTAGGAAAATCTCCATCATTCCAGTAATCATAGGAGCAACAGGACTAATGAAAAATAATTTCAACGGCTATCTGGCGAGTATACCCGGTGAACCGAGTGCAAGAGAAATACAAACAATTGCACTTAAAGGGACGGTTAGAATCTTAAAAAGATCTCTAGGCTGGAGTGTCTGAAATAGTCGGTGAATGTCTGGCATCCGGTAGAATGCCCCATCTCCAGCAAAAACGGAAAGATAAGAAAAATAAAATATATATATATATATATATTTAGCTTTAGAGAGAGGTATGATGAATTAAGACAAGGTCAAGATTATATTAACTGATAGTTGTATGTCTATCAAAACTTTTTCGACGTTCTGGAATAGACAGAGTCGAATGTAAGGCAACCTATCATTAAGTTTCTCATCTGACAACATAAAATAGCAGTGTCAACTATGAAACTCCCAAATGAATGAACTCAGTGATTTTGCTGTAAACAAAGAAATCTTTTTATTATTCCGTCCAGACATAAGGAATTCCGCATAACTTATCTCGGAAGACTCAAATACTGAAGAGGGGCGTTTTTTGCTTTGTTTTAGTGACGTGTATTATTGGTCCCCCGATTTATAAAATCAAGAGACTTATGTTTTGAGGCATGTCCGTCCGTCTGGATTTTTCTCTGCAACCATCCATTGAATTTCTCTGAAATTTTGCATGAAGTTGTAACTTTGGTCAGGTTAGAAAGTGACATTCTCCGATTTTTGAAAAAACATCTGGTTAGCCCCCCAGGGGGTCAAAAGGCCCCGAAATGGCATAAAATGACATTTTTTGCCCCCATAACTTTTCATCTATCCATTCAATTTCTCTGAAACTTGGCCAAAATGTGGAGGCAATTGTTCCTAATAGAAAATAATTATCGCTGACCTTGGAAAAAATCTGGTTCGCGCCCCCAGGGGATCAAAAGCCCCCAAAATGGCAAAAATGAACCTTTTCTCCCATAACGTTTGATCCATCCATTCAATTTTTCTGAAACTTGGCCAAAATGTAGAGGCAATTGTTCTGGATAAAAATGAGCATCCTTGACCTCAGAAAAATTCTGGTTCGCGCCCCTAGGGGATCAAAAATGTCCCAAATTGCCCAAATTTATTGCATTTTACACTCGTCACATACAGAGGGGGGACCACGCACGCACGCACGCACGCACGCACGCACGCACGCACGCGCGGCTTGTTTCTTGTATTATCTATCCGGGATGTTGTAGATTGGATTTGAAATCGACGAAAATATCAGAAAGGCGCAACATGTGTCAGAGATGCCTAAAACTCTAAAAGGACGCAATAAAAACTCTTACCCATGCGTCCCATTGAAGCAAGTCAATTTTTCATTAAAATAATAATAACAAGCTGCTCGTGCATGGTCCCCCTCTGTATGTGACTCGATGTGGCGAGCGTAAAATATAGTATCTGTTCCGATGGATACTGCACCCCATAGACCGGTATTGTCTTGGCCTTTGGGGCTTGACTAACGCCTGTCTATGGGTCTGTCCTGTGCAGTTCTAGGAGGTCCACCCTCCCAGGCCTCGCCTCCCCTCTTTGGGGAGGAGTAAATTTATTGCTTACTGCCTGAGGCGCCCCTACCGAGGAATGCTGACGGGCCTGCCCAGGCAATTTTTAATGGCCAGAGTGCTCACCTTCTCAGGCGCCGTCTTTTCAAACCCCACTTTCCCGCCATTGGGTCACATCTTACCTTGTGGGAGTAAGATAAAAATGGCCTTGTGCCTTATCTCCTGAAGAGGAGGTAAATAATATATTTCTTGGCTGTATTCTAATCCTTCACCGGAAGGGGCTGTCATAGAACGTCAACTTCTTAGCATGAAATGTATATTTTTGAATTCTGCTGGGATGGTGGGGATGGTGGGGATGGTGGGGGGGGGGGGGGTAGACAATTCACATTTATACTGTTATTCGATTTTTGTTGGAGAAAACAAAAATATAAGAACTATTTTCTTTATTAGATTTTAAATTTTCGTTTTTTTATTCTTGAACTGTAATAAATTCCTCGGCGGTGGGAAGGAGGGGGGGGGCTTATAAAATTTCCCACGGTTTTATAAAAATCACATTCGTCTGTCGCAATACTCACTAACTTAAAAAGATAAGACAACTTGTGTGACAACGAAAGATAAAGTTAGGTAAAGATTGCAGGATTCCAAGGTTCTGATGAACGTTCTTGGTGAAAGAAGAGTTGTTTTGCTTCTGAGGAGAAATTGAGTACACAAGTTTGTTTTGGCTGACGCCGCGTGCGTTTACAACTGTGTAAATGGGATACGCATGAAGACTTGTGTGTGTGTGTAGGTTTTGTTAGTGAGAATGTATGTATCAACTGTGTATGTGAGTTCGATGAGAGGAGTGTGTGTGTGTGTGTGTGTGTAGGTTTTGTTGGTGAGAATGTATGTATAAACTGTGTATGTGAGTTCGATGAGAGGTGTGTGTGTGTGGGTGTGTGTGTGTGGGTGCGTCACTGGGTGAACAGAAGTTCGTGAATGTCTTCTGTTGCATTTGTCGACGATCTTGGGGGCCCCAAGCAGGATTGTGTCATATGCACGTGCGTTGTTTGCGAAAGAAAGAGAAAGAAAGAGAAAAAAAGCTGTGTTTGGGGTTTTATACTACATGCTGGAGTTCAAAGTGAATATTCTCACTTCTCTGGTTGGCTGAAAGAAACGGCTGATTGGAGATTTCGTCCAATCAAGAGTCGACGATATGTGAAAAAACAACAATAACTGCCGCTGCTACTTCTAACAATACCTTTCCCCAATGACCAACAATATCAATACAAAAAAAGATTTGATTTGTCAGAAGTTACTTTCTATTCAGCTATTTAAAGGTTTCAAAATGACTTGTCAGCTATTTTTTTCTATTAGTAATAGATTTTAAAATGGCTGACATGTGTTTACTATCATGACCCTTTCGAAATTCGAAAGTAATTTGGAAGCCTTTAAACATCTAATAAAGAAAGTCGTTTCTGACTTGAATTCAAGTTTTAAAACATGATTTATTTCTGCTCCCAAACCAAAAGAAAATATGCGCCCCTGTCGTATCAAAGACTCGTCTATTCTTCTTTTCTAACCTTGATGTTAATAATTGAATTGATGTTAATACCTTCGTGTTTTGTTGGCGAATCTGAGAAAGACATTCTTTACTAAAGCTAAGGAAAGAAAAACTTTCAGCCAGTCAAAACAAAAGATAATTGCAAGCGGATTCATACATAATTCATTATTCAAGAAGAAAGAAAAAAAAAAAGAAAGAAAGAAAAGAAAAAAAGAAAAAAGAAAGACGAAAAAAAAGAAAGAAAGAAAGAAAAAAGAAAGAAAAAGAAAGAAAAAAGAAAAAAAGAAGAAAAAAAGAAAGAAAAAAAGAAAAAAAAGAAAAAAAGAAAAAAAGAAAAAAAAGAAAAAAGAAAGAAAGAAAAAAGAAAGAAAGAAGAAAAAAAGAAAGAAAGAAAGAAAAAAGAAAGAAAAAGAAAGAAAAAAGAAAAAAAAAAAAAAAGAAAGAAAAAAAGAAAAAAGAAAGAAAAAAAAAAAAAAAGAAAGAAAAAAAGAAAGAAAAAGAAAAAAAAGAAAAAAAGAAAAAAAAAAAAAAGAAAGAAAGAAAGAAAAAAGAAAGAAAAAAAGATAGAAAAGAGATCTTTTTGTGTTATATTCAAGGCGGTATTTTTGTTGTCTGAATGCCTTTTCTCATATTGTAACAATTTCATTATTTGCCCGAAGAATTTTAAATAATATAAATACTTGAACCTCTCTACAAAGACATTATTGCATCTTAATTTACTTAAGTTAACAAACGCGAATTGATAAGAATCTGTGTTCGCTAGAATTGTTGCTATACAATAGAAAGAGGTCGTATAGTCTGCATGAGAAGAAGGGGGTGGAGTTTTTTTACAAAGTGCAAAGTAAGGGGGTACAAAGTGCAATGGAGGAAGGTGCAAAGTAAGGGGGTACAAAGTGCAAAGTAGGGGTACAAAGTGCAATGGAGGAAGGTACAAAGTGCAAAGTAAGGGGGTACAAAGTGCAATGGAGGAAGGTACAAAGTGCAATGGAGGAAGGTACAAAGTAAGGGGGTACAAAGTGCAAAGTAGGGGTACAAAGTGCAAAGTAAGGGGGTACAAAGTGCAATGGAGGAAGGTACAGACAAAATACACACTAAGTATAACGTTGTAAGAAAATCTATGACATAGACATGAGAACGCTAATCAGTAACAAACTGGTGACAAGCATCTCTTATGAATCATATCCAAGTTATCTCCCCTGAAACATTACTAGCCAATAAGAGAATGCCTTCTTTTACTTCAAGAAATAAAAAATATAAAATTCCCCCCACCTGCGATTATAATCAAAAAGCAAACTGATTTCGCCTATTTCCTGGCTGAATGCAGTTTTGAGCGTCTATCTCAACGTGGCTTTCACAAAGTTTGATGCCACATGCTGTCAGGCACCTTTTTTTGGGTTGCAGTAAGACGAAGCTTCGAGAACGGCTCGATTTAAACATGAGTAATCTTTATTCATACAGTGGCAATGTGTATCTCTCCACTTGTTTACGCGGACAATCCGGTTGGGTACGAGACAGTCAACGTTGGGTACGAGACAGTCAACGCTGGGTACGAGACAGTCAACGCTGGGTACGAGACAGTCAACGCTGGGTACGAGACAGTCAACGTTGGGTACGAGACAGTCAACGTTGGGTATGAGACAGTCAACGTTGGCTACGAGACAATCAACGTTGGGTACGAGACAGTCAACGTTGGGTACGAGACAGTCAACGCTGGGTATGAGACAATCAACGTTGGGTACGAGACAGTCAACGTTGGGTACGAGACAGTCAACGTTGGGTACGAGACAGTCAACGCTGGGTATGAGACAATCAACGTTGGGTACGAGACAGTCAACGTTGGGTACGAGACAGTCAACGTTGGGTACGAGACAATCAACGTTGGGTACGAGACAGTCAACGCTGGGTACGAGACAATCAACGTTGGGTACGAGACAGTCAACGCTGGGTATGAGACAATCAACGTTGGGTACGAGACAGTCAACGTTGGGTACGAGACAGTCAACGCTGGGTACGAGACAGTCAACGTTGCTTGTCCTTTAATAACCACGTATGTGCCCCCCCCCCTCATGTAGCATCTCTAGGATGTCGTTATGGTTGTTTGTGACAAAATATAAATATATATGTACGTAAATTCAGCTGTTTCTTACTTATTACCCCCTTTTCATTTTTTTTTACTCAAGAAAACCCAACAAACATGGAAAGAAACCGAAACACGTGGTTGCCACAAAAGCATAAAAATAGAATATCAAATCTAATTCTTGTATTTAAAAATGCTGCGTGATTTTAATGATGCTAAGGTGCACTTAAGATAGTATTGCATCTTTTCAAATTTCAATCATGAAACATCAGAAATAGGTGAGTTGCAACTTTATTATAGTGGTTACGGAAAACAGTTTTGGCGTTACAGAACACAGTTACAGAAAACAATAGAACTATGGATGCAACTTGAAAAAAAGTGATTTAGTTAGGGTTAGGGGTTAGGGTTAAGGGTTAGGTTAGGTTAGAGTTAAGTTAGGGTTAAAGTTATGGTTAGGGATAGGGTTAGAGTTGGGTTAGGGTTAAAGTTGGGTTAGGGTTAGGGCTAGGGTTAAGTTAGGGTTAAAGTTATGGTTAGGGATAGGGTTAGAGTTGGGTTAGGGCTAGGGTTAGGTTAGGGTTAAAGTTAGGGTTAGGGTTATGGTTAGGGTTAAGTTAGGGTTAAAGTTATGGTTAGGGATAGGGTTAGAGTTGGGTTAGGGTTAGGTTAGAATTAAAGTTAGGGTTAGGGTTATGGTTAGGGTTAAGTTAGGGTTAAAGTTATGGTTAGGGATAGGGTTAGAGTTGGGTTAGGGCTAGGGTTAGGTTAGGGTTAAAGTTAGGGTTAGGGTTATGGTTAGGGTTAAGTTAGGGTTAAAGTTATGGTTAGGGTTAGGGTTAGAGTTGGGTTAGGGTTAGGGCTAGGGTTAGGTTAGGGTTAAAGTTAGGGTTAGGGTTATGGTTAGGGTTAAAGTTATGGTTAGGGATAGGGTTAGAGTTGGGTTAGGGTTAGGTTAGAATTAAAGTTAGGGTTAGGGTTATGGTTAGGGTTAAGTTAGGGTTAAAGTTATGGTTAGGGATAGGGTTAGAGTTGGGTTAGGGTTAGGTTAGGGTTAAAGTTAGGGTTAGGGTTATGGTTAGGGTTAAGTTAGGGTTAAAGTTATGGTTAGGGATAGGGTTAGAGTTGGGTTAGGGTTAGGGCTAGGGTTAGGTTAAAGTTAGGGTTAGGGTTATGGTTAGGGTTAAGTTAGGGTTTATTTATAACATGTGGATCGAATAAATTAACTGAATTCATTGGAATAAATGGTTATAACAAAAACACTTTCAGATTAAATAACCATTAAACAAATTGATGAAAGAAGTTCAAAAGTTGTCGATTTGGATCTAAAGTTCACTTTTATCGAAAAACATTTTTTGATGACTTTTAACGTCAATGGACACTTTTGCTGGCAAATATCAAATTTCATGGAAGTTATGACGAAAGTGTAAACAGCTAAACTTGTCTTACATAACGCTCCAATTAGTCGAGCTCATGTTTTCAAACAATGAATTATCCCCTCCTCTAAAAGGTGAGAAAATTATTTTTTTAAAAGTGTTTTCTTTTTTTTATGATAATCATAATCGTTAGAATACTGAAGAAATATTTTGAAAAAGAAATTTGCTAAAAAACATTTCAGATGATTGGTCTGGAGTTCCGCCCAAACTTGACTTTCACTTCGCGCGGTAAAAACTGTTTGTTTATTTAGAGTAGATAAATAACCAAACGAAATGCTGACCTTTTTTTATCTTTCTCTTTTCACTTCAAATGATCAATTTTTTTTTAAACTAGCATGGCTACTCGGCGTTAACCAGGCCATGAATAATAAAATAGAAACATTTGTGTAACATATTTCTTTAAAAAATGTTCTCTCTATCTATTTATCTCTACCCACTCTCTCCTCCTCGGTCAAGAAGGATTTCCCATCTTCCGACAAAACACATATTACAGTTTGATCCTCGCACAAAAGCCAAGAAAGTGCATTTTAGTTGGCTTACAGACCAAATGTCGATGGAAAAAAATCCCTGTAAATGCCCCCCCCCCTCCAAACTAAGTTTGTACCTGCTGACCCCCCAAAGGAATGAATATTACAAAAACAGAAGTACCCCTATTTTGTCCAAGGCAATGCCAAAAAAGAATATATAAGCTTTGTGGGTGTGTCTTGTGTAGTTTCTGACTTTTAGCTGGACACACACATACAAACAGACAACTTAGTTAAACATGCCTTTATGCAAACAACCATTTATCACAACTTTTAGAGGATTTGGAGAAAAACTAATTCAGAAATTCGTTAAAAACTGAATTGTTTTTCCAATTTGGGGAATGAATGCATTTTCAGTCTCCCTAAAAAGGAACAACCCAGATTTTTCCTGACGTTACCAGCACTGGATCGGGGAATTTTAAACAATAGAATTATAGTTTTTTTTTAAATTGACATTTTCAGCTCATTCTGAGGCGTGGGTTAAGTTAGCGTTTTCACAAAAATTCGACTCGGATGTAGTGGCATGCAGAGGTCGGGTGATGCCACCTTGATTCTATGCAAAAAAGACTCAAGTATAAGTCCTAGTACTAAGAAATATTATGAGAATAGTTTGAATATGATGGGATGTTCCCACCTCTGCACATGACTGTATAATTCACGCAAAATTTTGTGAAAAACTAATGAGCCAATTTTGAAAAAATGAGACGACGAACGAACACAGCCTTTCCAAATGACCATCTGAAACCCAAACATATCGTTTTTTGGTAAAATTGCAGTATAGTTAACAGCCGAGAAATCAAAGAAAAACAAAACATAATATAACAAGGAACTTACTAAACACATTAAAATTTAATTTTCTACCGGCCTTTATACTTTTAAAGTGTGGAAACTGGTTGTGATATTCATTATATCTGAATTTGTTATCGTTACTTTGACTTATTGAAACACGAAAAAATAATTGGAGGTGGTCGCTTATCTTCGGATGCAACGATGGTGGGGATAGGGGTTACTGACTGAAGAATCACATCTCCCCGGAGCTGGAGTCGATGGTGTGGGAATTAATGAGTTTAGATAGCACAGTACAAATCTAATATTAAAAAAATAAAATTTTAAACAAAAATGAAATATTTTATCAGAATTTAGATTTAATAATTGTTGGTGAAAGTACAGAATAGTTAACATGTAAGAATAGAGGAGGTGTTATCCCCTATTCTTAATTTAACGACAAAAAATTGAATTAAGGAAACAAACGAAACCTTTTTTACAACAACAAACGAAAGGGGTTTATTCGTATATTTGAGGTTACCTATACGTTTGGTATAGGTGGAAAGAAACTTAGGACAGTGTCCGAAAGAAGAAGAAGAAGTTGAAATATCTTCAGGTGAAGATAGCAGGCGCAGTGAGAGTCCAGTTGACGAGGAGGCAGGAGAGAGGCTGAGGCGATCTTTACTGGCGAGTGTTAAGGTAGCGTATGGTGACTGTTCGCATATCCTAAGGGAGCTCAAGTAGTCCCTTAGGCAACTAATGATATCAATGCGCCCTGCGAGCTGATTGGCCAAACCAGCTCACAGGGCCACTTATACGCATTACAAAGTAAATCTATGATTGCTACAAGTTTGGCTGTTCAAGTTCCTAGTCTATACGTATAAAAGCGAATATTTGCGTTTATTTGTCGGTGTCGCAAACAATTCTGACAAAATAATGGATATGACATTGGTTGGGTCTACGATTGTCTCGATAACGTGCCAGGTCATTGATAACCATTGGCAACTAATGATATCAATGCGAGCTGATTGGCCAAACCAGCTCACAGACACTGATACAAAGTAAATCTATGACTGCTATAAACATTCGATAACTCGTAAAACACAAAAAAAGACACATAATTTAGATAAAACGCATTAGAATAAAATTCTTTACTGTTTAAAAACTCATACAAATCGTTTCCACGTGTTAAAACTAGGTGGCTTCTGCTATTTTTTTTTTAATGAGTGTTAAATATTCTATACTTTTAACGTTTGAAGAAATTGTTTCCAGGCGGTTCGGTAGAGAATTTCATTCTAATGCGTTTTATATAATTTGTTTGCTTGTTTGTTTTTCTTTTACGGGTTCGTCGGGCGTTACCTCGTCTGTACTGTTAAGATAAATGTAATTTGTTTACAATATTCGCCGCGACATTTTATTAAAACTTGTGTTGTGACTAAAATAGATCGCACGCATTAGTGATCACGACATAATTTGTATTACTATTTCATGTTTATTCACTTTTGTTATCAAATAAAATATTACGTATATTTTTTCAGTATATTTTTTTTAAGTAATTCAATGGTAATAGAGCTTATTAGTAATTGTATAAAATTATACTTATGATTATTTAAAGCGGGGGTTAAACACAAGCGTTTCTGTGCACCTTACTTGCCATAAGTATAGTTTTTTTTTGTTATTGCTACACACACATACATGTATGGTTAAAGAGAAACAGGGGTGCTATTTTACTTATAGGCCGATCAAGTTAATTGTGTTCATGTAAAAGCATTATTTTGTACTTACTCAGTCATATTTTATCTCTCACGCCCCGAAAAAGAATTTTAAAATATCAAGCAGAACTTTAATTAGAACGATTTTTCCATTTCGATGTTCAACCTGTATTTGTGCCCGAGCCGACATTTTGGGCTGTGAGCGGTCGGTAGAATAGACAAGGGGACACTTATCTGCCCTTAGTTAGCTAACCGGCCACTAACCGGCCACTCCGAAAATCGCAGACTCGCCATTTCATATAACCCTTATGGAAATGGAAAAATCGTTCTAATTAAAGTTCTGCTTGATATTTTAAAATTCTTTTTCGGGGCGTGAGAGATAAAATGTGACTGAGTAAGTACAAAATAATGCTTTTACATGAACACAATTAACTTGATCGGCCTATAAGTAAAATAGCACCGAAACAGGCCATTTGATGACGCTATTTTGAATGCATAACCGTAAACCGCCATCAAATAGACAGTGTCTCCTTTACCAAACACTCATAAAAAAAACTTTTAAGCTTAATTTAGACAGTTTTTCAAACAGATATAAATGATTGCACACAAAAAAAATTTAATTAAAAAATTTTTTTTTTTTTTTTAATTCGAATTATTAGATGGTTTTCAGGAAAAATTTCATTTTTACTTTATATTTAATTTTCATAAAACAAAAAATATCAATAAATTTTAATAATAAAATTTTACCTGAAAAAGATTTTTTTTTTAAATTATGACCGTTTGGTACAAAAGAAACAATCTACTTGCTGGCTGCTGATGGTTATGGATTCGGAATAGCCGCCTATCTATCTATCTATCTATCTATCTATCTCTCATATATATATCATTTTTTTTTTACTTGAGTTCAAACAAGGCACAATGCCACTGAGACATGATTGAAAACACAAAAATTTAAATTTAAAAAAAAAAAAATGTTTTTTCTTTAATTCGAATTATTAGATGGTTTTCAGGAAAAATTTCATTGTTACTTTATATTTAATTTTCATAAAAATAATTTTTAAAATATCAAATTTAAATTATTCAATTTTACGTGAAAAATATTTTTTTTTAAATTATGACCGTTTGGTACAAGAGAAGCAATCTACTTGATGGCGGCTTATGGTTATGGATTTGGAATAGCCGCCCCCTCTCTCTCTCTCTCTCTCATATATATATATATATATATATATGTAGTTTGAAAAGTCACACATTGAAAACGTTGCTGAAATGGCAATAATAAGGAGAATATTTTTTTTAATATTTTGAAAACCTGGACAACAGAAATTATTTGTTTTTCAAAATAAATTATTTATTTACTTTAAAAACTTATATATATATATATATATATATATATATATATATATAGAGAGAGAGAGAGAGAGAGAGAGAGAGAGAGAGAGATATCATTTTTTTGTTGTGGTTGTACTTCAGTTCACCCCAAACAAGGCACAAGGCCACTGAGACGTAAGGGGTTACTGTGAATTAGGGGAATCCTATATGGAGAGTTTTGCATTGAGATCCTTGTTCACATTACATTTAAATGTCTGTATGTTAGTACAGAAGGGAATTCCAAGTGCTAGAAGTACGAGGAAAGAAGCTATTATAGTAAAAAGCTCTCCGGCATCTAGAGACCTCAATAGTGAAGGGGTGGGATCTTGCTGACTGACGGGTTGATCGGGGGTATTTATGTAGATGGGGTACCAGTGCAGCACATACAATTAAAGTACTTGTAAAACAACATCGCATCGATTGGTCAGTGGCTGAAAATGCTTGAATAGTGAGGGGTTTAGTAGATTAGAGACTGTTTTGGACCCTGTCCAAGACAGAGTGGTTAGCGGTTGGTGCACCAGCACAGATGTGACAACTATACTCCATGCATGGGCAGATGGTGGCTTTGTAGAAATATAGAATACTGGCAAGTGTGAGGATTTTTCTAGCATGGTAGAGGGAGGCCACCTTCATTGCAGCAGCCTTGGCAATGTCTTCTATGTATTTGTTCCAAGACATGTGTGAATGTTAGCCCTAGTAGTTTGAATGACGGATTCTCGGGTAGGGTGCTATTAGTCATGGCAATCGATGGTTGAAAAGGTTTCTTTATAATTGTTGAAGGACAAAAGCTTTGTCTTTGTAGCATTAAATGTTACCATCAATTTTTGAAAAGGAGCTTTGTCTTAGTAGCATTAAATGTGACAATCAATTTTTGAAAAGGAGCTTTGTCTTAGTAGCATTAAATGTTACCATCAATTTTTGAAAAGGAGCTTTGTCTTAGTGGCATCAAATGTGACCATAAATTTTTGAAAAGGAGCTTTGTCTTAGTAGCATTAAATGTTACCATCAATTTTTGAAAAGGAGCTTTGTCTTAGTAGCATCAAATGTTACCATCAATTTTTGAAAAGGAGCTTTGTCTTAGTAGCATTAAATGTTACCATCCATTTATGTCCCCATTCGACCACAGACTGGAGGTCATTTTCTAAGGATTCAGCCATTGCCTTTGATATGGTGTGTTCGTTTTTACTACATGTCGGGTTTAGAGCATGGTGTCATCAGGAAATATACCCATCTCGGACACAATTTCATCAGGGAGGTCGTTTATAATAACAGTTCAAGGATCAACCCCTGGAGCACACCCGCACTAATATCATGTTGTTTAGACGTACGACCATCAAGGACAACCTGGATCTTTCTTTCGGCTAAAAAGGATCTGATTATTCTAAATATCTGTCCAGTAATACCGCACGACTTTATTTTCATGAGATGACTATCATGCCAAACCCTGTCAAAAGCCTTGGACATATCAAGCGCTACCAGCTTTATCCAATGAACGATATGTGTGTTCCGAGATGTTAGGGTATCAACAGTAGAACAGGCTCGCCTAAATCCATATTATTGGTCAGAAAGAAGTTTAGTTTTAATGAGGTGGTGGACTATCGCTAGATTGATTAGTGATTCAAAGAATTTAGCAAAGAGTGGAAAGAGACTGATGGGGTGATAATTTTGCGGGTCAGTTATTTCACCAGAATTTTTGAACAGTGATATTACAGAGGCAATTTTCCAACTGTCAGGAAAGCAAGATTCAGCCAGGCATTTGTTGCAGAGTTTGGAAGGGACAGGGGTCAGCTCAGTGGAGTATTTCTTTAAGACTATAGCAGGGATAAAATCAGGCCCACACGCTTTAGAGGTGTCACGGGTTTTTATAATATCTCGGACTTGGGATGATAACCATATCATCAAGTGAGGCTTCAGTCAGCAGAGAAAAGTTTAAGAGTGTGTGATTTGTGGAGTTGAAGGTAGAGTTCAAGGCGAACTATTGAGTTCAGCCTTATCAGATGCCGTGCAGGCGATTTCATGGCGTTTTGATAGCAGGGGAATTGTTGATTGCCCATTATTCACCACACTATTATAGATTTTCCAGAAATAACAAGTTCCTAAATTCTGTGACTCAATGCGTTTACTGGTCATCTCAGTTTACTGGTCATCTCAGCTGCGGCTATTTCACTCTTTCATTGATTTCTAGCTTCTATAAATTTTTTGCCTATTTGCATTAGACTTATGACTGTTATCTTGTCGGAATGCTTTCTGCCTATGCATGATAGCAGCTTCACCGGTTGAAGTGAACCATTGTGAGGAGTGTGGCTTGCTAAAGAATTTCCGCGTGCAGACATGTGCTTCAATGCCTACCTTGACCCACTCAGTTGTCTAATGTACACACTGTTCGACAGGGAGAGAAAAGATTGTATTCCATGGGGCGCCTTTGATGTGATCTCTGATTGATTCCCAATCAGCCGTTTAGT
Organism: Sepiola atlantica; assembly: GCA_963556195.1. Taxonomy (NCBI): domain Eukaryota; kingdom Metazoa; phylum Mollusca; class Cephalopoda; order Sepiida; family Sepiolidae; genus Sepiola; species Sepiola atlantica. The sequence continues at coordinate 34,962,234 of OY744555.1, forward strand.
ATCGAGTCGTTTTGAGCAGCGGCTCATCAGCTTGGGGTCGGGAGGTGACGTTGGTTAAGTGGATAATGACATGGACTGAAGACCTGGGTGTTCCAAGTTCGAATCCAGTCGGTTCAACAGTACCACTTTCACTTAGGTATGTTGGCAACCCTCTCGTGGTCCTTCCCGTAAGTACCCGATGTCTTTCCAGAAAGATTTCTAACTAGAAAAACATCGGGGAAACTAATGCCAACATTAGAATCATCTGATTCACACGAAAGAAGAAGAAGTTTGGGGTCGAAAGTTTAGCGTGATATTGACCATTCTCACAGTGTGATCAGCATTCCCAAGTGGGCTATGGGCATTCAACAAACAAACCCCGGACAGTGTTGTCAAGAATAGGTCGAGAAGTGAAGCTTGCTGATCCTCATGATCTGGAAGGCAGGTCGGGAAAGTGACAGTCAGAGAAAGGGAATGTGCACTGAAGAAACTATGAGCGATGTTACTAGTTGTGTCAGTATAGCTCGAGAAGCCAAGCCAATCTTTGTGGTGGACATTAAAATCCCCAAATATTTGGGCATTCGGATCTAAAGAGAGTTTTGCGTCAATACTATCAGATGCATATTTTTCGAGGGTACAGTCCTGGGTCGAAGAAGAACAGTAGTGAAAATAGAAGTAATAATGCTACGTTGAAAGGTTAGTCTAAAACACATATAGGCCTGATCATCTGATTCTAGACTATGTTCTCTTGTCAAGAAAAGTGTTACGAACATAAACCCTGAATTCGTGCATATATGTATTAGAGTCCTTACGGTAGAGTGGGAGGTATTCAGAGACGTCAAAGTGATTAGAGAGGATTGAGGCGTGTAAGTTAGTTTCACTGAGTGCTGGGGAGTTTGCTAAAAAAAATGATTCTACATCATCGAAGTCAGTCCTAAGACCTCGGATGTTAGTGAAAGAGAGCCTCAAGGGAGGAAGCGATTTGATTGATTTTTTTCGGGGGGGGGGGGGGGGGCGTCTGATTTAGTCGTTTTTCTTAAAGTATATATATAGACCCCATATCTTTTTACACACACTTTCTCACTCTCCATTACTTAATATTTTTTTCAAATGTTGAATTTTGACTTTTCCACTGCCAACTTATCTATCTATGTAATTCCTCTGATGATAAGATTTTAATCTTTGAAAAGCCTTGGCTTAAGGAAAGAATAATAAACATGTTTTTACCGAGTATACCTTGCATTGAACAATCGAAGTTGAAATAAATTTGTCATTCGTACATGTTTATCCCATTTCTTTTATATATATATATATATATATATATATATATACACTAAGACGAGCGCTTTAAGAGAATTATATTTAGGCTGTCAAATTTAAATGCATTATGCTAAGTTCCGGCCAATGTATCGTCGAACACTGTTGATGACAACCTTCTATATGTGCCCTCCTGCTAAGATATAAATAGAGCTTAATTCTCTTCATTCGAAGTCGTTGGTTTGGTGGCTGCATCGTTCTAAGCGTTCAGACAAAAGTTAAAATGTTGACTTGGGTTTCGAATCACAGAGCAATCACCCTCCACACCGATGATTGCCGGAAAAGGATGAAACACATGTATATAAGGATAAGAATTTAATAATAATAAATATATATCTTCCTGAAGTTTGGGAGATAGACCCGGGACCCTGATAACCATATTATATCTTCTGAAACTAAATTACTCAGCGTACTTGGGTAAGTATATTTCATTTTGATCAAATGTGGCAGAGTAATATTCGCGCTTAACATCCATAAAAAGGAAATACGATATGTATTTTATTAATAACTTGGAAATTATAGAAATTAAAAAATAGTAGAAATGTTAATAAAGGGGTTCAGGGATTGGAGCAGGAATGCTCAGAGTTCCTCACTGATTGCTGGGAAACGACAATAACGAATATAGATTTACGGAAAAAGAGCAAAGTGTAGTATCTGTCAAGCGAAATCCTTCTAAACTGAGACAATTTTCAGGGTCGGCGGGACAGTTATAAAAGTGTGTGTGTGGGGGGTTCTCCTAAAAAGTAGGGGGGCGGTTAAACATATGCATATTAACTTAATTATTGATAACCGTAAAGGGGGGGGGGCAAGTAAAAAAGTGAGGGGGCTTGAGCCTCGCCACCTGCCCGCCCCCCCCCCCCCCCGGTGCCGCCGGCCATGATTTTTATTTTTGTTTTAATGTAGATGCCTCTTGAAGGGGAGGGGGAATTTTCTACACATTAAAAACCGAACGGGTGTCTTACTCTGCCCTTGTGGGGAGGCAAATAAAAAGGTACAAGGTAATATGATGATATGGAGTAGGCGGAAAAAAGGATATAAGGTTTCTCATTCAATACCGGGCAACGCCGGGTCTTCATACGAGTGTACAATATAATTCATGGGGCACGGGGTTTTTTTTTTGGGGGGGGGGGGTAATCGAAAATAATGAAAAAGAGAAACAGAAGTGGGGTAGTTTATTTATTCCGGACCCCCCCCCCCCACCTCCACCACCACCACCTTCTTTATAGAGTGTATACACGGTACACATGGCTTCGTTTACTTATTTTAGAGAGAAAAACTTACAATATGAAATCCTAAGGCTTATACGAATACAAAAAAATTTTGTTAAATTTCAATTTTAATTGCGACCTCTCTGAATAGTCGACATCATAATGGGGTCACGACCCCCACGTTGGAAAAGGTTTGTTAATTTAATATTAGGAATTCTGATTAACAAAAAAAACCAAAAAAAACACAAATAACGGAAACCCATTCATTCATAAATCTGCCCAAACGAATGAATTATCCGTTGTGTTGGCTTTTCAAAAAATGTTGTGGGCTCCCTGGGTTGAAATGAAATATAATATCCCCATTGTTTTTACCCGAAACAATACACAAATAAATCTGCAAAGGAAACTAACAATTAAAAAGGGATTCTTCTACCTACCAAAATACTCTTCCCAGTGAAGAGAATTGCGAAAGAAATCCTGCATTTGCTGAGAGTCCACGGATTCAAGATCCATGGTCGTACGATCCGTGGCGCTTTCTGTTGTGGTATTTGGATCCATTGTGAGGGGAAAACAATAAATATCCTGGATTAATATGCAAAAGCTTTGCACAAAGGGTAAATCCTTATTTTTGTGCAATAGTTTCGTGTCCTCGCGATTGTCGTCGGCATTTAGTTGAAGAGAAAATTGAACTAAATAAACAATGTCACATTATAAACATTGAACAACAAATGTAACGCTTAAAAATAATCTCAGGTTAATTCAAAACTTCAAGTTGTGAAGTTTTTTTGTTTTTTTCATTTTGTATTTTTAAATTAAAACAAAAAAAAACGATGTTCTGACTTTCTTTAATTTAACCCATTTAAAACTAAAAAGTTTCTAAAAAAAATATCTGGCGAGAAATAGACATTTTGAATTTTTGGGTTACTAAAAATAATAATAACCTGGTTTTTTTTTTACAAAATTATTCTGATTCCTTTTATATTTTTCGGATTTCTTAATATATTTATCGGTGAAATGGACAAGTTCAGCCACAAAATATATTTCATCTTGTTTAACAAGAAAATAAATGGGGGAGGGGGGCAGACAGGTGCGAAATCAGAAAAGTTTTTGTTTGTTTTGATTTGTCCAGATTGAAAATTAATCAAGAAATTTATTTAATTTTCATCATTTGTTCAGAAAAGTTAAAGAAACTGAGCGAAGACAAACGAAAAAAGGCGGATTAATACGAAATAATCAGTTTTTCTTGAACGAAAAATAAAATCGAAATTATTCGTCGAACAAATTAATGTCAGAAAATAATGCAATCAAGATTGTTTTTAATTGAATG
>OY744555.1:34971064-34978564 GCA_963556195.1 Sepiola atlantica
AAGTCACCGGGGCCACAAATACCTGTTTTCCGTTAGTTTCAAAAATAAATCGAAAAGCTCCACGTGTTTTCAAAGCTCGCATTTCATTTGCTTGCCTATCATTCTACAATGAATGGATCAGCAAGTTATTCACACAACCTCAGCAACTGAACAGGTTAGGGTTAGGTTATGGGTTAGGTTATGGGTTAGGGTTAGGTTAGGGGTTAGGGTTATGGGTTAAGTTAGGGTTATGGGTTAGGTTATGAGTTAGGTTATGGGTTAGGGTTATGGTTAGGGGTTAGGGTTAGGGTTATAGGTTAGGGTATAGGCTCAGTCACCTAACACTCATAAAATCTTGTTTTTCTGTAGAACTTTTATTTTGTACAGCACAAAAACTATTTGATTAAATTGTCAAAAATACTGGAAATTCAAACGAGTCTTTTAGAAGTAGATTCCATGAATTGAAGATTCAAATTCTATTTTCAGAATAAAAGATGAAAATCTAAATTCTGCTTGAAGAAATCTTATAGGAGCCGATCTTAGCAGATACTGTAAGACAAATTCTGTAACAAAATGAAGAGGTCGCATTAACATCAAAACCAATGTCCTTTATAGATTTAAAGATCATCTTTCAATGATTCTAATGTCCTAAAACAGTTTCGAGTTTTATTTTAAAACACTTGAATCAAAATTGCTTCCCAGTCTTGATATCAAATTAAACAGTGTTCAATTTAGACATAAGATGAACAATCTACAGTTTCTTATAAACATTTTTTTTTTTTTTACAATTTTTTACAATTAAAATAAAAAAAAAAGTATATTCGATTTTTAAAATTTTTTTTAGAGCATCTGGTGTAATTTTATAATAAAAGCTTTCAAATGTTTACATATGTCTACATCTCTTGGAAAAAGACACTAGCCTGTCAGGGTTGGAGCTTCTGGTCGCAATGAGTGAGCGAGCATCATGGCGCACAACATATTTCACCATCAATTGAAGGATGATTCAAGACAAGAATCACTACCTCACCATCTTAAAACGCCTAAACAAGTTTGTTAATAGTTATGCTCAGATATTACATGGCTTCCATTTCTCAAATAACGTAAGCGGCTTGGAATGCCTACAAATTGACAGAATTTGATTTAGTTGAATAGTAATCAATGCTTCCTTGGTCTTTTGGCTAAGATCAAAATGTAGTATCTGTTCCCACTGTCCTGTGCAGTTATGAGAGGTTAACCCCCTCCCAGGCTTTGCCTCCCCTCTTTGGGGAGGAGTAAGTTTAGTGCTTACTGTCTGAGGCGCCCCTACCAGGCAATTTTTTAAGAAACTCCGTACTCTTCCTCTAGTGTACAAATTCTCACCTTCCGACCTTGTGTCACATTCTACTTTGTGGGACGTAGATAAATAGGAGTAATCAAACGAAACACACCTAATAATGACCGATGTACAAATACTTTTTTTTGATCACGTTTTAAGAGCTTGGAAGCGAATACAGTAGAATTCCGGATGTATATTCTTTGAGTATTGATTTACCTCCTCCCCAGGAGGTTAGGCACAAGGCCAGTTTTATCTTACTCCCACAAGGTAAGATGTGACCCAAGGTCGGGTCGGGAAAGTGGGGTTTGAACCGATGTTTAAACCTAACTAATTTCTCCCTTACCTTACTTATCGTGCTTAATTTGGAATAAGCCCCCCCCCCCCCCCCGTTTGATTGACCAAATGCTAAAACAATGCCGAATGAAACTCCAAAAGTATTTATTTACCTCCTCTCTGGGGGAGGTTAGACATAAGGTCACCAAAAGTGAACTCTACAAAAAATAGCAGAGCAACCCTGTCGGCATTCCCTGGTAGAGGCTCTTCAGGCTATTAGCAATAACTTACCCTTTCTCAAAGAGGGAAGGCAAAGCCTGGGAGGGTGAACCTCCCAGGACTGAATACCAACCAGACAGAAGCAAGACAACTGAAATTCTTTTTTGAAAGTTTTTCGTCCAATTATTATTTTCAACATCCAATTTTTATTGGTGAACCAACGTTTTGTTGTTAACGAATCTTGTTTTTCTCACAATCGATAAACTTGTTTTATAACTAGTGAGGGGACGATTCACATATTTTCCCCCGATTCCGATACAATTACTGATTCTGTTCGAAATTCCTGATTCCGATACAATTACTGATTCTGTTCGAAATTCCTGATTCCGATACAATTACTGATTCTGTTCGAAATTCCTGATTCCGATACAATTACTGATTCTGTTCGAAATTCCTGATTCCGATACAATTACTGATTCTGTTCTAAATTCCTGATTCCGATACAATTACCGATTCAGATTCCTTTTAAATTTCTAAATATTTATTTATTTTTTAATTTTCGGATTACCGACCGGACATATTTTTGTTAGTATGTTTAATAAATTTTTAAAATGTTCAAAGTTTTGTTTTCACACGTTTTGTTCACCTATTGTTGGCAGACTGTAGAAAAGCTTGCCATAGAATTCAGAAACAGGCCAAATGCCAACAGCAAAAAATAAATAAATTTTTTAAATTAAAAAAAAAAAAGAATTTATTTAACTTTATGGGAATCTTTTACAATGATCAGCAGAGTAAAAACGCTCAAAAAACAAATATTCAACAAATAAAAGTAACTGTAGGCGATAAAAGTTATTTTCAAACTTACCTGTGTCTTTTCCAACTATTAAAAAGATTTTTAACCCGTTTCAATTGCTATTTATTAGAAATTTAAGTATTCGACACACGATCATCGAACAAATTAAGATGGCCGATTTACGTAATAATATAGAGGCCGGGCGGCCATTTTCTTCTTTACCAAATTCGATGCTAAAAAAAACAAGAATTTTTTTTTTAACATCTAATAAAAAGGCATTTATACTACGTAAAAATACAAACAAATTACATAGGTAAGTAGAAAAATGTCTATTCTAGACATAAGTCAACTTTACTTGTTGCAAATTTATGGTTTTAAACCCTTTCTCGTTCTTTTTTTTGGACCCTGTTCGCGACTCTGCTGATCATTGTAAAAGATTCCCAACTTATTGTAGCGATAGCACTGTACCGTTCTCTGTGCTCGTGGATATACACACCTCCTATCACTTCGGCACTCCTTAGCAAAATGATTGATTTCCCCACATTTATAGCACACTGGGCCTACACACTTATTACTATCTGGGAGAGAATCTACCTTGCCTCCATGTGGTTCGACTGCTGCATGTTGAATACTAGTTGCTGCTGCAATTGGCTCATGTTCCTTGCAGATGTTTCGAGCTCGGGCTAATAACTCGTCCGTTGTCAATTCATCAATTCGTGACGATGTCCGCAACAGTCTGCTGACCTCCTCAGGTAAGCCTATTAAAAATCACACGATCATCGAACAAATCAAGATGGCCGATTTACGTAATAATATAGAGGCCGGGCGGCCATTTTCTTCTTTACCAAATTCGATGTTAAAAAAAAAACAAGAATCTTTATTTTAACATCTAATAAAAAGCCATTCATACTACGTAAAAATACAAACAAATTACATAGGTAAGTAGAAAAATGTCTATTCTAGACATAAGTCAACTTTACTTGTTGCAAATTTATGTTTTTAAACCCTTTCTCGTTCTTTTTTTTGGACCCCGTTCGCGACTCTGCTGATCATTGTAAAAGATTCCCAACTTTTTTATAATTTAATTATAAATGATGTTTGGCAGTTTTTTTTCTTGACAAAAATGTTTTATTTAATTTTGAAACTTTTTTTTCAACCTTGTAAATGCAGATGCATTCGTTTAAAGATTACCTCGGGGGCGGGGGGGGGGGCTTCGTTTCTTAAGCAATATTTATTTACTCCTTCGCTAGGAGTTAGGCACAAGGCCAGTTTTATCTTACTCCCACAAGTAAGATGTGACCCAAGATCGGGTCGAGCAAGTGGGGTTAAAAGCCAGCGCTCGAGAGGTGAACACTCTGGCCATTTAAAAATTGCCTGGGCAGCCCCGTCGGCATTCCCCGGTAGGGGCGCCTCAGACAGTAAGCAATAAACTTACTCCCCCCCAAAGAGGGGATGCCAAGCCTGGGAGGGTGGACCTCCTAGAACTGCACAGGACAGGCGTGCAGTATCCATCGGAACAGATACTACACTTTGATCCCAGCCAAAAGGCCAAGCAATAGCCATCGACATATCAAATGAATCTATCAAAACGAAGCATTCTTATCCACACAGCAATACTACTACTATTTATCTACCTCCCACAAGGTAAAATGTGACACAAGGTCGGAAAGTGGGATTAGATAAGCCAGCGCTCGAGGGTGAGCAATTCTGACCATTTAAAAATAGCCTGGGCAGCCCCGTCGGCATTCCCCGGTAGGGGCGCCTCAGACAGTAAGCAATAAACTTACTCCTCCCCAAAGAGGGGAGGCAAAGCCTGGGAGGGTGGACCTCCTAGAACTGCACAGGACCAGACAACCCCTAATAGACCGGCGTAAATCCAGACCCAAAGGCCAGGACAATACCAGTTTATTAGGTGGGTTTAAAAACCCTGGTTGAACAGCAATACTTTTTAACTATTGATTTCATAAGCTAATTTAAGCATACAAAGTAATGAAGAGAAACAGTGTCACGGATGAAATAGTGACGTCATTCTAGATAATCTTTCGTGCACTTGAAGGAAAGCTTTGAAGTCATAAAGGCACGTCAAAAATGTAAATACATTTCATGATATGCAAAAGTAGAAAATATAAGTAAAAAGGACGAGATTGTGTCTTTTCGCGGTGCATTCCACAGATTAACATTCTGCCATCATCGTGAGGACGATAGACATTTCATTTACCTCCTCTCCAGGAGGTTAGGCACAAGGCCAGTTTTATCTTACTCCCACAAGGTAAGATGTGACCCAAGGTCAGGGTCAGGAAAGTGGGGCTTGAAAAGCCAGCGTCCGAGAAGGTGAGCACTCTGATCATTAAAAATTGCCTGAACAGCCCCGTTGGCATTCCCCGGTAGGGGCGCTTCGGGCAGTAAGCAATAAACTTACTCCTCCCCAAAGAGGGGAGGCAAAGCCTGGGAGGGTGGACCTCCTAAAACTGCACAGGACCGATAGACCGGTGTAAATCAAGCCCCAAAGGCTCAGACGATACCAGTTTATGGGGTGTAGTATCCATCGGAATCGTCAGATTTCCCGTTCGGCGGCGGAGAGAACGACGACAATGAGGCAATGAATATGGAAATTATTTTTGAAATTATTGAGTAAATTCCAAATGAAACAAGTTGATAACATCGACGAAAAGAAGAAAGTTGGCAAAGAAGCGTTTTGAAGATGAAGAGAAATGGCACAAGAGACAAATAATTTGCTCCGTCGAAATGTCCGCTTTCTTTCGCTTAGCAATGTTTGTCTTCGTTCTTTTAAAGCAGGGGCGGGCAACCTTTTCAGAGTGAGGACCAGATGAGACTTTTGGAAGGAGATCGCGGGCCGGAGTGAAAAACGAAATCTCAGAATTACTATATTTTGTTTACATGAATAAATTGTATAAAAATTGCATTGAACACTCTACAAATCTGATATTTTTTCTCAAGAGACTTCTGTATGTGATGTTATAAAAGGCGCCGACGAAGAGCCATTTTGGAATCATAAAAAATAATGACGGGGGAAGTAGCAAGTTGATCCAGCATTCGTTTTGACACACCTCACATAAGTTCTGTTTCATGCCCTTTCCTTGTCTCTCGTTTCCTCTTTACCTCTCTCGTTTTCTTTTTCTATTTTTATCTCAGGCCAAGGATTTGAAATCAATAGTTAAAGAAAAATGAAATATACATGCATCATCGCTCGCTGATATTTATACATTTTTATCCCACTGTAAATCTTAATTGAAACCTACTTTTACGTCTATGTCACAAAATGATATGAGTTTTACTGGGAGGTCCGCGGGCCGGATTGCAATAATAAAGCATAACAGGGTGGCGGGCCGGACGCTAAGCCTTCGCGGGCCGGAGGTTGCCCGCCCCTGTTTTAAACAAACTAAAAATTCCAATGTAAATAAATTCCAATAGAAAATGATTTCAGTCCAAAACAAAGAAATATTATATTTGACACAATCTGTCCTTGCGAGATTTCCAGTATCCACTGAATTTGAATTACTAAATCTGTTATTGTAAAAAAAATACAAACAAAAATATGGGGGGAAAAATAGATCCCTAAAAGCTGTTTTATGAGAATATATATAGAAGAAATTTTGTAGATTCTTCATTGACAAACAATTCAGCCCGGTAGTTTATCTAAAACTTCCTGCTATCGTAAAGGAAGTAGATCTGTCAACTGAGTCGAGTTTTTTTTGGTGACGTCATTGCTAGTGGGAGTAAGAGCCACCATCAATGAGGACCGGAAGTCATCGGAACGCTTAACGCGTAATCAGAGCAAGTAATCAGACAAGCAGACTCAGCTCCATAGAATTATCCATTCACTTGGAAATCATTGTTAACTTGTTCCTGCTATTGTGACTTTATTCTCCTGCCAAGAACACGGCTACCCTCCTAAGGATTATTCATTCACTTGGAAATCATTGTAAACTTGTTCCTACCATTGTGACTTTATTCCCCTCCCAAGAACACTGCTACCCTCCTAAGGATTATTCATTCACTTGGAAATCATTGTTAACTTGTTCCTGCTATTGTGACTTTATTCCCCTACCAAGAAAACGGCTACCCTCCTAAGGATTATTCATTCACTTGGAAATCATTGTTAACTTGTTCCTGCTATTGTGACTTTATTCCCCTGCCAAGAACACGGCTACCCTCCTAAGGATTATTCATTCACTTGGAAATCATTGTTAACTTGTTCTTTTTTTAAAAGGTATTTCCTTTCCTTTTTATAGATGTCAAGCACGAAAGAAAATCAGGAAATTACAAGATGGCGTCACACGATGAAGGCATTGCATTAAAGTTCGAATTTCAAGTCTTAAAAAAATTAATTAAAATTTTATTTCGGGATAAAAAATACAATTTTAGACTAATTAATAAGTTTCGTCCAAAATGTGTGCGAAAATTACACGAAATAATCGAGATATTCAAATAATATATTGTAAATAAACTGTCCGTTTGGGAAAAAATTCCCCCCCCCCCCCCAAAAAAAAACATGAATGTTTTGATTTATTACAAATTCTTACTATATTGTAAATAAACTGTTTGTTTTGCAAAAAAACAGAAGAAAACACATATTTCAATTTATTTCAATAAATGTTCTATTAATTAATTATTTTAGAAATAATGCTAATTGATCATCTGCCGACAATTGCTTTACAATTTTAATGCTGTTCGAGGGTGTGGGCAGTAAATGACATATCCGGCCAGTGAGAGGTGATGCACAATGAGAACATGGCGGTGTGTGATACTCAAACTAAGGATTGGTTACAGCATCAGACTTATCGCTAGTATGGGCAGCACATCCCACAAATTGCCCAAACTCAGGAAGAGTTTTACTAAAAAATAATAATAAATAAAACATAAAAACATTAAAAATTAAACATAAAAAATAAAAAATAAT
>OY744555.1:34986064-35056064 GCA_963556195.1 Sepiola atlantica
GAGGTCCCCAGATGCCGGAGAGCTTTCTACTCAAATAGGTTCTTTCCTCGTGCTGCTGGCCTCTGGAACTCCCTCCCTGTCCCCTGTCTCCCCGGCAGTACTGACATGCAGAAATTTAAACTTAATGTAAACAGACATCTCGCTGCGCAGATCCCAGTTTAGGTTGACCCCCCCAACCTTCTTCCCTGTTCTTTCTTCTCAGTAGCCCCTTACGTCTACAGTGGTGGCCTGCCTTGTTTAAGTAAACTACGTTTAAAAAAAAAAAGTCATGGGGAAATTGCAAAGTCATACCTTTCTGAGCAATAACGTTGCGTTAATGATCACAATAAATCGAATATATGGCTCTCCTTATATTAGGCCGAGAGATTGAACATTTGGAATCTCTGACTTGAGGCAAGATTTCCTGTCGGTCTGGGTTAGATATTTTTGTTGATGCGGACACGTCAATATCATTGCTCCTAGAAAATTTCATTCTGAAAGGGAATTCTCGCCATAGCCATTATTAAGTATAAAAAAGATCCCAAACTGAAATAAAAACCACTCATTGAAATATGCATCTACCTTTATTTAATCAAAGTTACTGCCCCTTCATTTATAGGAATTTGTCAATATGTGTCAATTGTATCAATTACTCATTCTGCTTCATATTATTTGGTGTCTAAAACACACAAAATAAAAACATTAAACTAATCTCACACGTTATTCAGACTACATTTTTCATCTTGAGTGTTATCATCACAACGTTTCAGCTGCTGTAACCTCCGGCCTTCTTCAGGTGTATCACTTCGAATTCGGGATTATTTCTGTCGAACTCGGAAATTTGGATGGAATTTCGAACGCCGGAGGTTACAGCAGGCGAAACATTGTGATGATAACACTTCGAATGAGAAATGTAGTCCGAATAACCTTTTCATACAAATTATCGATCCTCATCTCAAAAATTCAGAAATATAATCTCACAGAGTAATTTTCCCTCTGTTTTTATATCGACTGGCTTGTTATATGAATGGTCATGATCCGATCGAATTTAAAGTTGGCATCGAAAAGAAATTTGAATAAGAGATGATAGGGATTAAGATGTAAAGAAATTAGATTCTTTTTGCTTTCTTTAAAAATTACCCTCTAAAAAGATGAGGATTGATAATTTCTATGATTTTGATTATTCGAACTACATTTCTCTTTTAAAATGGATTTTTTTTTCAAACATAACTCAATCCCGAAACCAAGGAATATTTTAGCATGTCTACTAATTGCTCTCATGTAAACTGGTTTGATGTTTTAATTTTTTTAATTTTATTATTTTTTTTTCTTGAATTAGGTTTATTATGGATCAGAATTTATGGGCCCGGGAAATGTCCAATGGAACTTTTGATCGATTTCTACAATACAATTACTCGGTACGTGGAATGGACAAAAAGTGACAGCTCGTGGTAGATCCAAAGTCATTTCTAAAACACGCAGACATGCAACCATTTACAACACAAACTGAAACACTCATTCATCAAATAATAACTCAACTATCGAATCTACATAGTAATATGCTACGGCATTTCATGTTCGTACATATGTTATCTCCGTCCGACAGTGGTTTTGTTGCTGCTGGGCTGAGGTAAGGTTCTGTTCAGTCGTCGGAGGTCCACCCCTCTGAGGCTTTACCCTCTAAGAAGGGGTTATATAAGAATGATCATGATCCGATAGAATTTGAACTTGGCATCGCCGATTCCATAATAAAAGTAGGGGTGTGACATAATGGGTGAAAATTTCAGATTCATGCGAGTAGTATTTTTTGTGTTCATTTATACATAAATAACACTAAACATCAAACATTTTGAAAATTTTGCAAAATTCAGAAGGTGCAGGCCAAAAATAGCCGTTAGGGATCCACGGGACTGAAAAATCCATCATTTTTCGGTGAAAAAGTGGTTTCATGCGACATTGCAGGTCCTAAAACATCCTCAAAAGCTATGAATGGATATAGATGGTTAAATCTGATATAGTACTTTAATTTAGGACCATTTTCAGGCTGTGAAAGGGTTTTCATGAATGTAAAATAGCCAAAAACTAGTGGCTTGCACCTTCTGAATTTTGCAAAATTTTCAAAATGTTTGATTGTTTAGTGTTATTTATGTATAAATGAACATAAAAAAATACTACTCGTATGAATCTGAAATTTTCACCCATTACGTCCCACCCCTAATAATAAAAGAAGAAAAAAAAATCTAATTTCTCTACATCTTAATCCCTATCATCTCTTATTCAAATTTCTTTTCACGGCTTTATAGATTTAAAGAACACATTAAAATTTTATTCGTAAAAAAACAAAAAAACTACAAATGATTAAAATCTTAATTTTAAGCTTAAAAGTAAATAAAACATGAAAGATTACGAATTCATTAAAGCAACACAAAATCAATAATTTAAAATAATTAATTAATAGAACATTTATTGAAATAAATTAAAATGTGTTTTTTTTTTGTTTTTTGCAAAACGAACATTTTATTTACAATATAGAAAGAATTTGTAATAAATCAAAATAGTCATGTTTTTGTATTTTTTTTGGGGGGGGGGGCGGATTTTTTTTTTGGGGAGGGGGGGGGGGGGGGGGGTTTGGGGGGGGGCGGATTTTTTTTGGGGGGGGGGCGGATTTGGGGGGGGGGGATTTGGGGGGGGCGGATTTTTTTTTGGGGGGGGGGGGATTTTTTTTGGGGGGGGGGGGATTTTTTTTCCAAACGGACAGTTTATTTACATATATTTTAATATTTTGCTTATTTCAGACATCTCCTGCACAGCTCACAACTTAGAATGACCCCCAAAACTTACATTCTAATTCTCAGTAGCCCCTTATGTCTACTGTGGCGGACTGCCTTGTTTGGGGTGAACTTCGTTAAAAAAAAATCTGAAACATTTCCATTAAACAATATTATCTTTTTGATTCTTCTCAAAGGACTAATTTGTTTTAATGGAGAGTAAATGAAGGAGGAATTTTAAGAGAAATACAAATTTTAATTAGATGGCAGTCATTAAAATTTTAATTTGATGGCAGTCATTAAAATTTTAATTTGATGGCAGTCATTAAAATTTTAATTAGATGGCAGTCATTAAAATTTTAATTAGATGGTAGTCATTAAAATTTTAATTAGATGGCAGTCATTAAAATTTTAATTTGATGGCAGTCATTACAATTTTAATTTGATGGCAGTCATTAACATTTTAATTGGTGTTTTTTGCTTAAAAGTCCGAAAAAAAGATTTCTTTGTCTTTTACTGTTTAAGAGGTAAATAAGGGGCAGTAACTCTTATCAACTGTTGTTATTACATGTAACGTAATTTACAGAAAATTAATTAGTAATAAATGAACAACAAAGTATACAGCAATGGAAAATTTAAGAATTTATTGTGTTTATACTTGGGTTTTATACTGAATAAAATTCAGCAATTTGTTTGCAAATTTGGGCAATTTCTGCCGCCACATGAATTCTGCGAGATAGGAATCCACCATTTGCGTGTGGGTGCCACATTCAATTTTATTTATTTCTTTTTTGCTTCACACCACATACGTTCAACGTGGTTGGTGGTGGCCCCGGTTTGTGGATCAACAAAATTGTACTTGTAATTCACACGCAAATGATGGAATCCTTCGGCACCAAGGCGATCGTATGCTCGTAAAATCTGGCTCAAAATTACAATTAAGAGTTACTGCCCCTTATTTACCTCTTAAACAGTAAAAGACAAAGAAATCTTTTTTTCGGACTTTTAAGCAAGAAGCACCTTTTAATTAGATGGCAGTCATTAAAATTTTAATTAGATGGCAGTCATTAACATTTTAATTAGATGGCAGTCATTAACATTTTAATTTGATGGCAGTCATTAAAATTTTAATTTGATGGCAGTCATTAACATTTTAATTAGATGGCAGTCATTAAAATTTTAATTTGATGGCAGTCATTAAAATTTTAATTAGATGGCAGTCATTAAAACAAACAATTAAAAAATTAAGTGAGTTTTCTTTTCTTTTTTTTTTCAGCTTAGAAAATGTTAAGCTTTTTCTTTTTCAACCAGAAATCTGGGAAAATAAAATCTCTGATGTACACAGATTAACAGATTGCCCGGTCAATTGGGTGTAAACTTGCCAAGTGTAAAGTGAGAGAGTCTTAAACTTGATGAACAAAGACAAACTGGCTTAAAGCCGATAAAGGAAGGGGGGGGCTGAAGATTAGACCCCCCTTTTAAGGTCAAAGGTTGTCCAAGTACCAAGATAGATTCATTAGTTTTTCTTCTTCTAATTCTCTTCTCACTGTTTCAATTGTTATTATTTTTACACTTGCCCCCCCCCCTCCGTCGCCTCTAAGTATTCTGAGAAACATTCGATATGTTTCATCTCAACATTTTCTTTTATCTTTTTTATTTAAAGCAAATTAGAAAATGGTCAGAACTAATTCCAAAGAGATTTTCATAAACTCTACTTTTTGTATTCCATGAAAAATGCAAACAAATATATGTATATTTGTAATTCCATGAAAAATGCAAACAAATATATGTATATTTGTAATTCCATGAAACATGCCCGTATACTGAAATCATATGCCCTTAATAGGGTTAAGATGAACATTCATATACACTAAATGTACAAAAGCAAGGAAATTCCCAAATTTGTACACTTTTATTGTCATTAAGGGTATGACTACATATCAACCAAACCATTTCATTATCACATCACTACAGTATAAATCTCTATGCATGAGTGGATGAAGTGTGTGAGGTGCGCTGAAGAAAAATTCCTACCAGTAAAATACATAGCCCTGTTGTGCTCACATACCCTTAATGACAATAAAAGTGTAAAAATTTAGGAATTTCCTTGCTTTTGTACATTTAGTGTATATGAATTTTCATCTTAACCTTATTAAGGGCATATGATTTCAGTATACTGGCATTTTTCATGGAATGTCACTACTTTTGTAAAGGCTATACAATGGTCATTTTTAAGGTTTTTTGGAATATTCTGGAAAACTAAGGTATATTGTAAACTGAAATTAAAATGACATCAACAAGACACTAGAACCTCTATATCTGCCAACAATTAGTTGAATCTATCAAATAGTTGATGAGATACAGGGTGGCACATACGTACGTACGTACGTACACACGGATAACACAAAATCATGTCTGACCTTTCTGGATCTCTGGGTTGCCTTGACTAATGATGCTGAAATTCTACACACTTATAGAACCTATCAAATTAAAATTTTGTGCAAAGTTTTAACTAATTTGGTTTATTGGTTTTTGAGTTATGATTGATCAAAGAAATGAGATTTCTAGCATAGGCCATTCGTGTAGTCTATTAAGGGATAGAGCGCTCTCGCTAATCCCTTGATTCTAGCATAAAATGCAAACAAATATTTGGCGATATTCGTGAGATATTTGAATGCGATTCATCTCATCTTTGTCCCTGCTGAAAAAAAATAATAAATAAATAATAAATAAATATTTATCTCCCCAGGAGGTTAGGCACAAGGCAAGTTTTATCTTACTCCCACAACGTAAGATGTGACACAAGGTCGGGAAAGTGGGACTTGAAAAGCCAGCGCCCGAGAAGGTGAGCACTCTGGCCATTAAAAATTGCCTGGGCAGCACCGTCGATATTCCCCGGTAGGGGCGCCTCAGGCAGTAAGCAATAAGTCTGGGAGGGTGGACCTCCTAGAACTGCACAGGACAGACCCATAGACCGGCGTATAGGGTGAAAAAAAGGCCCGTGAGGACAAACGGATGATGTGTGAAAATGGCAATAACCAAAATGAAGAAAACGCCCGAAATATATAAAACCTTCTGAGGAGAGATTTTACACGAATCGATTTGATAAAAATATGGACGAATATTTAACAAACGAAAAATGTTCTTTTCAACAAATAGTTTGTACCCGCTCTTCGAGCGGTGTTGGGTTACGGTACCTGGGTATGTCAGTTTCCATCTTTACCTACCTTCTACACCTTTATAGCAAGTACGAAGAAAAATATTTGTGAAATTTTGTGGAAAAGAATATGTTACTTAGTTTTTGCATGAGAGAGTAAGTAACTATGATGAATGTGTTTATGTATTGTTTTTATTGGTAAAAACATTAGAAATTATGTTTTATTGGTAAAAAACATTAGAAATTATGTTTTATTGGTAAAAAACATTAGAAATTATGTTTTATTGGTAAAAACATTAGAAATTATGTTTTACTATCAAAAAACATTAGAAATTTTGTTTTACTATCAAAATACATTAGAAATTTGGTTTTTATTGTCAAAAATAATTCGTTTTGATTTAATATTTTATGTCTATTTTTTTGCGGATTATCGAAAGAAAAGGTCACTTAGTTAAAAAATATCTAATTTCTTTTTATGTCATTAATTTCCTTAAAACACATATCAAGTTTTTTAAAAATCCTTTAGACTTCCATGAGATTTGAATTCTGGTATTTTTATCAAGTTTTAAAAAAATCCTTTAGACTTCCATGAGATTCGAATTCTGGTATTTTTATCAAGTTTTAACAAAATCCTTTAGACTTCCATGAGATTCGAATTCTGGTATTTTTATCAAGTTTTTAAAAAATCCTTTAGACTTCCATGAGATTCGAATTCTGGTATTTTTATCAAGTTTTAACAAAATCCTTTAGACTTCCATGAGATTCGAATTCTGGTATTTTTATCAAGTTTTAACAAAATCCTTTAGACTTCCATGAGATTCGAATTCTGGTATTGAAATCATAAAAACTACTGCCTTAGTAATGTGTACTCTGCCTATTCCTTCTTCTGTCAACCAATCACATGTTTCTATTTGCGTAAAGACAGACAAACTCCCCAAATATCATTACTTTTTAATAGTATATAGATGAGTCAACTGTTTTATGGTATCTATATACTATGAGTCAACTTGTTAATGGTATCTATATACTATGAGTCAACTGTTTTATGGTATATATATAGTATGAGTCAACTTGTTAATGGTATCTATACACTATGAGTCAACTGGTTTATAGTATCTATATACTATGAGTCAACTGTTTGTATTCAAATTCAAATCTTCAGTTTTTAATAACCTTGAACAAAACGAAGGGTTGATTTGCTATAAAAAAGAAGTCACAATTTCAAAGCAGCATTTTCATTAGAGGGCGAAAGTGTTCTATATCAGACCGAACTTCTCAACGTTACATTAAACTGAACACCGTTTGACCTATTGAGGTAAACAGCAAATGTCACTCGTCTTCCAAATGACACTAAATACACGAAGAAGATATCAAACTAGAAATACACAAACATCACCTTAACCCATCACCTTTGACCTCTATTGACCTTGTTTATGTTTGGTTTGGTTACTATTGCAAAAGCAATAAGATAATTCAACTGGAGCCATATTGATAGACACATGCCAAGATTGGTATAAAATTACTTTTAGATAAATACATACATTGCACTAGACCTCAGGCATGCTGGGATAGTAGCTTGGATCAGCTAGAAACGACAAGTCTCTTCAGAGGATTTTTGGGTTTGTTTTTTTTTAATATCTATTTACAATTCTTGGCCACTTTCCTGCACAGTTAGAGTTACTAAATCAGTATTGGAAGCTTTTGACGTAAGTAAATTCTTTCGATTAGTTTCAACAATCCCATCGCAGGATTTTAATCATAAATAGGTACCGTAAACTGACTTTCATTGTATCGCCAGGTTATTTCCCAGAGGTTAGGAGTCGGAATTGGAGTTGGAAGTTAACAAGTTTTGCAGGAGTCTGAGTCAAGTTTTTTTTTTAGGTTTTTTTTTAAAACGAATTCATAATTATCATCATCATATTCGGTTTAACGTCCATTTTCTATACTGTCATATGTTAGATGGTTTTTAAAAATTGACTTCCAAACTAATCTATCTCTGACCAGGTCTTTATTTATCCCTCTTTCTCTCAAGTAGATTCTTATCACTTCCCTCGATGTTTTTTGTTTGCCTTCTCCCGTGAATTGAACCTCTTACCTCAACTGTTTTACATCTACTAACTCAAGAACTGTCATTAATTCTTTCAATGTGACCATTGATTTTTTATTTTACATTATTGTTATTTAATCACGGAGCTTAAAAAATTGAGTTCAAAATTGTTTGAATTATCCCGAGTGGTTCAAAAGTTATAAGAATTTAAAGTTACAAAATTGAGTTCAAAATTGTTTGAATTATCCCGAGTGGTTCAAAAGTTATAAGAATTTAAAGTTACAAAATTGAGTTCAAAATTGTTTGAATTATCCCGAGTGGTTCAAAAGTTATAAGAATTTAAAGTTACAAAATTGAGTTCAAAATTGTTTGAATTATCCCGAGTGGTTCAAAAGTTATAAGAATTTAAAGTTACAAAATTGAGTTCAAAATTGTTTGAATTATCCCGAGTGGTTCAAAAGTTATAAAAATTTAAAGTTAAAAAATTGAGTTCAAAATTGTTTGAATTATCCCGAGTGGTTCAAAAGTTATAAGAATTTAAAGTTACAAAATTGAGTTCAAAATTGTTTGAATTATCCCGAGTGGTTCAAAAGTCATAAGAATTTAAAGTTACAAAATTCGGAGTTCAAAATTGACATCATTATATGGAAACATTACTTGAAATCACAGACCAATTCACAACAAGAAATTTATTAATTTCTTCACTGTTTCTGTAGTTTTGGAGAAATTTTGATAGAATTTGGTATTCTTATGTAAAATTGTATGTTCTTTCAGATTCTGCACTCAAATTGAAAAAAAATGAAACGGACTGTAAAAAATATATCTCACAGAAATGTTATGTTTTTTGGAAATGTGAAAAATTAAAAATAATAAAATAAAAACATGGTTATTGGAATATAATATGAACCTGACTTTATATATATATATATATATATATATATATATATATATATATATATATATATATATATATACAGGGTGGGCCAAAATAAGGGTCCTATCTTTAAATTTGCATAACTTGAATTTGAATAACTTCCACAAAATAAAAGTTAAACTCACCAAACTTTATGTGTGTGTAGACTGACCCTTCCGAGATTTTTTGAAATAAACAAAACAAATTTTAGCCGAAAAACACTTCTTAAAACTTACAAAAACTAAAGTATTGTTTTTTACACTGTTTTGAGTTTTTTAAGCAAAAATAATGTTTTCTAAATGAGGGTACGTTCCTTAGGGCTAATATGGCTCATGCTTGCTTCGGAAGGGGTCCTTTACTTATTCTAAAAAAAAAATTTAAAAAAATCAATAAATAAAAAAGTTATGAATTTTTAAAAATAGGACCCTTATTTTTGCCCACCCTGTATATATATATATATATATATATATATATATATATATATATAGTCTTGGAAGTTTCTCAACTATTAAAACTATATTTAAAAAAAAAAAACAAAAAACCTTAAGTCCCAAGTCGTTCAGTGGAAAATCACTCATGTAAGTAAATTTAACTTTTTCAGTTATTATATTAGTTTGCTTCTAACGTTATTTAAGGGATTATCAGTTGTTTACCATGAACAACTGTTTCGGGAATTTAATATATAGATATAGATATGTATATATACTACTATTAAAACTCTGAACGTTATTTGTTATCGTGTATGTTTGTTTGTCTCCGTGCACAATGGATGACATCGCTAAACGAAGTTGGAAGAAACCAGGCAAATCCTTTATGACATCACAAGAGGATGACATTATCCAGTAAAAAAGGTTGGAGATATCAGGAAGAGATCCTTAATGACGTCATAGATGCTGAAGTAACAAAAGGATGACGTCATCCATTAAAACAGAACATAGCCGTAATTTATAATTAATTGAACAAATCACCCATCTCTCTGAGCTTTCTATTTATTTCTCTCATCCCTCTCACTATGTTGATCCAACCACTCTAATATCTCTCAATAGCATTTAGAGAAAGGATGACTCTCTTTTCAGCATAGTCATCTAATTTACATACGTGTCTGTACACACTATAGAGTCGATGCTTAAGGCTCAACTGTACGACCAGTTGAGCAGCAAGATAAGTCAAACTGTTGAGCAGCAAGATTAGTCGGACTGTTGAGCACATCAAAATGCCTGTTTATAAAAAGGCTAGAATGTTCCATTATGCTCAGAAGGGAAAGTCCATTCTTTGTGTTCTGATTGGCTGAGATTCACAAGTGGCCATTTTAGTGTATAAATGTTCATTCATTCGAACAAGCACTCCTCCATGAGATGGATGCCAGTTGAGGCCCTTATGCCGGTAAGTGTTAGTTTAATTCTATACACACCACAAACACGTATGTAAATTAGATAGCAAAGGAATAAATCTATATAAGAATAATAACAATAATAATCCTCTGCTCTATAATAAAGACCAATGTGTATTTAAATTTATGTAATAATAGAAGACATATAAGATGTACTTCGTTCCCGTCACACAAGTAAATTTACTTCTCTGTCCATTCCGTCACAGACGGAAAGATTTCAAGTGTTATGGGGAAGGGAGAAAGCAAATTGCAAATCCCCCCCCCCCCCCGCTGTCTGAAATGAATTTGAAAAGAAATCCTTCACTCTATTCCCATAATGAGACATGTCTTTTTTTTTTCTTTTTTCTTTCTATACCAACTGATATATTGTTTTTGTTCGTTTTTTAAAAAACTTTTTTCATTCTTTCTTATTCTTTTTTTAAACTTCACCGATTTAGACGTTATTTTATATGGATATTACTGCAAACACTGGCAAAGCATACTTTTTCTATCATTTTTGACGGGTGACACTCATAAAAATAATAATGATAATATACAAGTAAATAGACTTATTAGTTTTAGTTATGCAAGAAGAATGTCGTTAAGATATGACGTCATAGTTTATGGATAGGCAAATAAGCTAGATATAATATAAAACTTGGGGCATTTTTAACAAAAGCCAACAGAACGAAAAAGGGTATAAAAACAAAACAAATGTACAACAAATAAGTGTTACCAAAAGCAAGATAAGTTACTATTCTACCTACCTGGATAAGTTTATTTATGTTTTAACTTATTTTAAAGGGTTTTTATTTTTTTTTTTGGGGGGGGGGTTCTTCAAAACAAACATGGTGTCGACTCTTCAGTTCTGACAAGAAAAACAAAATGGCCGTTCCAGAGAACCCCGTATAGTCGCTAAAAAATCAAAACTTAAACAAAATACTGTTAGAAACACACCCAATAAATGTCACCAATCGTGCTGGTGACATGTTTCTTATTAAAAATAATACAATAGTACAATAAAATAGACGTAATAGTATAGTTTCGGCTTCAGACAGATACTAAATGTCCATTAGTAATAGATTATTTACTTTACTTACATAAAAAGTATATATTTATTTACTCCTCCCCAGGAGTTAGGCACAAGGCCAGTTTTTATCTTACTCCCACAAGTAAGATGTGACCCAAGCTCGGGTCGAGCAAGTGGGGTTAAAAGCCAGCGCTCGAGAGGTGAGCACTCTGGCCATTTAAAAATTGCCTGGGCAGCCCCGTCGGCATTCCCCGGTAGGGGCGCCTCAGACAGTAAGCAATAAACTTACTCCTCCCCAAAGAGGGGAGGCGAAGCCTGGGGGGGTGGACCTCCTAGAACTGCACAGGACAGGCGTGCAGTATCCATCGGAACAGATACTACACTTTGATCTTAGCCAAAAGGCCGAGAAGCGAGCAGATACTGAAATCATTCGGCTGATAATTTTATAAATAATGATAAAATTGAAAACAGAAAAATTTGTAACTGTACAAATAAGAAAATAAAGTAAAACCCTTTTCACAGTCGACACTAAATTGAAGTCTATAAAGAAACAATCCTCCACTCTATAATAAAAGAAAAGTTGTATTTATTTATTTATTCATTTATTTATCTATATACTAGTAGAATACCCGACCCAGGACGGGTACAAGCAATAAATATAGCATTAGTTTTACATTTTAATGTTTCCTTTTTTTTAAGGGGGCAGAGTATGGTACGATTCTGGTGGCACCCCTAAATTTTTGTAGCACCCCTTCCCCCTAATTTTTTGTAGCACCCCTTCCCCCTAAATTTTTGTAGCACCCCTTCCCCCTAAATTTTTGTAGCACCTCTTCCCCCTAAATTTTTGTAGCACCCCTTCCCCCTAAATTTTTGTAGCACCCCTTCCCCCTAACTGGTAAAATTTACAAACAAAATAAATGATGTGCCGACGTTACTCACCTTGTTCCCTAGTATACATATTCCAGAATTCATGATAAGTTCAATCCTGCTTCTTCTTTCTTTCTTTTTCAATATAAGCAGTTAAAAACGGACATGCTTTACTAGCCTGATTAGATCGTAGCTTATTAAAACTACGATCGAAACATTTTCAATGGATGTGTAGCTTTAGATATGTTTGTATAATAAAAAACAAACTATTATTATTAATAAATAGTTCTATTTATTACTGAACACGATTAATAAACACAGTAGAGATTCTCCGGATTTTTGGATACAAATTTACCCTGGATTACTTATATATCTTTCGTCACACAAAAGTTGGCAAATAAAACCTGTCAGACGAATCGATGTAAAATATTATGGGAAATTGAGAACTCAAATAGCAATCTATTTCCATAATGAGTCGGGTTTTTTTTCTTTGTTTTTCTTTCTGCTTTCTATACCGATTTATACGTTTTTTTCTTTCCATTTTTTTATTTTTTTAAATTTCCAGTTTAAAAACTTTTCTTTTTCTCTTTCTTATTTCTTTTTTTTTTACTTTACCGATTGAGACGTCATTTTATATGAATATTAATATGAAAGGTCGTATTTTCCTGTCATTTTTGACGGAGAATGTACACTCATCTTAATATAAAATAAATAATTTTCTAATTATTCTTAGGTATCTACGTTAAATCTCTCTAAGAATTTCACAAATGAAAATTAAAAAATAATGGCGTGGCTGTTAGAAAACATCTTTTTTTTTTCACTGTGGAATGCCGGGAATTTGCCAGGTGAGGTAAGTAAGTATCCAGTTGATTCCTTTTTTATCAACTCCTGAATATTAACAACAGTATGATTATATATTCTTTTGGAGCAATAATAAAGTCATGCTTTGAAAAAGGGTTAGGGTTAGGGTTAGGATTAGGGTTAATATCTACAAATAGATATTTGCGGATATCGGTTTTTGCTTAACAAGTTCAGTAGTTGTCAGGTGGATCGTTTATTGAAGTCAGTCACACGTCAAACAAAATTGCTAAAAACGAAAAAAGAAATCAAAAAAAGATTCTGAGTACCTGCATACATGAGCATATTGGGCTTCTTGGCCTTTTGGCTAAGATCAAAGTGTAGTATCTGTTCCGATGGATACTGCACGTCTGTCCTGTGCAGTTCTAGGAGGTCTACCATCCCAGGCTTTGCCTCCCCTCTTTAGGGAGGAGTAAGTTTATTGCTTACTGTCTGAGGCGCCCCTACAGGGAAATGCCGACGGAGCTGCCCAGGCAATTTTTAAATGGCCAGAGTGCTCACCTCTCGAGCGCTGGCTTTTTAATCCCCACTTTCTCGACCCGATCTTGGGTCACATCTTACTTGTGGGAGTAAGATAAAACTGGCCTTGTGCCTAACTCCTGGGGAGGAGTAAATAAAACCTACATACATGAGCCTAAATTTGGCCAAAAATAAAAGAAATACTTCAAAAAACAAGTGTTAAAAAAAATAATCAGATTTTAATGTTTGAAATATTAAGGATTCACTCATTGGCTCAAAGTAAAGGATTCACTCATTGGCTCAAAGTAAAGGATTCACTAATTGGCTCAAAGTAAAGGATTCACTCATTGGCTCAAAGTAAAGGATTCACTCATTGGCTCAAAGTAAAGGAATCACTCATTGGCTCAAAGTAAAGGATTCACTCATTGGCTCAAAGTAAAGGATTCACTCATTGGCTCAAAGTAAAGGATTCACTAATTGGCTCAAAGTAAAGGATTCACTCATTGGCTCAAAGTAAAGGATTCACTCATTGGCTCAAAGTAAAGAATTCACTCATTGGCTCAAAGTAAAGGATTCACTCATTGGCTCAAAGTAAAGGATTCACTAATTGGCTCAAAGTAAAGGATTCACTCATTGGCTCAAAGTAAAGGATTCACTCATTTGTTCAAAGTAAAGGATTCACTCATTGGCTCAAAGTAAAGGATTCACTCATTGGCTCAAAGTAAAGGATTCACTCATTGGCTCAAAGTAAAGGATTCACTCATTGGCTCAAAGTAAAGGATTCACTCATTGGCTCAAAGTAAAGGATTCACTCATTGGCTCAAAGTAAAGGATTCACTTATTGGCTCAAAGTAAAGGATTCACTAATTGGCTCAAAGTAAAGGATTCACTAATTGGCTCAAAGTAAAGGATTCACTCATTGGCTCAAAGTAAAGGATTCACTAATTGGCTCAAAGTAAAGGATTCACTCATTGGCTCAAAGTAAAGGATTCACTCATTGGCTCAAAGTAAAGGATTCACTCATTGGCTCAAAGTAAAGGATTCACTTATTGGCTCAAAGTAAAGGATTCACTCATTGGTTCAAAGTAAAGGATTCACTCATTGGCTCAAAGTAAAGGATTCACTCATTGGCTCAAAGTAAAGGATTCACTAATTGGCTCAAAGTAAAGGATTCACTCATTGGCTCAAAGTAAAGGATTCACTAATTGGCTCAAAGTAAAGGATTCACTCATTGGCTCAAAGTAAAGGATTCACTCATTGGCTCAAAGTAAAGGATTCACTCATTGGCTCAAAGTAAAGGATTCACTTATTGGCTCAAAGTAAAGGATTCACTTATTGGCTCAAAGTAAAGGATTCACTCATTGGTTCAAAGTAAAGGATTCACTCATTGGCTCAAAGTAAAGGATTCACTCATTGGCTCAAAGTAAAGGATTCACTCATTGGCTCAAAATAAAGGATTCACTCATTGGCTCAAAGTAAAGGATTCACTCATTGGCTCAAAGTAAAGGATTCACTCATTGGCTCAAAGTAAAGGATTCACTCATTGGCTCAAAGTAAAGGATTCACTCATTGGCTCAAAGTAAAGGATTCACTCATTGCCTCAAAGTAAAGGATTCACTCATTGCCTCAAAGTAAAGGATTCACTAATTGGCTCAAAGTAAAGGATTCACTCATTGGCTCAAAGTAAAGGATTCACTCATTGGCTCAAAGTAAAGGATTCACTAATTGGCTCAAAGTAAAGGATTCACTCATTGCCTCAAAGTAAAGGATTCACTCATTGCCTCAAAGTAAAGGATTCACTCATTTGTTCAAAGTAAAGGATTCACTCATTTGTTCAAAGTAAAGGATTCACTCATTGCCTCAAAGTAAAGGATTCACTCATTTGTTCAAAGTAAAGGATTCACTCATTGCCTCAAAGTAAAGGATTCACTAATTGGCTCAAAGTAAAGGATTCACTCATTTGTTCAAAGTAAAGGATTCACTCATTGCCTCAAAGTAAAGGATTCACTCATTGGCTCAAAGTAAAGGATTCACTCATTTGTTCAAAGTAAAGGATTCACTCATTGGCTCAAAGTAAAGGATTCACTAATTGGCTCAAAGTAAAGGATTCAATCATTGGCTCAAAGTAAAGGATTCACTCATTGCCTCAAAGTAAAGGATTCACTCATTTGTTCAAAGTAAAGGATTCACTAATTGGCTCAAAGTAAAGGATTCACTCATTGGCTCAAAGTAAAAGATTCACTCATTGGCTCAAAGTAAAGGATTCACTCATTGGCTCAAAGTAAAGGATTCACTAATTGGCTCAAAGTAAAGGATTCACTCATTGGCTCAAAGTACATGATTAACTCATTGGCTCAAAGTAAAGGATTCACTCATTGGCTCAAAGTAAAGGATTCACTCATTGGCTCAAAGTAAAGGATTCACTCATTGGCTCAAAGTAAAGGATTCACTCATTGGCTCAAAGTAAAGGATTCACTCATTGGCTCAAAGTAAAGGATTCACTCATTGGCTCAAAGTAAAGGATTCACTCATTGGCTCAAAGTAAAGGATTCACTCATTGGCTCAAAGTAAAGGATTCACTCATTGGCTCAAAGTAAAGGATTCACTCATTGGCTCAAAGTAAAGGATTCACTCATTGGCTCAAAGTAAAGGATTCACTCATTGGCTCAAAGTAAAGGATTCACTAATTGGCTCAAAGTAAAGGATTCACTAATTGGCTCAAAGTAAAGGATTCACTCATTGGCTCAAAGTAAAGGATTCACTCATTGGCTCAAAGTAAAGGATTCACTCATTGGCTCAAAGTAAAGGATTCACTCATTGGCTCAAAGTAAAGGATTCACTCATTGGCTCAAAGTAAAGGATTCACTCATTGGCTTAAAGTAAAGGATTCACTCATTGGCTCAAAGTAAAGGATTCACTCATTGGCTCAAAGTAAAGGATTCACTAATTGGCTCAAAGTAAAGGATTCACTCATTGGCTCAAAGTAAAGGATTCACTCATTGGCTCAAAGTAAAGGATTCACTCATTGGCTCAAAGTAAAGGATTCACTCATTGGCTCAAAGTAAAGGATTCACTAATTGGCTCAAAGTAAAGGATTCACTCATTGGCTCAAAGTAAAGGATTCACTCATTTGTTCAAAGTAAAGGATTCACTCATTGGCTCAAAGTAAAGGATTCACTAATTGGCTCAAAGTAAAGGATTCACTCATTGGCTCAAAGTAAAGGATTCACTCATTGGCTCAAAGTAAAGGATTCACTTATTGGCTCAAAGTAAAGGATTCACTCATTGGTTCAAAGTAAAGGATTCACTCATTGGCTCAAAGTAAAGGATTCACTCATTGGCTCAAAGTAAAGGATTCACTAATTGGCTCAAAGTAAAGGATTCACTCATTGGCTCAAAGTAAAGGATTCACTCATTGCCTCAAAGTAAAGGATTCACTCATTGGCTCAAAGTAAAGGATTCACTCATTTGTTCAAAGTAAAGGATTCACTCATTGCCTCAAAGTAAAGGATTCACTCATTGGCTCAAAGTAAAGGATTCACTCATTTGTTCAAAGTAAAGGATTCACTCATTGGCTCAAAGTAAAGGATTCACTAATTGGCTCAAAGTAAAGGATTCACTCATTGGCTCAAAGTAAAGGATTCACTCATTGGCTCAAAGTAAAGGATTCACTCATTGGCTCAAAGTAAAGGATTCACTCATTGGCTCAAAGTAAAGGATTCACTCATTGGCTCAAAGTAAAGGATTCACTCATTGGCTCAAAATAAAGGATTCACTCATTGGCTCAAAGTAAAGGATTCACTCATTGGCTCAAAGTAAAGGATTCACTCATTGGCTCAAAGTAAAGGATTCACTCATTGGCTCAAAGTAAAGGATTCACTCATTGGCTCAAAGTAAAGGATTCACTCATTGCCTCAAAGTAAAGGATTCACTCATTGCCTCAAAGTAAAGGATTCACTAATTGGCTCAAAGTAAAGGATTCACTCATTGGCTCAAAGTAAAGGATTCACTAATTGGCTCAAAGTAAAGGATTCACTAATTGGCTCAAAGTAAAGGATTCACTCATTGCCTCAAAGTAAAGGATTCACTCATTGCCTCAAAGTAAAGGATTCACTCATTTGTTCAAAGTAAAGGATTCACTCATTTGTTCAAAGTAAAGGATTCACTCATTGCCTCAAAGTAAAGGATTCACTCATTTGTTCAAAGTAAAGGATTCACTCATTGCCTCAAAGTAAAGGATTCACTCATTGGCTCAAAGTAAAGGATTCACTCATTTGTTCAAAGTAAAGGATTCACTCATTGCCTCAAAGTAAAGGATTCACTCATTGGCTCAAAGTAAAGGATTCACTCATTTGTTCAAAGTAAAGGATTCACTCATTGGCTCAAAGTAAAGGATTCACTAATTGGCTCAAAGTAAAGGATTCAATCATTGGCTCAAAGTAAAGGATTCACTCATTGCCTCAAAGTAAAGGATTCACTCATTGGTTCAAAGATTTGATTCGTGCAAAAACACACCTGGTGCATCCGTACTAAAATGATAATAATAAACTGTTATGAATGATGAGTTTGCAATTGTTTTGAATATCGTTTGCAGGTGGATCATAAGCTGAGTTTTTGCGGAGAATGAAACTTATCCACCAACAAGATAAAGATCAAAAGTTTGAGTCAATTCGAAGAGTGGTTAGGGTTAGGGTTCACGATGATAAAGCTAAAAGTCAGGTGGGTGATCAGAAGAAACCTCCAAATAGTTTTGAGAAAATAAAAATCGACACCTACAACTGTCTACAATTAAACAGGTGGGCATCTGTGTTGTAACAATATCGCTTTACTAATCTTAAAATATTGAGGACCTGGGTATGACCTAAAAGTGCATCCGGTGGTGAGGCCCCCATTTGGGAGCTTTGGGGAGTCATCCCTTAGTTAGTACTACTCACAGGTGTATAGGTTAAATAGAATTTGTCCCGGACACGACACTAAACTGCCTAGGACACCATTATTCGAGGTATTCGCCTCAACCCATATTTGCCAACTCTTTCTATCTTTTTTTTTTCTGCCTACCCTTTTTCCCAACCTTATTAACTACTCAAGCTTTTTCTACCCCAAACGGTCAGGGTATGATACAAAACTGCATTCGGTGGTGAGCTCCCAATTTTGGGGCTTTGACGAGCGTGGCATCCCCTTCTAGTTCCTGTTGCTAACATGGAATCTCTTGTTGTTTATGGGCGTGCCCCAATCAACTTTAAAACAAATTCATATACAAAAGAATATTTTTAACCATTTCATACTCAAAGAACTTTAAGTATAAAAACTTTTACAAAATCAAGGGAGGCGCGAGAGCGCTCTATCCCTTAATAGACTACACGAATGGCCTATGCTGGAAATCTTATTTCTTTGATCAATCATAACTCAAAAACCAATAAACCAAATTAGTTAAAACTTTGCACAACATTTTTATTTGATCGGTTCTATAAGTGTGTAGAATTTCGGCATCATTAGTCAAGGCAACCCAGAGATCCAGAAAGTTCAATCATGAAATCATGTTATCTGTGTGTACGTACGTATGTGCCACCCTGTATCTCATCAACTATTTGATGGATTCAGCTGATTTTTGGTAGATATAGAGGTTCCAGTTATAGAGGGTCCAGTTGATGGCATTTTAATTTAAGTTTACCATATACCTTACTTTTCCAGAAAATTCCAAGGCATTGTATTGAGGCATAGCCTTTACAAAAGTAGTGACATTCCATGAAAAATGCCAGTATACTGAAATCATATGCCCTTAATAGGGTTAAGATGAAAATTCATATACACTAAATGTACAAAAGCAAGGACATTTCCAAATTGTTACACTTTTATTGTCATTAAGGGTATGACTACATATCAACCAAACCATTTCATTATCACATCACTACAGTATAAATCTCTATGCATGAGTGGATGAAGTGTGTGAGGTGCGCTAAAGAAAAATTCCTACCAGTAAAATACATAGCCCTGTTGTGCTCGCATACCCTTAATGACAATAAAAGTGTAAAAAGTTGGGAATTTCCTTGCTTTTGTACATTTAGTGTATATGAATTTTCATCTTAACCCTATTAAGGGCATATGATTTCAGTATACTGGCATTTTTCATGGAATATAACTGGATTTAACATTAAATAATCCGAAAAGAGTTGATATGCCATAAAACAACCAAACCAAAGTTTTGTTAGAGCTTTTCATAACTAAATATAAAAAAAGTCTGATTTTCATAAATAAATTGAGAAAAGATTTCTTTAAAGAATCCTGTGGGTGACGACGTACTAAGCAGAAGCGTTGTCTTGTTAGAACCAGTTTTCTGGCAGAAGACCTATTTTGAAGTTGTTTTTCAAGGAGTAACAAGATATTTGGAACATCCTGTAGATTGGACAACAGGAAGTGAAGTGACTATAATAAACTCGACAACAAAGGGGATCGCATCTAGTGGATGTAAACAGCTGAGTAGACAAGTAAAATTGAGCAGGGAGTTTTTTTTGGGGGGTGGGGGTTCTAATAGTGAAATGATTATATTTTTTAATGAAAATATTACATTTTCCTAAAAGTCATCATTTTTTAATGAAAATATTAAATTTGCCTAAAAGTCATCATTTTTTAATGAAAATATTAAATTTGCCTAAAAAGTCATCATTTTTAATGAAAATATTAAATTTGCCTAAAAAGTCATCATTTTTTAATGAAAATATTAAATTTGCCTAAAAAGTCATCATTTTTTAATGAAAATATTAAATTTGCCTAAAAAGTCATCATTTTTTAATGAAAATATTAAATTTGCCTAAAAAGTCATCATTTTTTAATGAAAATATTAAATTTGCCTAAAAAGTCATCATTTTTTAATGAAAATATTAAATTTGCCTAAAAAGTCATCATTTTTTAATGAAAATATTAAATTTGCCTAAAAAGTCATCATTTTTTAATGAAAATATTAAATTTGCCTAAAAAGTCATCATTTTTTAATGAAAATATCAAATTTGCCTAAAAAGTCATCATTTTTTAATGAAAATATTAAATTTGCCTAAAAAGTCATCATTTTTTAGAGTATCAGTGAAATAATAACCATTAAAAATGTGTTTTTATGCTTTTGAGATCAACTTCCCATCCTCAAAAAGAAAAAAGCTTGCTAATTTATTACATATAAAAGAAAGGGCTGATAGTTAAAGGCTTTGATTGGGAGCCGAAAAACACGAGATTCTCATTACTTCCTGGGCAACGCCGGGTGCAAGCAAGTCTAACTATAACCTTTAAAATGACATCCATTATTTTTTTGTCTTTATTTTCAGGGAATCGTTTTGATGTTGTTTTAGCTTTATCTATATATAAAAGTTAATGTTTGTCTGTGCGTTATAGAAATTGATATGTTTATTTACTCCTCTGCAGGAGTTAGGCACAAGGCCAGTTTCATCTAACTCCCACAAGTAAGATGTGACTAAAGGTCAGGTCGAGTAAGTGGGGTTTGAAAAGCCAGCGCCCGAGAAAGTGAGCACGCTGGCCATTAAAAATTGCCTGGGCAGCCTCGTCGGCATTACCCGGTAGGGGCGCCTCAAGCAGTAAGCAATAAACTTACTCCTCCCCAAAGAGGGGAGGCGAAGCCTGGGAGGGTGGACCTCCTAGAACTGCACAGGACAATCCCATAGACCAGCGTAAATCAAGTCCCGAAGGACAAGACAATACAAGTCTATGGGGTGCCTAGCAAAAGTGCCAGGTAAGTAACAGTTGTTTCAATAACGGTGGAACTTTTTACAGAATCCAAAGACAACGATGGAACTTTTCCTTCGGTTCCATCCAGGGTCGATAGGGGCAATTATCGGTTAGATCTATTAAATAACTAAAATATATTAGAATGTAAAGAAACAAAATTGTTTTGTGTAATAGATTTTCGGTTCTTGTTGCTTAAAAGTACGAAAAAAAAATTTTTTTGTCTTTTCCTGAGAGAGAGTTAATTAAGGGGCAGTAACTGTGAATTGTAATTTTGAGCCAGATTTTGTCTTTAATATCTAACAACTTTTATTTTGTATTAAATTGCGATCATGGATCTGAACTTGTTCCAGTTTGAAGACGTACTTTATTTTACTTCCGAAAAAGCGAAACAGATCGATTTCTTGCAAGCCCATGGGCTTATTTCTGGCGAAGAAACCTACAGTCGTGGCCATAACATGCGACTTGTGCCATCAACAGTGAAAACTGATGGATTTCTTTGGCGTTTTTCCAATGCTGTATTCTTTAACATTAATTTATTAATAATTATTTACAGTTAATTGTTTTCGATGTTTCCATGCTGAATTTTATTCAGTAATTTCATCCAGTACAAAAAACTATTAAATTTTCCTTGCTGAATTTCGTTCAGTGATTTCATTCACTACAAAATTCAAATTTAAACCAAATAAATTCTTAAATTTTCCATTACTGTATTCTTTTACGTTCATTTATTAATAATTAATTTCCAGTTAATTGCTTTCAATGTAATAACAACAGTTGAATACAGTTACTGCCCCTTAATTAACTCTCTCTCAGGAAAAGACAAAAACATTTTTTTTTCGTACTTTTAAGCAACAAGAACCGTATTTTCTTTGTTTCATAAAAAAAAAAATAAACGAACACAATCTCAGTGAAGAATTTATTTAAAAAAGGTTTGAACATTTAAATAATTATTATTATTGGTATTTTTAAGATTAAAAAGAATTAAATTTGTTTCGATTCGTTAAAGCCATTTGCCGTTTTACACTTGTCTGTAAGAAACGCAGCGTCAACAAGTATTTTTGTTGTTGTTTTTTTTTAAAGAAAACACAACCGTACTTGCAGTTTTTTTTTACTTGACCTTATATTGCGAATGTTATTTTTTACTTTTCATTCAATGCAAAAAATGTAAACATGACTATTTGAAATTATTTCTGACCAGCAATATATTTCCACATGGACAACGTCAGGTGAATATTTATTTACCTCCTCTTTAGGAGATTAGGCACAATGCCAGTTTTATCTTACTCCCACAAGGTAAGATGTTACCCAAGGTCGAGAAAGTGGGACTTGAAAAGCCAGCGCCCGAGAAGGTGACCACTCTGGCCATTAAAAATTGCCTAGGCAGCCCCGTCGGCATTCCCCGGTAGGGGCGCCTCAAGCAGTAAGCAATAAACTTACTCCTCCCCAAAGAGGGGAGGCAAAGCCTGGGATGGTGGACCTCCTAGAACTGCACAGGACAAACGCATAGACCGGCAGAATCAAGCCCCGAAGGCCAAGACGATACCAGTCTATGGGGTGCAGTATCCATCGGAACAGATACTACACTTTGATCTTGGCCAAAAGGCCAGTCAGGTGAATAGCACGAGTCAAAAATAAAAGGGCAATTATTTTTCATAAATAAAATGAAACATCTTTACAATTTTCTGCTACCATCCTTCTCACTTTCCCGGCTGCCCTCACTTTCCCGGCTTTCTCGAAACCAGACTTACTCAGAAAAAAAGTGATAAAGAAAAGGAAAATCCAAATTATTTTCAGTGCAAACATTCGAACCGACCGTTGATATAAAAATACATTTCCTTCTTAATTCAAGATATTTACTTTATTTTATTTATTAGGGTTTCTCCCGAAAAGAATTATATCCCACCATCCGGCAAGAGGATGAATGGTAATTGCATGACATCTAAAACCAAAATGTCTGCCATGTTTGTTGAAATGCAAGTCCATCAATACACCTGGTCTGTTTAGATAATATCAATGAACGGATCTGGCGTTTTAGGAAACAGGATCTCGAGGAGATCCTTTATGTTCTACCAGATAAACTGAACACTTCCTTCTCATGAACATCGTTTAAGATTTCTACGGGAAATGGGATGGACGAAAGCTAATCAGTCAGAAATTTGTGGTGTAATTCACTTACGCAAAGGATATTTATGCAAGGGATATTACTATGAATAAATACTTACAAAAATATACGCAGTAGTGGCTGACTTTCTGTCAGGGGATGCAATTGAAAACAAAGCCCTACATGAAAATAAAACCACTATTCTTGAGTAAAATTTTCAGAAAGAATCCAATGGAGGTATTCGTTTTGTATTAAGGGGTTTCAGAATATTGTATTAAGGGGTTTCAGAATATTGTATTAAGGGGTTTCATAATATTTGATCCATAAATAACAAATACAACATTTTATTATTTTTTAATCTTAAAATTAAAAATTGTAAAAATTAGAAAATAAGAAAAATGTAAAAATTTGGCTGGGCTGGTTCATCATCCACTAGTCTCTCGCTCTTAGACAAGGTCCCAAAAGAGTCACCAACTTAATAGGTCCCTGCTCTAGCCCCTGTCCCATCGCCGCAATATTACATCCTTGTGCTTGTTTTACAAATATTTCAATGGATTGTGCTCCGATGAACTGGCTGCTCTGGTGCCCCTTCAACGTAAATACACGAGACCAACTCGACAATCAGCTAAATCCCATCCATTCACTGTGAAGCTCCCCAGATGCTGGAGAACCGTCTACTCCAATAGCTTCTTTCCTCGTTCTGCCGGACCCTGGAACTCCCTACATGCTCCCTGTTTCCCCAACTGTACCGACAGGCAGAGGTTTAAAACTAATTTAAACAGACATCTCCTACACAGCTCCCAACTTAGGATGACACCCTAAACCTACACCCTAATTCTCAGTAACCCCTACATCTAGAGTGTTTAGGGTTAAATATCTTTAAAAAAAAAAGAAAATGTTAATAGAGTTCGGAACTGAGGGCAGGAGTAAACCCTCATTCATTTCTAGCCTAACCCTAACACTCATTCATTTCCAGCCTAACCCTCATTCATTTCCAGCCTAACCCTCATTAATTTCCAGCCTAACCCTAACCCTCATTCATTTCCAGCCTAACCCTAACCCTCATTAATTTCCAGCCTAACCCTAACACTCATTAATTTCCAGCCTAACCCTAACACTCATTCATTTCCAGCCTAACCCTAACACTCATTCATTTCCAGCCTAACCCTAACACTCATTAATTTCCAGCCTTACCCTAACACTCATTCATTTCCAGCCTAACACTCATTCATTTCCAGCCTAACCCTAACCCTCATTAATTTCCAGCCTAACCCTAACCCTCATTCATTTCCAGCCTAACCCTAACCCTCATTCATTTCCAGCCTAACCCTAACCCTCATTCATTTCCAGCCTAACCCTCATTCATTTCCAGCCTAACCCTCATTCATTTCCAGCCTAACCCTAACCCTCATTCATTTCCAGCCTAACCCTAACCCTCATTCATTTCCAGCCTAACCCTAACACTCATTAATTTCCAGCCTAACCCTAACCCTCATTAATTTCCAGCCTAACCCTAACCCTCATTCATTTCCAGCCTAACCCTCATTCATTTCCAGCCTAACCCTAACCCTCATTCATTTCCAGCCTAACCCTCATTCATTTCCAGCCTAACCCTAACCCTCATTAATTTCCAGCCTAACCCTAACCCTCATTAATTTCCAGCCTAACCCTAACACTCATTCATTTCCAGCCTAACCCTAACCCTCATTCATTTCCAGCCTAACCCTAACCCTCATTAATTTCCAGCCTAACCCTAACACTCATTCATTTCCAGCCTAACCCTAACCCTCATTCATTTCCAGCCTAACCCTAACCCTCATTAATTTCCAGCCTAACCCTAACACTCATTCATTTCCAGCCTAACCCTAACACTCATTCATTTCCAGCCTAACCCTAACACTCATTAATTTCCAGCCTTACCCTAACACTCATTCATTTCCAGCCTAACACTCATTCATTTCCAGCCTAACCCTAACACTCATTCATTTCCAGCCTAACCCTAACACTCATTAATTTCCAGCCTTACCCTAACACTCATTCATTTCCAGCCTAACACTCATTAATTTCCAGCCTTACCCTAACACTCATTCATTTCCAGCCTAACACTCATTCATTTCCAGCCTAACCCTAACACTCATTCATTTCCAGCCTAACCCTAACACTCATTCATTTCCAGCCAATACGAGTTGTGCTTGCACTTGTATGTATGTTGTATTACAAGCAGACAGGTTAGGGTTAGGGTTTTCAGAGTTGATGACTCATCCTTATTCTTGTTATGTAAAAAATGGTTCAAAATTCATATTCATGGATTTGATCTTTCAGATCACTTTAGTCATTTTCAAAAATTATTCAAGTTTTTAAAATTCAAAGTTTACATCTCTGATAGAGTTTGAATTCCTTTTGAAATAATAAAATGAACAAGAATTTCAAGAATGAGTGTTTCTCGTTTTATACTATTAATCGTTAATTTCATTTTTAATCAAGATGGCTTGGAAGATTTGCAACTTTTTTTGTAATTGCTTTTACAAAATATAATATTAATCGTTAATTTCATTTTTAATGAAGATGGCTTGGAAGATTTGCAACTTTTTTTGTAATTGCTTTTACAAAATATTTATAATATTAATAGTTAATTTCATTTTAATCAAGATGGCTTGGAAGATTTGCAACTTTTTTTGTAATTGCTTTTACAAAATATAATATTAATAGTTAATTTCATTTTTAATGAAGATGGCTTAGAAGATTTGCAACTTTTTTTGTAATTGCTTTTACAAAATATTTATAACATTAATAGTTAATTTCATTTTAATCAAGATGGCTTGGAAGATTTGCAACTTTTTTTTGTAATTGCTTTTACAAAATATTTATAATATTAATAGTTAATTTCATTTTTAATCAAGATGGCTTGGAAGATTTGCAACTTTTTTTGTAATTGCTTTTACAAAATATTTATAATATTAATAGTTAATTTCATTTTTAATGAAGATGGCTTGGAAGATTTGCAACTTTTTTTGTAATTGCTTTTACAAAATATTTATAATATTAATAGTTAATTTCATTTTTAATGAAGATGGCTTGGAAGATTTGCAACTTTTTTTGTAATTGCTTTTACAAAATATTTATAATATATATAGTTAATTTCATTTTTAATCAAGATGGCTTGGAAGATTTGCAACTTTTTTTGTAATTGCTTTTACAAAATATTTATAATATTAATAGTTAATTTCATTTTTAATGAAGATGGCTTGGAAGATTTGCAACTTTTTTTTGTAATTGCTTTTACAAAATATTTATAATATTAATAGTTAATTTCATTTTTAATCAAGATGGCTTGGAAGATTTGCAACATTTTTGTAATTGCTTTTACAAAATATTTATAATATTAATAGTTAATTTCATTTTTAATGAGGATGGCTTGGAAGATTTGCAACTTTTTTTGTAATTGCTTTTACAAAATATTTATAATATTAATCGTTAATTTCATTTTTAATAAAGATGGCTTGGAAGATTTGCAACTTTTTTTGTAATTGCTTTTACAAAATATTTATAATATTAATAGTTAATTTCATTTTTAATCAAGATGGCTTGGAAGATTTGCAACTTTTTTTGTAATTGCTTTTACAAAATATTTATAATATTAATAGTTAATTTCATTTTTAATCAAGATGGCTTGGAAGATTTGCAACTTTTTTTGTAATTGCTTTTACAAAATATTTATAATATTAATAGTTAATTTCATTTTTAATCAAGATGGCTTGGAAGATTTGCAACTTTTTTTGTAATTGCTTTTACAAAATATTTATAACATTAATAGTTAATTTCATTTTAATCAAGATGGCTTGGAAGATTTGCAACTTATTTGTAATTGCTTTTACAAAATATTTATAATATTAATAGTTAATTTCATTTTAATCGAGATGGCTTGGAAGATTTGCAACTTTTTTTGTAATTGCTTTTACAAAATATTTATAATATTAATAGTTAATTTCATTTTTAATGAGGATGGCTTGGAAGATTTGCAACTTTTTTTGTAATTGCTTTTACAAAATATTTATAATATTAATCGTTAATTTCATTTTTAATAAAGATGGCTTGGAAGATTTGCAACTTTTTTTGTAATTGCTTTTACAAAATATTTATAATATTAATAGTTAATTTCATTTTTAATCAAGATGGCTTGGAAGATTTGCAACTTTTTTTGTAATTGCTTTTACAAAATATTTATAATATTAATAGTTAATTTCATTTTTAATCAAGATGGCTTGGAAGATTTGCAACTTTTTTTGTAATTGCTTTTACAAAATATTTATAATATTAATAGTTAATTTCATTTTTAATCAAGATGGCTTGGAAGATTTGCAACTTTTTTTGTAATTGCTTTTACAAAATATTTATAACATTAATAGTTAATTTCATTTTAATCAAGATGGCTTGGAAGATTTGCAACTTATTTGTAATTGCTTTTACAAAATATTTATAATATTAATAGTTAATTTCATTTTAATCGAGATGGCTTGGAAGATTTGCAACTTTTTTTGTAATTGCTTTTACAAAATATTTATAATATTAATAGTTAATTTCATTTTTAATCAAGATGGCTTGGAAGATTTGCAACTTTTTTTGTAATTGCTTTTACAAAATATTTATAATATTAATAGTTAATTTCATTTTTAATGAAGATGGCTTGGAAGATTTGCAACTTTTTTTGTAATTGCTTTTACAAAATATTTATAATATTAATAGTTAATTTCATTTTTAATCAAGATGGCTTGGAAGATTTGCAACTTTTTTTGTAATTGCTTTTACAAATTATTTATAATATTAATAGTTAATTTCATTTTTAATCAAGATGGCTTGGAAGATTTGCAACTTTTTTTGTAATTGCTTTTACAAAATATAATATTAATCGTTAATTTCATTTTTAATGAAGATGGCTTGGAAGATTTGCAACTTTTTTTGTAATTGCTTTTACAAAATATTTAAGCACCACCATGCAGAATCTTCTTGTATTTGTAAGTTTTGCGCTTTTGCAAATAATGTCGGTGAATGGAACTTTGTTCAGATAAATGGCAAGAGAGACTTGCAGTTGGGAATCTTATAAATAATGTTTGATTTTCACAGAATCTTTTACTGAACAATTAAATTCTGAGACATTATTAGATATATATCAGAAACAGGAATGATTACGTTAACTTGAAAAGTGTATTTAAAAAGTGTATTTAAAAACTGAGTTCATCCTTCACCAGGGTAGCAAGGCCACAGAGCGGCTTCGATCTTTTTGCTCCCTCTGCTTCCGCACGTCCAAGCTCCCGAAGATATGGCGACGAGCCATGATCACCGCTCTCCCAAAGCCCAACAAGCCGCTGGATGACCCAAAGGGATATCGCCCCATCGCCCCCCTCTGTGTGCCATACAAGATTATGGAGCGTCTCCTCCATGCGCGCCTCGATCCAGTGATCGACCCAATACTGCCAAAAGAGCAAGCTGGCTTCAGCCACGGAAGGTCCATTGTGGACCATGTAACCCTCCTCACCCAAGATATCGAGGATTCTTTCCAACAAGATGAGAAGGCAGGCGTCGTTCTCCTCGATCTCACAGCAGCGTACAATACTATCTGGCTCCGTGGATTCCACCTAAAGCTCCTACAGACAATCTTAGACCGACACATGGTGGACTTCATCATGGAAATGCTGACCAACCGCAGCTTCACCCTTCACACCAGCAACAGCCAACACAGTAGGCTCCGACGGCTCAGAAATGGTGTCCCACAAGGCTCTGTACTTGCCCCAATGCTGTTTAAGATTTACATCTACGACCTCCCAGACACGCTGTCCAAGAAATATGGATACGCTGACGACCTAGCCATCCTTCTGTCTAACAAGAGCTGGGAGACGATCGAACTGGGGCTTACGACTCATATGAATACCCTGACAAACTGACGCCTTAAGCTCTCCGTGGCCAAGACCACGTCCACCGCATACCATCTAAACAACCGAGAGTCAAACCACGAACTTAACATCATAGTTGACAACAAAAGACTCCAGTTCCAGGCTGCCCCGACGTACCTCGGAGGTCAAGCTTGATCACACGCTGCCAAGACATCAACCCGTGTCGCTCTAATACGCCGCCTAGCTGGTACCACCTGGGGTGCCTCAATCAAGACACTGCGCATATCTACCCAGGCATTGGTCTTCTCCGCCACTGAGTACTTCTCCCCAGCCTGGTGCAGGAGCTCCCATACCAAGAAGCTTGATGTAACGC
Organism: Sepiola atlantica; assembly: GCA_963556195.1. Taxonomy (NCBI): domain Eukaryota; kingdom Metazoa; phylum Mollusca; class Cephalopoda; order Sepiida; family Sepiolidae; genus Sepiola; species Sepiola atlantica. Next base: position 35,015,605 of record OY744555.1, read on the forward strand.
TCAACACCGCCTTACACACCGTCTCTGGCTGCTTGCGCGCCACACCAATCAACCAACTACCAATTCTCGCCGGCATCGCACCACCAACCCTGCGTAGTGAGGCGGCTGTCGTTGTACTGTCAAGAAAGGCCACTATCAATGAGGACCACCTTCTCCACAAGCTCGCCACAGAGACCCCTCCACGAGCTCGCCTGAAGTCACGACGCCCATTCTCGGAGCATGCCCACCAGCTCCTGCTTTCAACACCCGGTGACGTCACAAAACGAATCTGGCTGAAACGTCGCTGGACGAAGGAAAGACAGGCAGCAGATAAATCAAGGTTGCACAGATTTGTGGAGGACCCGGATAACCTACCAGGCATGGACCTCCCTCGCCGGCAGTGGACAATGCTCAACCGCCTCAGGACAGGTGTCGGCCGTTTCGCCGCGATCATGAAAGGATGGGGACTCAGGGACTCGGCTGTCTGCGACTGTGGTCACTCTGAACACAGTAGACCACATCATCGAGTCATGCCTTAAACAGCGACCATCCAATGGCGAAACCGGCATAGCTGTGCTAGACAACAAAACATTAGCACAACTTTTCTCAACCGAGCTGGTGATCTAACAGTGAAATGCTGTGAAGCAAACGAAAGAAAAAGCAGAGAGAATGAATCTTCATTTTATAAATCTCTAAAATATTAACAGGCAGACATTTTGTGGTAATGGTTGACACATTTAATGGATTGTATTCGGTTAGGGTTAGGGTAGACTTAAGCAAAACAAAAAGAGAAAAAGAGAAAAAAGAAATAAATGAAAGGGAAAAAAAAGATAAAACTGGTCAAACTTCTCTGAAAATTGCAAGAAATCTGTGTTACTGCTGTTAGATTTATATCAAATATTTTTCTAACACAAAATGATTTGTCATCATAAAGATTTCAAATTCAGTGACCTTCAAGGTGAGAAAAATGGTTTCATTGATGTGGGTTTATGCAACACAGCACGAAGGAGACATTCATACAGCATAGCACAAAATATTTTTCAGATTAGAAAGTAAAGTTTTTAATAACTTTTACCTTTCACGGATGGGGGGGGGGGTCTCGTTTCCAACATTAATTCATTGTAAAATGAACCCTTAGTTATAGGATACGAAAACTTCCAAGTTTCATTAAACAAAGTTATACTGTCGGATTTTCTCACGTCACACCCAAATAGCATATAAACTGTCAAATCAAACTTTGCTTCTTTTCATCACTTAGCTACAATTTCTTTTAAAAATTACTTAAAGCATTTCTTCTCTACTAAGCATGAATAAAATGATGTAAAATACAATTTTTATGAAAGTTTCCGTGAAGTTTGAAATGTTATGAATAACTCATTTTGAAACTGGGCAGATGAACAAGTAGATCAAAATTGGGTCGTGGAAAAAGGTTTGCAATTCTCACTTCCATTTTATAACTTACTAGCAGATCCCGTCGCCCGGCGTTGCACGGGAGAAAGTACTACCTATTGCATGATGTCGAATAAAAAAAGATACGGCCTATTGTTTTTTCTCCCCCGTCTACCGTGTTGGCGAATGTTTTAAATTAAAAAAAAAAAGAAAAAAGTGGTAGAGTAGAATGGGATCGAACACTTAAACTGGCGATAAAGAAACTTGTCTTCTTACCGATTGGGCCACGGATTCGGGTTAAAAATATTTGTGAAAATAGGCCAATTAACCTAAGCTTGATTACCAGGAAAATAATAAATAAGAACCGGTGTTTTGTGAAAATCAAACTGTGTGTATTAGTTCCCGGTGTCGATGAGTAGAGTGACAGTACATAATTGTTAGGGAGAAAAGTTTTTGCTACTACCTATATGGAGTTGGTTTTTCGGAGAGACATTGATGGTGGGCCAAATGTAATATTTAGTGTTAAGTAGCAAAAAATAATACCAAATTTACTAAAACACGCTCGAGTGAATAAGTGTAGTATAGTGGTGAGTTTAGTAGCCTGTGATGCATGTGGTTATTTTCCTATACTCCGAGAAGGTACAGGGGAAAAATCGTCTCTACTTTATATATTAGATAAAAATGTTTCAGAAATGCTGGTGACATTATTCAAATCAGCTTTTATTTTTAATGTTTACTTTTGACCTGCAGTGAATAGTTTTGTTGAAAATAATATTTTCGTTTTTTACTAATCTCCATTGTTTTTCATACTTTCCCCATCAAATGGAGGCAATATCAAGTTTAACTCAGTCAAAATTGTTCATAGCAAAAACGACCATTGGAAGTAATGTGATCCCATTATGGCATTGATTAATTCCAATCTAAACACTGGATCCGGACTTCAAAACAAATGAAGAGTAAGCAAAAGATTTTTTTAATTTGCATATCAAAATAAAAATAAACTTTAATTAGTAAATAATTGATTTTTCATATTAAAATTTATAAATTTACTTTTATGGTTCGATTTGATAGTGAATTTTTTTATTTAATATATAATAAAAAATATATACTATAGATGGTATGTATTTTTATTATGTATTAATAAAACTTGTATAATATAGATGGTATGTATTTTTATTATGCATTAATAAAACTTGTATAATATAGATGGTATGTATTTTTATTATGTATTAATAAAACTTGTATAATATAGATGGTATGTATTTTTATTATGTATTAATAAAACTTGTATAATATAGATGGTATGTATTTTTATTATGTATTAATAAAACTTGTATAATATAGATGGTATGTATTTTTATTATGCATTAATAAAACTTGTATAATATAGATGGTATGTATTTTTATTATGTATTAATTAAACTTGTATAATATAGATGGTATGTATTTTTATTATGCATTAATAAAACTTGTATAATAAGATGGTATGTATTTTTATTATGTATTAATAAAACTTGTATACTATAGATGGTATGTATTTTTATTATTTATTAATAAAACTTGTATACTATAGATGGTATGTATTTTTATTATGTATTAATAAAACTTGTATACTATAGATGGTATGTATTTTTATTATGTATTAACAAAACTTGTATAATATAGATGGTATGTATTTTTATTATGTATTAATAAAACTTGTATACTATAGATGGTATGTATTTTTATTATGCATTAATAAAACTTGTATACTATAGATGGTATGTATTTTATTATGCATTAATAAAACTTGTATACTATAGATGGTATGTATTTTTATTATGTATTAATAAAACTTGTATACTATATATGGTATGTATTTTTATTATGTATTAATAAAACTTGTATACTATAGATGGTATGTATTTTTATTATGTATTAATAAAACTTGTATACTATAGATGGTATGTATTTTTATTATTTATTAATAAAACTTGTATACTATAGATGGTATGTATTTTTATTATGTATTAATAAAACTTGTATACTATAGATGGTATGTATTTTTATTATGTATTAATAAAACTTGTATACTATAGATGGTATGTATTTTTGTTATGTATTAATAAAACTTGTATACTATAGATGGTATGTATTTTTATTATTTATTAATAAAACTTGTATACTATAGATGGTATGTATTTTTATTATGCATTAATAAAACTTGTATACTATAGATGGTATGTATTTTTATTATGTATTAATAAAACTTGTATACTATAGATGATATGTATTTTATTATGCATTAATAAAACTTGTATACTATAGATGGTATGTATTTTTATTATGTATTAATAAAATTGTATACTATATATGGTATGTATTTTTATTATGTATTAATAAAACTTGTATACTATAGATGGTATGTATTTTTATTATGTATTAATAAAACTTGTATACTATAGATGGTATGTATTTTTATTATTTATTAATAAAACTTGTATACTATAGATGGTATGTATTTTTATTATGTATTAATAAAACTTGTATACTATAGATGGTATGTATTTTTATTATGTATTAATAAAACTTGTATACTATAGATGGTATGTATTTTTGTTATGTATTAATAAAACTTGTATACTATAGATGGTATGTATTTTTATTATTTATTAATAAAACTTGTATACTATAGATGGTATGTATTTTTATTATGTATTAACAAAACTTGTATACTATAGATGGTATGTATTTTTATTATGTATTAATAAGACTTGTATACTATAGATGGTATGTATTTTTATTATGTATTAATAAAACTTGTATACTATAGATGGTATGTATTTTTATTATGTATTAACAAAACTTGTATAATATAGATGGTATGTATTTTTATTATGTATTAATAAAACTTGTATACTATAGATGGTATGTATTTTTATTATGCATTAATAAAACTTGTATACTATAGATGGTATGTATTTTTATTATGCATTAATAAAACTTGTATAATATAGATGGTATGTATTTTTATTATGGATTAATAAAACTTGTATACTATAGATGGTATGTATTTTATTATGTATTAATAAAACTTGTATACTATAGATGGTATTTATTTTTATTATGTATCAATAAAACTTGTATACTATAGATGGTATGTATTTTTATTATGTATTAATAAAACTTGTATAATATAGATGGTATTTATTTTTATTATGTATAAATAAAACTTGTATACTATAGATGGTATGTATTTTATTATGTATTAATAAAACTTGTATACTATAGATGGTATGTATTTTTATTATGTATCAATAAAACTTGTATACTATAGATGGTATGTATTTTTATTATGTATTAATAAAACTTGTATACTATAGATGGTATGTATTTTTATTATGTATTAATAAAACTTGTATACTATAGATGGTATGTATTTTTATCATGTATTAATAAAACTTGTATACTATAGATGGTATGTATTTTTACTATTTATTAATAAAACTTGTATACTATAGATGGTATGTATTTTTACTATTTATTAATAAAACTTGTATACTATAGATGGTATGTATTTTTATTATGTATTAATAAAACTTGTATACTATAGATGGTATGTATTTTTATTATTTATTAATAAAACTTGTATACTATAGATGGTATGTATTTTCATTATTTATTAATAAAACTTGTATACTATAGATGGTATGTATTTTTATTATGTATTAATAAAACTTGCATACTATAGATGGTATGTATTTTTATTATGTATTAATAAAACTTGTATACTATAGATGGTATGTATTTTTATTATGTATTAATAAAACTTGTATACTATAGATGGTATGTATTTTTACTATTTATTAATAAAACTTGTATACTATAGATGGTATGTATTTTTATCATGTATTAATAAAACTTGTATACTATAGATGGTATGTATTTTTACTATTTATTAATAAAACTTGTATACTATAGATGGTATGTATTTTTATTATGTATTAATAAAACTTGTATACTATAGATGGTATGTATTTTTACTATTTATTAATAAAACTTGTATACTATAGATGGTATGTATTTTTATTATTTATTAATAAAACTTGTATACTATAGATGGTATGTATTTTTACTATTTATTAATAAAACTTGTATACTATAGATGGTATGTATTTTTATTATGTATTAATAAAACTTGTATACTATAGATGGTATGTATTTTTACTATTTATTAATAAAACTTGTATACTATAGATGGTATGTATTTTTATTATTTATTAATAAAACTTGTATACTATAGATGGTATGTATTTTTATTAAACATTAATAAAACTTGTATACTATAGATTGTATGTATTTTTATTAAACATTAATAAAACTTGTATACTATAGATGATATGTATTTTTATTATGTATTAATAAAACTTGTATACTATAGATGGTATGTATTTTTATTAAATAATTATAAAACTTGTATACTATAGATGGTATGTATTTTTACTATTTATTAATAAAACTTGTATACTATAGATGGTATGTATTTTTATTATGTATTAATAAAACTTGTATACTATAGATGGTATGTATTTTTACTATTTATTAATAAAACTTGTATACTATAGATGGTATGTATTTTTATTATGTATCAATAAAACTTGTATACTATAGATGGTATGTATTTTTATTATGTATTAATAAAACTTGTATACTATAGATGGTATGTATTTTTACTATTTATTAATAAAACTTGTATACTATAGATGGTATGTATTTTTATTATGTATAAATAAAACTTGTATACTATAGATGGTATGTATTTTTATTATGCATTAATAAAACTTGTATACTATAGATGGTATGTATTTTTACTATTTATTAATAAAACTTGTATACTATAGATGATATGTATTTTTATTATGTATTAATAAAACTTGTATACTATAGATGGTATGTATTTTTACTATTTATTAATAAAACTTGTATACTATAGATGGTATGTATTTTTATTATGTATAAATAAAACTTGTATACTATGGATGGTATGTATTTTTATTATGTATTAATAAAACTTGTATACTATAGATGGTATGTATTTTTATTATGTATAAATAAAACTTGTATACTATAGATGGTATGTATTTTTATTATGTATTAATAAAACTTGTATACTATAGATGGTATGTATTTTTATTATGTATTAATAAAACTTGTATACTATAGATGGTATGTATTTTTATTATGCATTAATAAAACTTGTATACTATAGATGGTATGTATTTTTATTATGCATTAATAAAACTGGTATACTATAGATGGTATGTATTTTTATTATGTATTAATAAAACTTGTATACTATAGATGGTATGTATTTTATTATGTATTAATAAAACTTGTATACTATAGATGGTATGTATTTTTATTATGCATTAATAAAACTTGTATAATATAGATGGTATGTATTTTTATTATGTATTAATAAAACTTGTATAATATAGATGGTATGTATTTTTTATTATGTATAAATAAAACTTGTATACTATAGATGGTATGTATTTTTATTATGTATTAATAAAACTTGTATAATATAGATGGTATTTATTTTTATTATGTATAAATAAAACTTGTATACTATAGATGGTATGTATTTTTATTATGTATTAATAAAACTTGTATACTATAGATGGTATGTATTTTTATTATGTATTAATAAAACTTGTATACTATAGATGGTATGTATTTTTATTATGTATTAATAAAACTTGTATACTATAGATGGTATGTATTTTTATTATGCATTAATAAAACTTGTATACTATAGATGGTATGTATTTTTATTATGTATTAATAAAACTTGTATAATATAGATGGTATGTATTTTTATTATGTATTAATAAAACTTGTATAATATAGATGGTATGTATTTTTATTATGTATTAATAAAACTTGTATACTATAGATGGTATGTATTTTTATTATGCATTAATAAAACTTGTATACTATAGATGGTATGTATTTTTATTATGCATTAATAAAACTTGTATACTATAGATGGTATGTATTTTTATTATGCATTAATAAAACTTGTATACTATAGATGGTATGTATTTTATTATGTATTAATAAAACTTGTATACTATAGATGGTATGTATTTTTATTATGTTATTATAAAACTTGTATACTATAGATGGTATGTATTTTTATTATGCATTTATAAAACTTGTATACTATAGATGGTATGTATTTTTATTATGTATTAATAAAACTTGTATAATATAGATGGTATGTATTTTTATTATGTATTAATAAAACTTGCATACTATAGATGGTATGTATTTTTATTATGTATTAATAAAACTTGCATACTATAGATGGTATACATTTTTTATTATGTATTAATAAAACTTGTATACTATAGATGGTATGTACTTTTTATTATGCATTAATAAAACTTGTATACTATAGATGGTATGTATTTTTATTATGTATTAATAAAACTTGTATAATATAGATGGTATGTATTTTTATTATGTATTAATAAAACTTGCATACTATAGATGGTATGTATTTTAATTATGCATTAATAAAACTTGTATACTATAGATGGTATGTATTTTAATTATGCATTAATAAAACTTGTATACTATAGATGGTATAAATTTTTTATTATGTATTAATAAAACTTGTATACTATAGATGGTATAAATTTTTTATTATGTATTAATAAAACTTGTATACTATAGATGGTATGTACTTTTTATTATGCATTAATAAAACTTGTATACTATAGATGATATGTATTTTTATTATGTATTAATAAAACTTGTATACTATAGATGGTATGTATTTTAATTATGCATTAATAAAACTTGTATACTATAGATGGTATGTATTTTTATTATGCATTAATAAAACTTGTATACTATAGATGGTATGTATTTTTATTATGTATTAATAAAACTTGTATAATATAGATGGTATGTATTTTTATTATGCATTAATAAAACTTGTATACTATAGATGGTATGTATTTTTATTATGTATTAATAAAACTTGTATACTATAGATGGTATGTATTTTATTATGTATTAATAAAACTTGTATAATATAGATGGTATGTATTTTTATTATGCATTAATAAAACTTGTATAATATAGATGGTATGTATTTTTATTATGTATTAATAAAACGTGTATACTATAGATGGTATTTATTTTTATTATGTATTAATAAAACTTGTATAATATAGATGGTATGTATTTTTTATGTATTAATAAAACTTGTATACTATAGATGGTATGTATTTTTATTATGCATTAATAAAACTTGTATACTATAGATGGTATGTATTTTTATTATGTATTAATAAAACTTGTATACTATAGATGATATGTATTTTTATTATGTATTAATAAAACTTGTATACTATAGATGGTATGTATTTTTATTATGTATTAATAAAACGTGTATACTATAGATGGTATGTATTTTTATTATGCATTAATAAAATTTATTCATTATCAAATTGAACCATAAAAGTAACTTCAAAAATTTTAATATGAAAAATCACTTTTTTAGATACACAATATAATGTAAGTAAAAATTAAATCTATTTTTTGGTGTCTTGGATTTTTTAAAAAAATCTTTAATTCTAATAAAACGTTTACTGGTAAAAAAGAGTCATTTTGGTTGCAGTCAAGCGAACACACAGAAGAGGAAATGGCGTGAAAGCTGACGTATTCTTCGACGGTAGTTTTATATGATTTCACAAACAAGACAATGAAATGGAAACGCTTTCTAGATTAAGATATGAAATAAAAGATTGTGCTTTTAAAATAAAAATAAAAAAAAACTTTTAAGGGAATTTAGTTCACTTACCGATCTTTCTGTAAAAGCCCTTAAAGATTGTGGAAAGGCTGTTCATAACAAAACGGCAGTAAAATAAACGTTTATCAGTTGAATTCAACTGGTGGTTGGCTTTAAAATAGATTCACAGTGAATAAAACAACAAAAAAAAACTGTAAAACACTTAAATGCTAAAAATGCTTTTATTACTAAAACGGTGAGAACTTGCACCGACCACTTCCTCAGTGCTATTCAATTCTTTTAATGTTTTTTTCCCAAAACATCTTGCAATGCTTAGTATGACTCAGCTAGGATTGTTTTTATATTGTATTGATAAACAGACAAAAATGTCTTTTTGTAGCCAACACAAAAATATGCAACAACTTAATTTATAAATCATGAAAGAAATTTAGAGAAAATCGTCCTAAATTTTATTTAAAATATATTTACATTTTAAAATTAATTTGAAATACTAATAATCATCATCATCATATTCGGTTTAACGTTCGTTTTAAAAGCTAGCATATGGTGGACGGCTTTTAGAAATTGACTTTAAAACTAACCTATCTCTGACTATGTCTTTATTTATCCCTCTTCCTCTCAAATCCATACATATTATTTCCTCCCAGATTTTCCTTGGTCTTTCACTGTGAACTGACCCTGCTACCTTAACTGTTCTACATCTACTAACCCAAAAAACTCATCCATTCTTTCAATGTGACCAAACCATCAAAGTCTCCTGTTCTGCACACAGCTATCTCCCTATTCTGTCCAATTTAATCTTCCTCTGAGGTCATCATATCTAAGCCTGTCTTTAAGACTCACTTTACACATCCATCGTATCATTCTCATATCATTTCTCTCCATGCAACGCATGTCCTCAACCCTCACTGACCAGGTTTCACTTCCATACATCATCACTTTGTATACACGTGCGTGATAGACTCTTCCCTTGATTGACAGTGGTAATGCTCTGCTGGATAGTAATGGCTATTAAACTTATTCCCTAAACTTATTGCATTCACTTCGAAGTCTTGCAATTATGCTAGCACCTGCTCCCCCCTGTGCTCCAAGGGTATCATACGGGTAACAAAACTTATGAACAACCTCAATAGCTTCACCAAATAAGGATCAAGAGTACAATAAGGACCCCAGTTCATTAACACAACACGCTGAATATGTTCCGGAAGTCACCGGCGTCTTCCGGTTGACCTCACAATACACGTGGTCGCTATTTACAAAACAGCTTGTAAATAAAATAAACGAAATATATACGCTTTTTTAAAAATCGGCTGACTTGTAATCTTTCGTTTTGCAATAAACAAAACAATTTATCGTTTTTTTTGTTTTACTTTTATTTACTAAAAAACAAAAACAAATTTTAAACGCAGAACATTCTATATTTCGTGTTGTGTATTTTAAGAAAAAGTGTATTGCGAGGTCAACCGGAAGACGGACCGGAAGACGCCGGTGACTTCCGGAACATGTTCCGCATGTTGTGTTAATTAACTGGGGTCCTTATTGTACTCTTGTTCCCCAAATAAAAGCAAAAGAAAAATTTTGATAAAAATGCCCCACAAGAACTGCATGTAGTATCACCGACTTTGTAAGTGGGTTGTAGTTGAATTAATGAGAAACTTTTTCAAAAAATTATTATTTTCGAGTGCATAAAAGTGAATTTAACTGTTTTCAATTGTTATATGCACACGTCCCTAACTGCTGCGACTTTTCCATGATGGGCATAGTGTTTCTTTGGCATACCGTTATTGCAACCCGTTCAAATAGACATGGTGTTTCATAAACATCATTCAGTCAGTCAGTCAGCCTGCACCCAACTGAGTGCATGAGCGATATTGCAACCTTCTCTTTAATGTTGGAGTTCTGACTGTAGCAGCCATCATGCAGGTCCACAAGGAAAACGAGTGAGGGTTGCGCCGTGTATTGTCTATCAGGGATTGAACCCAGAGTGTTCCGGTTACAAAATGGAAACTCGTAACTTTTGTCACGTGACGAGAGTTCACGTATGCAAATGAGGATTGTTTGTATGGGATTATTCTCGTTATCATAAAAAGAGTATTTATTTACCTCCTCTCCAGGAGGTTAGGCACAAGGCCAGTTTTATCTTACTCCCACAAGTAAGATGTGACCCAAGGTCGGGTCAGGAAAGTGGGGTTTGAAAAGCCAGCGCCCGAGAAAGTGAGCATTCTGGCCATTAAAAATTGCCTGGGCAGCCCTGTCGGCATTCCCCGGTAGGGGCGCCTCAGGCAGTAAGTAATAAACTTACTCCTCCCCAAAGAGGGGAGGCGAAGCCTGGGAGGGTGGACCTCCTAGAACTGCACAGGACCGACCCATAGACCGGCGTAAATCAAGCCCAGAAGGCCAAGACAATACCAGTCTATGGGGTGTAGTATCCATCACAACAGATACTACACTTTGATCTTAGCCAAAAGGCCAACACTTTGCTCCGGTGAGCACAAGAGAAAAGTTGACGTTGTGACTACGTCGAGTGCTGAGAGAGAGAGAAAAAGAAAAAGAAAAAAAAAGGAATTCAATTTTCGACTAGACTGACAATTCCATATATAAAATTCTATTGGTTTATTTGTTGACGATACTTCATTCACTGCTTCTCTTCCACCATTTGTGAAGCTTCCTGGAGGTTTTGCAGTCGCAACCTTTTCTGCAGCTGTATGGAAATGCCGGTCTAATTTAATTGATAGAACTTCAACAATACTTAAATATTTATTGGATCTAAGGTCTTTATATTTTCCTGTGAGATACTAAAAGAAAAACGCTGAGATATATAAAACTGTGATTGGTTGAAAGAGATCATGTGAGATCAAAGAGAGAGGGTCATTTTGAAAGGGTAAAGTTACAGTGGTTGGCTAGAGACACAGATCAGACAGGGGGCAAGGCCGAGATGCTCGTCTCTCTATGGCTACTTGGAAAAGGGAAGAAACAGTGTAAAATCCCAGGGATTTATGAAACAACTGACCAGAGATGACTGAAGTTTAATCAATAATTTAATATACAACTTCAAATCTTTAAACTAACGAATCATCTGGAGCCACAGTTGACTCAAAAGAGCATATCCCATTAATCATACCTAACAACCGTCTGCACCTGGCAAATTATGTCGACATTTAACTTTATAAGCATATTTATACATATAGATTACTTATATATTTATACGCATAGATTACTTATATATTTATACGTATAGATTACTTATGTATTTATACGTATAGATTACTTATATATTTATATGTATAGATTACTACTAACTAACCCTAACCAATGTTGTAAATTGCTGTAAACAACAAAAACAAAAATATTAATAATAATAACACTAATCCTTCCCTAACCATAATCCATGTTATAAATTGCTGATCTAACAACAAAATAACAACACAACAAAAATAAAAATGAGAAGACCGAGGAGGGACAGCACAAACCAGACCTCCACTGGAAAAGTTCAGAGAATGCTGGGACCTTGTGGAGGCTTATTGTCACCCAAATCCCAGAGAAAACCAATTGTCCTTACCAGCGAGAAATCAATGGTAAGTGGCTGTTGCGATACCGCATCGTTATCGAAAAGAGGTGAAGAAGACTGGAAATCTGGGGAGGATTGTTGTCACTCAGACTCCAGGAAATACCACTGGTTGTTGTCGGTGAGCAATCACTGAGGATGATCTGTGTGAGAACTCCTAGTGAGTACAAATAATAATAATAATAATAATAATAATAATAATAATCTGGGGAGACTTGTTGTCACTCAGACTCCAGGAAATACCACTGGTTGTTGTCGGTGAGCAATCACTGAGGATGATCTGTGTGAGAACTCCTAGTGAGTACAAATAATAATTAATAATAATAATCCTTCCTTAACTCTAATCCATGCTGTAAATTGCTGATCTAACAACAAAAAACCGCACAACAAAAACAACAAAAATAATAATTATAATAATAATTAATAATAATCCTTCCCTAACCCTAATGTCATATTTAACAGAATGATTGCATTAATTAAGTGAATAAAATATATGATCAGTTAAAATGATTGCATTAATTAAGTGAATAAAATATATGATCAGTTAAAATGATTGCATTAATTAAGTGAATAAAATATATGATCAGTTAAAATGATTGCATTAATTAAGTGAATAAAATATATGATCAGTTAAAATGATTGCATTAATTAAGTGAATAAAATATATGATCAGTTAAAATGATTGCATTAATTAAGTGAATAAAATATATGATCAGTTAAAATGATTGCATTAATTAAGTGAATAAAATATATGATCAGTTAAAATGATTGCATTAATTAAGTGAATAAAATATATGATCAGTTAAAATGATTGCATTAATTAAGTGAATAAAATATATGATCAGTTAAAATGATTGCATTAATTAAGTGAATAAAATATATGATCAGTTAAAATTGTTGGTGTTCTGCATAATTTCCCAACAAAATTTCCCAACAAAAATATCTTCAGCCGTGGTCCACGAAGGGCAGACAACAACATAGCACTTATTAAACACATGTAACACTCTAAATAATCACGTTGACATACAAGTTCTCATTCGATCACCAAAGTTAAGCGACGTTAAGTCTGGTCAGTACCAGATGGGTGACCATTTGGGAACACCAGGCGATGTATGTGAGAGGACGATGACACCTCGCATGCAAAAACTAACATTGTCACAGAATAAGTTTGAACGAAATAGAAGCAGTGAACAAACGATGTGGCTTCGGTGGTTAAACTGTGTGACAATAAAGAGGAACACTCGCCATCAGGAAAAAGAAGGAGGTGCTTTGCATGTCGTATGCACATTTAAAAAGGGCTTCTCTTCATAGGTGCAGGTGTTTATGCGATTTGCATATGTGGATATGAGGTGAGATAAATGAATAGGACAGCTGGGAAGGAGCGGAAGCGATTTTGGATTGGAGAGAGAAAGGCAGAAAGTGGGTTGCCCCCAAGGATGATGTGTCCGCATCATCAGCACCTGCATCTGAAAGTGAGGGAGAGGACAGACGTTCCTTGGTTGAGCTGCCTTATTCCATTGCCAATCCAGGTCCTGGTACATCTGATGTAAGAGAGAAAAAAATAACTGTCCCACTACGGAAAAGTACTAGGATAAAGCGACCAGCCACAATCTGTCACTTGTGATCATACGATCAGGGGGGAGTGTGACAATAAAGAGGAACACTCACCATCAGGAAAAAGAATGAGGTGCTTTGCATGTCGTATGCAAATTTAAAAAGGGCTTCTCTTCATAGGTGCAGGTGTTTATGCGATTTGCATATGTGGATATTGAGTGAGATAAATCAAGAGGACAGCTGTGAAGAGCAGAAGCGATTTTGGATTGGAGAGAAAAAGGCAGAAAGTGGGTTGCACGAAATTTGGTTGGAAGGTGAAAGACAGTAAAAAAACGTTTGGAGAGAAAGGCAGAAAGTGGGTTGCACGAAATTTTGTTGGAATGTGAAAGACAGTAAAAACGTTTGGAGAAAAGGGCAGAAAGTGGGTTGCACGAAATTTTGTTGGAAAGTGAAAGACAGTAAAAACGTTTGGAGAAAAAGGCAGAAAGTGGGTTTCACAAAATTCGGTTCGGTTGAATTACAGTCAAAACTTTTCTTATTTTATTTTTCTGGCACAGTAAGTTAACAAACTGAAAAAGGAAAAAGAAGGAGAGATTTGGCAAACATGTCGCCATCTTGACGGTCAGAGGAAAAAAGAGGAAGTGAACTTTTGAGTCACAACTTTTTATATGGATGACCACGTGACTAAATCAGCCACTGGTGGACTGCCCCATCATGATGTGATCTGGAACTCCATGTATGAAGATCATGGCAACCCAACAAAAGTATTAGAGGAGGGAATATGCAGCATACGTCTGTCGTCTGTCGTCTGCCAAAGGTATTTCTGCCTTTTGTCTAATCTTGTGAAGCCGTCATATTTTCCTGCTTGATGGATGACAGCTATATGAGAAAATCAAATTTGAATGTCCAAAGTTTCACATTTGTAAATGATGCGTACGAATCAAATCTGATCAAGTTACTCTGCTCACAAGGTCACAGCTTGAACAGAATTGTTTGAAATAGAAACAAATTTAGGTCATTATGAAGAACATCAACCGACAAACGTAATTTGTGGGTTTATTAATTTCCATTCAAGTTATGTCATCACCTTTCGTTAATAATTTATCCGAACAATGACTTTGGATAAAGAAACGGGAGGAAAAATAAAGTTGATTGAAGAGAAAGACTATTTAGCTATGAGAGGAAAATGTAATATGACTTGAGTTAGTTTGATTAGCTAACAAGCCGCGCATGCGTGGTCCCCCTCTGTATGTGACTCGATGAGACGAGTGTAAAATGCAATAAATTTGGTCAATTTGCAGCATTTTTGACCCCCTCCCCCCCTTTGACTCCTGGGGGCGCGAACAAGAATTTTTCTGAGGTCAAGGATGCTCATTTTATATCCAGAACAATTGCCTCTACATTTTGGCCAAGTTTCAGAAAAATTGAATTGATGGATCAAACGTTATGGGAGAAAAGGGTCATTTTTTGCCATTTTAGGGGGCTTTTGACCCCCTGGGGGCGCGAACCAGATTTTTTCCAAGGTCAGCGATACTTATTTTCTATTAGGAACAATTGCCTCCACATTTTGGCCAAGTTTCAGAGAAATTGAATGGATGGATGAAAAGTTATGGGTCAAAAAATGTCATTTTTTGCCATTTCGGGGTCTTTTGACCCCCTGGGGGGCTAACCAGATTTTTTTCAAAAATCGAAGAATGTCACTTTCTAACCTGACCAAAGTTACAACTTCATGCAAAATTTCAGAGAAATTCAATGGATGGTTGCGGAGAAAACTCCGGACGGACGGACATGCCTCAAAACATAAGTCCCGCGATTTTATAAATTGCAGGTCCTAAAACATCCTCAAAAGCTATGAATGGATATAGATGGTTAAATCTGATATAGTACTTTAATTTAGGACCATTTTCAGGCTGTGAAAGGGTTTTCATGAATGTAAAATAGCCAAAAGCTCAAAATGTTTGATTGTTTAGTGTTATTTATGTATAAATGAACACAAAAAATACTACTTGCATGAATCTGAAATTTTCACCCATTACGTCCCACCCCTATTAGTAAGTAGGAACGAAGAAGACAAGGAAGCCTTTTTGCTAAAACAGCTAAAGTCATCTAACCCTGAATTTCTACTCCACACTGTCTATATTCGTTTCTAAGAAAACTTGCTAGATTTCGAGAAATGAAAACACTGAAAATAGTTTCAAATCAAAGTTCTAGCAACGTATGACTCACAATCTCTTAACACAAAATTAAATTTTGCAATTTCAAAGAAAATAGACAACTGTTATCTTAACTGCTGTTACTGTCTTTTGCTCGACATATCAAAGTTCAAACAACAGACGCTTCTCTCTGACTTGTAATTAGACTGGTTTAAATAAAAGGAGCGATCCTTGCCAAGAAAACTGTCACATTATAACTTGTCTTATTCACCCTAACCATTTTTATTTACCCTTATCAAAGAAATTGTCTTATTCACCCTAACCATTTTTATTTACCCTTATCAAAGAAATTGTCCTATTCACCCTAACCATTTTTATTTACCCTTATCAAAGAAATTGTCTTATTCACCCTAACCATTTTTATTTACCCCTATCAAAGAAATTGTCCTATTCACCCTAACCATTTTTATTTACCCCTATCAAAGAAATTGTCTTATTCACCCTAACCATTTTTATTTACCCCTATCAAAGAAATTGTCCTATTCACCCTAACCATTTTTATTTACCCTTATCAAAAACATTGTCTTATTCACCCTAACCATTTTTATTTACCCTTATCAAAGAAATTGTCCTATTCACCCTAACCATTTTTATTTACCCCTATCAAAGAAATTGTCTTATTCACCCTAACCATTTTTATTTACCCCTATCAAAGAAATTGTCCTATTCACCCTAACCATTTTTATTTACCCTTATCAAAAACATTGTCTTATTCACCCTAACCATTTTTATTTACCCTTATCAAAGAAATTGTCCTATTCACCCTAACCATTTTTATTTACCCTTATCAAAAAATTGTCTTATTCACCCTAACCATTTTTATCTACCCTTATCAAAAAAATTGTCTTATTCACCCTAACCATTTTTATTTACCCTTATCAAAGAAATTGTCTTATTCACCCTAACCATTTTTATTTACCCTTATCAAAAAAATTGTCTTATTCACCCTAACCATTTTTATTTACCCTTATCAAAAAAATTGTCTTATTCACCCTAATTATTTTTATTTACCCTTATCAAAGAAATTGTCTTATTCACCCTAACCATTTTTATTTACCCTTATCAAAGAAATTGTCTTATTCACCCTAACCATTTTTATTTACCCTTATCAAAGAAATTGTCTTATTCACCCTAACCATTTTTATTTACCCTTATCAAAGAAATTGTCTTATTCACCCTAACCATTTTTATTTACCCTTATCAAAGAAATTGTCTTATTCACCCTAACCATTTTTATTTACCCTTATCAAAGAAATTGTCTTATTCACCCTAACCATTTTTATTTACCCTTATCAAAGAAATTGTCTTATTCACCCTAACCATTTTTATTTACCCTTATCAAAGAAATTGTCTTATTCACCCTAACCATTTTTATTTACCCTTATCAAAGAAATTGTCTTATTCACCCTAACCATTTTTATTTACCCTTATCAAAGAAATTGTCTTATTCACCCTAACCATTTTTATTTACCCTTATCAAAGAAATTGTCTTATTCACCCTAACCATTTTTATTTACCCTTATCAAAGAAATTGTCTTATTCACCCTAACCATTTTTATTTACCCTTATCAAAGAAATTGTCTTATTCACCCTAACTATTTTTATTTACCCTTATCAAAGAAATTGTCTTATTCACCCTAACCATTTTTATTTACCCTTATCAAAGAAATTGTCTTATTCACCCTAACCATTTTTATTTACCCTTATCAAAGAAATTGTCTTATTCACCCTAACCATTTTTATTTACCCTTATCAAAGAAATTGTCTTATTCACCCTAACCATTTTTATTTACCCTTATCAAAGAAATTGTCTTATTCACCCTAACCATTTTTATTTACCCTTATCAAAGAAATTGTCTTATTCACCCTAACCATTTTTATTTACCCTTATCAAAGAAATTGTCTTATTCACCCTAACCATTTTTATTTACCCTTATCAAAGAAATTGTCTTATTCACCCTAACCATTTTTATTTACCCTTATCAAAGAAATTGTCTTATTCACCCTAACCATTTTTATTTACCCTTATCAAAGAAATTGTCTTATTCACCCTAACTATTTTTATTTACCCTTATCAAAGAAATTGTCTTATTCACCCTAACCATTTTTATTTACCCTTATCAAAGAAATTGTCTTATTCACCCTAACCATTTTTATTTACCCTTATCAAAAAAATAGTCTTATTCACCCTAACCATTTTTAGTTACCCTTATCAAAAAAATAGTCTTATTCACCCTAACCATTTTTAGTTACCCTTATCAAAAAAATAGTCTTATTCACCCTAACCATTTTTAGTTACCCTTATCAAAAAAATAGTCTTATTCACCCTAACCATTTTTAGTTACCCTTATCAAAAAAATAGTCTTATTCACCCTAACCATTTTTAGTTACCCTTATCAAAAAAATAGTCTTATTCTTACCATTAGATATATTTTCATGATGGCGATATAAGATATGTCATATATGTCTATTTTAGTGCTAATTATCTTGTAACATATTGTGTTGTATTGTGCGGGGCTTAATAAAAATGACAACACAGGTATCTTAGGAAAATATAATAAGTATATTTATTTGTCGGTGACGATGAGGGTGGTGGTCAGAGAGGCTTGGTGCACAGGGAACTAGACGGTTGATTCTCTCCGAGGTTCGATCGTCAACTGACTGTCTTTTGATTTTCGGTTGTTATTATATAACAATTTTGTCGCCACCTGGACGACCTCATTGAGATTGCACTCGGTGACAGCTTGAACTTTATTTGACACTTCCAAAATCTGTCCATCTTTTCCTGGCATGATACACCAGCACTATGATCTTTAACCTTTCCGACATTTGTTTTCTTCTGACATCACTATTTAAGTGATTCTTGCAGGTGCATCCTTTTTTTTGTCAGAAGAAACTTATCTTTTGACAATCGATTATATGTTGCCTCTTCCTGTACAGGTGTTTGTCTGGTTGTGAGTTTTTTATTTTATTTTCAAATAACATTTTGGTCATCCGACAATTATCTTATCAACTGACAATCGCCAGGTGCATCTGTTTTATCAACACCCTTTCCGTGCACCAACTCGGATATTTAACAATTGTAATACAGTCCCTTGTCTTTTACTGGTCCTCAAATCGAACAGTGTTGCAGCAGAAATCACGAAATCGATAACAAGAAAGTTTTTTATATATCGCATACAAATTACTATTTGTAAAATGTCGACATTCCTTGTAACACACTCTGCTTATGGTTGCAATTAACTCCCCAACTTGAAGTTAAGGGAGCAAAAGGCGGAACGTCTACTCACTTCGATTGTCGAGTAGGATCTCTTTTTTTCTCCGATTTTCTGTTGATTGGTGACGTCTACACTTGTTTTTTTTTTAAATTTTTGAATCAGCATACTTCAAAATGAAACCAAATGTTTGCAATTTAAATTTCAGCCTCAACTTTACGATAAGCAGAACACTCGCAGTCGCAGTCCAAACGCAGACGTCTAGCCACACCGCTGAAATACACCACGTTACCATCAGTTCGATGAAATAATATATTGCCTTTGCAATCAACCGCAATCGGGAAGTGCAGAGTGAGAAATAGTTGGCCATTTTATCAATCATTTGTCGTCCATGAATGTCGTCAGTTCCCCTGAATGATCCCCGGGGAGAATTGAAGTAGTTGTTAGACAAAAGATTGAAAAGACAGATTCTACAGACTGGCTTCACTGAAGCGGCGAATGAACCACTCCCAACATGTTCGCCTCAGGAAATAGACTCTCCCTAAATAAACAGAGATGTCCTTTCACGATGATGCAGTCATTCTACTATGCATTCAAATCAATGACTTACAGATGATAACCACAATCATAGGATTGTGGTTGTGGAAATAACTTGTTTCTGTATGGGTGTGTGTGTGTGTGTGTGTGTGTGTGTGTGTATGGTTGTGTGTGTGTGTGTGTGTGTGTGTATGTGTCTGTATGTGTGTATGGTGGTGGAAATAACTTGTTTCTGTATGGGTGTGTGTGTGTGTGTGTGTGTGTGGTTGTGGAAATAAGTTGTTTCTGTATGGGTGTGTGTGTGTGTATGGTGGTGGAAATAACTTGTTTCTGTGTGTGTGTATGTGTGTATGGTTGTGTGTGTGTGTGTGTGTGGATGTATGTGTGTGTGTGTATGTGTCTGTATGTGTGTATGGTGGTGGAAATAACTTGTTTCTGTATGGGTGTGTGTGTGTGTGTATGTGTGTGTGGTTGTGGAAATAAGTTGTTTCTGTATGGGTGTGTGTGTGGGTGTGTGTGTGCGTGTATGGTGGTGGAAATAACTTGTTTCTGTGTGTGTGTGTGTGTGTGTGTGTATGTGTGTGTGTGTTGTGGAAATAACTTGTTTCTGTATGGGTGTGTGTGTGGGTGTGCGTGTGCGTGTGTGTATGGTTGTGGAAATAACTTGTTTCTGTATGTGTGTGTATGTGTGCGTATATGTGTGTGTGTGTGTGTGTATGTGACTGTATGTGTGTATGGTTGTGGAAATAACTTGTTTCTGTATGGGTGTGTGTGTGTGCGTGTATGTGTACGTATTTATGTATGTGTGTGTACGCACTGGTTAGCATACAATTCACACAACACCCTGATTGTTGGTTTGATTATAATTTTGCACTCAGTAATTTCAACGTCTCGTAAATATAGAGTGCCACATAAAAGTATTGTCCGCATGAAATTGTTAAAGGCTACAGAGAGTGTGTGACCTGCGTAATGGATACTATTACTATTGCAGACTATGGAATCTGCTATGCCAAGTCAAATCTTATCAGATCGATTGAGTTCAGTGACGCACAAATACCAATAGATATTTTGTATCATCATTCAACTATTCGATGGAAACTGTCGGAGTTAGGGTTAGGGTTAGGTTTAGGTTTAGGGTTAGGGTTAGGTTTAGGTTTAGGGTTAGAGAAGTGTATTTCCTCAATCACACAGATGACATCATCATCAAGCTCTGGCATCCAATTTTGAGCACGGGTCAAGAACTAAGGTTCTCCAAGCATTCTCATCCTGGACAGGCTTCTCCAAACATCCCCATGTATGGCCAGACGTCCTACCCAAACTTTCAGGTATTTAATGGTTCTTTCTTGTGCATTCCAAAAGAGGGCAGATCTTGTACTATATCCAGCCCTGTGGAGAAAGTGAAGCCAATCTATCTACAACCAAGTTGTAAGATTTCTGATGGTAATTCGCCAATGATATTTTACAAAATTTTTCTGTGCACCTAAAAACTAAACAGAACTTCCATAAACAAAGTTTATTTCCTCGAACTGCCCGTCTGTGAAACACAGTACCACGTGGCTGCTTCCCGGCTGACTACAACATTTTTGTTTTCAAGTCCAATGTAAACAAATTCTTGTTGAGCCGCCATCTTAAATAATCAATTTCTGACGAGTTACAACCATCGGTACAACCCCCTCGGTGTTTCACCGTCCACTTTATAAGCGATGACTCGTTAGTTAAAAAAAAAGGGGGTTGATAGTTTCTGGACCTTCCTCACGGCAGAGACAGTTGTTTTTTACAACTCTATTCCTTAGAACAAACTCGTTTCACCATCACATTGAAAATCCGAAGGTTTGTGGACACGCCCGAGGCTCGCCAGATATTTTTGAACTGGTGAAAGACAATGCATGTTTTACAAATCCAAGAAGATGACAGTTAAAATTATATTGTTTGAAGTGGATTGTGGAGAACAGGACCCACTCTTTCCACCAAGCAGGTTATTACTATAAGATTATTGTTCAGAAAATTAACATCTATGCTGATGATACCACTCTCTATTCTGGTGTTGTTTCTCGCCCATCCCCCCTCGTATCAGTCGAAATATGCAGCTGATCTAGAAGTTGACCTGGGTTCAGTTGTGGATTAGGGTACGAAATGTTTTTTTTCATTTGATCCAGTTAAGACTCAGCTCGTGTCTTTCAATCGTAAGCGTGTCCCTTTTCTTCCTGAGATTCTCATGGATGGCTCTGCTCTTGAGGAGAAATCGACTCTGAAACTTCTTGGTCTTTCTCTTTCATCAAATCTTTCTTGGACTTCATACATTAGATCCATTGCTCTTTCTGCTTCTCGTAAAGTCGGTTCTCTCTATCGCTCCAAACACTTTCCCACACCTGAGGCTATTCTCTATCTCTACAAATCTACAATCAGACCATGTATGGAGTACTGTTGTCATATTTGGGCTGGTGAATCTTTGTCCCATTTGAGGGTTCTTGATAAGGTGCAGAAACGTATCTGTAACTTGATTGACCCTACCCTTTCTTCTTATCTACACCCTCTTTCTCTCAGATGTGATGTTGCTAGTCTCAGTCTTTTCTATAAATACTATCATGGCATGTGTTCTTCAGAATTATGTGATCTATACCCCACTTCTTTTGTTCCAGCTCGTTTGACTTGTTGGTCTGGTGGTCTCCATCAATTCGCTGTCTTGATACCTCATTGTAATACAGCTTCCTATTCTAGTAGCTTCTTTCTAAGAACTATGGATTTGTGAAACTCTCTTCCTGCTGACTGTATTCCTCCTACCTATAACCTTGGTCTTTTCAAGACTAAGGTCAATATGCATCTCCTGTCTTTGCGATAATCATATTTGTTCTTGTTAGCTCCTTACATCAAGTGGCTTCATGCCTTGTCTGGAGCGATTTCCATATAAAAAGAAAGAATGTGCGCATAGTGAAGATACCAACACGATTGCAGGTGTTATTTCAGAGACTTTCAAGTAAAGCCTACCATACTATTTCACGTATAGATATATATGTGTGTGTGTTTGTATATTTGTGAGTGTGTTTGTATATGTGTGTGTATTTATATGTGTGTGCGCGTGTGTGTGTATGTGTGTGTATATATATGTGTGTGTGTATATATATGTGCGTGTGTGTGTATGTGTGCATATGCGTGTGTGTATATATGTGTGTGTGTGTGTGTGTGTGTGCGTCAAAACATCTGGGTGGGGACATTATATTGAAGTATTGAAATAGGCTTAAACTCAAAAGCTCCTTATATCTCGCACTTGTGTGTTTAATTGGATGTTGTTACACATGAATCCTGCCTGTTGGCAAACAGATCAGCATCGGCTGAAGAGGAACGGGTGACCCCTTCTTCCTCAGCCGATGTTACAGGTGGAGAACTGGATTCAGGGAGAAACAAAAATACTACTTGTGTCAGGTTCTCATAACTCGAAGACTTGAAAATGCTGTGGTGACACAGTTATTTTGGTATAGGCATATATATATATATATATATATATATATATATTATATATTGGGTATTTAGATCTGTATGGCTAGGTTTCCTTCCTCTCATCTACTTGACTATCTGGTACCAAAGGTACTAAAGCTTTTTTTTTTCAATGCAACTTTTATTCCTATATAATTTTATTGTAGCTAACATATCGCAGAATGGTTCTTGGGTGTAGTGTTTGGATAGTATTATTATTATTGTTATTATTGTTATTATTATTATTGTTTGGAAAAAGAAAGCTTTTTTCCAAATATGATCTAAGGTTAAGATCAGATTCTAACTCTGCCTGATGAGATCTCAGTTTATAATAGCTGTTGATCGATAACATCTACATGCCAGTGTCGCAGATTTTGTACATGTCCGTGTAAATAAAAATAATCATATATAAAAGCTCTATTTGATATTGAGCACTTTTTATAAACCCGGTTGAAATTCTTTGGATTACTACCCTGTGGATGTTTTACCTGGATTATTATTATATATATATATATAAGAGATAGAGAAAACCAAATCGTGGAATAGACAGAAAAACAATTCGACTTAGGACGCCGACAGCGGTCAAATAAATGGAAATAAAAACATCAATTGGTAGTTTTCTTCTCACATTGATAAATTTTTTTTTTTTTTTTTTTTTTTAAAGATTGCGTGTTTCGACCGATAAGGCTTCCGGCCTTTGTTAGGCGTATTGGTAATTAATGATGATGTTCAAACACGAGTACATACGCAACATCAACATACATAATTAACAGAAATCATATTTAAATACAGTAAAACTATCACCACGGATAAACAAGCGACCTGAAGAAGGCCAGAGACCCCATCGGTAGAAATAGAAATATCAATCGAGAGGACAATAATCCAAAAACAAACAATGTAAATAAAGAATTCTTTTTTTTTGGGGGGGGGGGGGGGTCACCACATATCAAGACAAAAAGCCACTCAAAGATGAGGGCTAATGAAACAGAAATGATTGCCAGTCAAAGGATGAGGAACACTATGGAAGTAGTAACATTGCCAGTCAAAGGATGAGGAACACTATGGAAGTAGTAACATTGCCAGTCAAAGGATGAGGAACACTATGGAAGTAGTAACATTGCCAGTCAAAGGATGAGGAACACTATGGAAGTAGTAACATTGCCAGTCAAAGGATGAGGAACACTATGGAAGTAGTAACATTGCCAGTCAAAGGATGAGGAACACTATGGAAGTAGTAACATTGCCAGTCAAAGAATGAGGAACACTATGGAAGTAGTAACATTGCCAGTCAAAGGATGAGGAACACTATGGAAGTAGTAACATTGCCAGTCAAAGGATGAGGAACACTATGGAAGTAGTAACATTGCCAGTCAAAGGATGAGGAACACTATGGAAGTAGTAACATTGATAAACGGTATGAACTGCATCTGATTACTTTGGGGCCGGTCTATGAAAAGAATTGATCGACATTGGATTTGAAGACGACCATATTGTAATCATCAGGGAAGTTTTTGTAATGAAGCTCGTTCCACAGAAATTCCAGGAATATATAGAAAGAGAGGAAAGTCTTTTTTGTTGTGGTAGCAAATTGAATTCCTGCTGTGAATGAAAGAACTAACGATCGGAGCTCAGTCGAGCACCTTCCATGCAAATAACGATAGAGTAGAGAGAGACTAGCAACGTCTCTTCTATGAGAAAAGGTCTGTAAGGAAGGGAACATATTTAAATATAGATTTAGTCTAAAGGTTATAACTAAACAGTTAATACTATATTCAATCACAAAAAAAATAAAAAATAAGAAAAAAATATATTACACTGATCCATTCGGTGAAAAATTAAACTATAAGATTAATAATTCAATAAATAATCAATAAATCCCTTATTCGTCACTTGGACATTTTTTAGTTCAATATCGAGAAATCCTGATTCCTTATATATTCCACTGATCCATTCGGTGAAAAAGTAAACTATAAGATTAATAATTCAATAAATAATTAATAAATCCCTTATTCGTCACTTGGACATTGTTTAGTTCAATATTGAGAAATCCCGATTCCTTATATATAATTGTATCACAGTCCATAGTTTTCTTCGAATGTCCGGCTGGCTTGGCAGGCTGAGAGCAGACTCAAGGCGTTTCCACGAATAATGGCGATAGAGAAGCGCTCGTAAAGCCAAGACAATTCGCAATTGTATCCGGTGTTGTGCGTCATTAATAGACCAAGGCTGCCGAGGAAGTCGCGCGTGGCAAAGCCAATCCCTCCACTCGTCTCCACAGCGATTGGTTTAAATACAAATCTATCGAAGATCGGCATATCTTGACCACTTGCGGCTCTTTGCTGATGCTGCTGCATGTCCAGGTTTTGTTGCCGATTCTATCACTGATGAGGGCACAAAAGTGTCGACACAAGTCGCATCCGATATCAGTGATTTACCGTTTACAAAGCGAAACACTGTCAGGCCATCAGGTCGTTTGCCATCCCCTCTGTCAATGCCAACTGGTTCGAGGATCGACGGGAAGCCAGCGATGTCTAGTGCTCGTCAGACGACATCATTGAGAGTTCTGTGCCTCGGAAATCTGCCGGCGCTCCTTCTACATGAAAGGGTGAGGAGTCCATAAATAAAACACTTAATAAATAGTATTTTGTCAATTTAAATTCACAGCCACATTTTAATGAAGATGTTACCAATAAATCAAGTGTCGCCTCCAACCCCCAACAAAGTTTAGAGAGAAACAATATGGCTGCCGGCAAAAGTAAGCGTCTTCCACTATAATGAGCAACTAAAACTATCGGTAAGAGCATTTTATAAACTGGCAAAACATGTGGAGAAAATTAGAAATCTAAAAACAATCATTGAACACGTTTCATTCTTTTTTTCATTCATTTAACAATGCTAAACTGGCCGATATAAAATGGCGCAGGTCAAACATCTGTATTTCTGCATTCATTGCTAATATTGCTTCAATAAGCACGAAGACCTGAAGGCTATTTGCAAGAATCAAATCATTCAAACTTAAATGTTGATCAATAAATTTCGAAAATCTCTTCTCTCCTCATTTACCTTATTTCAGTTATCGACTACAGCCTACACATCATCTCAATTTATAAAGTAAAGAGAATTATTCCCCCATTTCATCAACCATTATACCTCTGTTAACAAAAGCTGTATATGCAAATTTGTTTTAGCAGCCATTTAAGCACATTTTTGCTGCGTGTTTTTGAAAGATATTCATTCTTTTCGTTCAATAATTTTTACATTTTTTTCCAGCTAGAAAGCTTCTAACAGTCATTCATACAGGAAGTCGGAGATATTTTCACTCTCACAGTCGATATGACCACTACCACTGCCACCACATTACACCGTGAGGTCTTATTTATTCCAAAACTATTAAAGTTTCAAAATCCTACTTAAAAAAATAATAATTTGGTAAAAAAAAAAAATTGCCATGCATCTCTTATTTATAAATTAATTCATCATCATCATCATCAACCGGTTTATTTGTTGAATCAGGCCACAATTAATCCTCTGATGAGGGTGGAGCCTGATTGTCTAGTCTCGAAATCTAAGTCTTCCTCTCCACTCCTGTCTTTGACAAGGCTTGATGGAATCCATACCCATGGCCTTCCTATCACGTTTGACTACGTCCTCCCAAGTCAACTTGGGTCTGCCAGTGGTGATGTTCTCTGCTGGCACATTCAACTTTCGGACTTTAGCAATCCAGCCATCGCTACGCTCAATGTGACCCAACCAACGCAGTCTGTTCTTCCGCATGATGTCCGTAAGGCTTTTCAAGTCAACCTGTGAGAGCAGGGATTCAAAAGAAACGTACTGTTCAGGCCTCACCAAACAGAGCCATCTGACCATTGCCCTGTCATTACGGTGCAGCTTCTTTAGTATGCCAGCAGAGACAGCCCAAGTTTCTGAGCCATACAACAGCACACTTCTGACAAGCCCTCTCGTAGTTGTTGGCAGGTGTTTGTTTGTCAGGATTGGTAGCAGCTCTCTAAACTAAAGAGTAAAAAAAAATTAAGCAAAAGTATTTATGCGATTTAAATTTGAATATTTCATATGACGATCGATTTTTATTGCAAAACCGATATTTTAAATATCTATATTCCTTCATTGAATTATATGTCCAATTATTACAATAAGTGTTCAGGACCAAAATTAAATAAATTAAATTTTTACTATCACATTCCTAAAAACGAGGTGCAGTATGGGAAGGATTATTGTAAAATGAATGTTTCCTCGTCTTGGAAACAAATATTCGATGTTTTGCTTTTAAACGTTAATTCAAGTCAGAAATTGTTTCTTATCGTCAGTTTAAAGGCTTCAAAAGTGCTATCGAATTTCAAAGTGTCACAATATCCTTAACAAGTCAGCCATCTTGGACGGGTATTTTTTTAATAATATATATGTAGATAGATAGATAGAGAGAGAGAAAAAGAGAAATTGAAAAAGGAAAATCAAAAATATTATTTATGTATTTATCAACGTTCGTCTATATTATAAGACTTCCTCAGGATGATTGTCTGAAGATAAAACAAACACAAATACCAAATGTTTGAAACAAGAGATGGTGGCGGGTGAGTAAAAACTTGTGGCCGCTTATGAAAAAAATAAATCATAAGATACAAATAGATGGTGGAAGTGGGAAATTGAGATGCAGGTAGAGAGTGTGGGAGTTATAAAACCATTAGAGAGGGGGAGAGATATTACAATAATTGTGGAAGGAGTGGGAGCAGACATTGGTAGCGGTTAGAATTAAACTATGAAGCAGGAGGAGGGAGCATGAGACATGTTCATTGAATCCTTTTAAAATTAGCCTTGAGATGAGAAAGTGGGAGGGTTGAAAAAATCAGGGTCCTGTAAGGAGGGATGGGGAGAGGGCGAGAACAAGATCAGGTGTGGGCGAAGGTATATACATATATACATATATATATACATATATACATACATATGCATATACATATATACATACATATACATACATACATACATATGCATGCACATATACATACATACATACATACATATGCATGCACATATACATACATATACATACATACATACATATGCATGCACATATACATACATATACATACATACATACATATGCATGCACATATACATACATACATACATATATATACATACATACATATACATACATACACATACATACATACATACACATATATACAAAAAGTTCTGTTACCGATTGAGGATGATTGTATTTTAACAGTCGAAATATTTTGGTAGAACTATTCAATATGTGTTTTTGAGTTTATTTTTGCTAGTTGTTGATTCGCTTATCCTTTATTCCATTTTTATTTTTACATATATATATACATATATACATACATATATACACATATATACATACATATATACATACATATACATATGACAATTTCTAGAACGCCATTAAATTAAAAATGTGATAACATACCGAATAAAAGCAGGACTGAAACAAAATAATTGTAAAAAGTGTTTTTAGTTTTGTTTAAATTTACTATTTATTTCTCTTTTTAATAATTAAAAATAAAATATTTCTTGCGTTTAATGTCACTTTGCTCACTTGAAAGATAATGGTGAAGCCTATCATAATATTACAGGGAAAATATCCCTTCTCCACTATGACATCTACACCGAGTGAAGTGACACCGAAGGCAAGGAAGATTTATTTTAAAAAAAAAAAGGTAACAAAAATTTAAAAAAAAAACGTAGACCCTTATTTTCACTTTGACCTTCGTCTCATTTTGAGTCTGCCTCCTATCCGACATTTTTCCGCATTCGTAATAATCTTCTAGAAATCATCCATGTATGAATAGAAAAGTTTTTCCTCGACATATTTATCTTTCCTCAAGGTACCTCCACCCCCACTCAGTAGGATTGTTGCAATTTTGATAAATGCAAAAATGTGCAATAATGCATGAAAATAAAATTAGATGCAAAGGATTTTTTAAATGCAAGATAATTGCCACTTGTTAAATTCATTTTGCATTCAAAGCATTTAAGAAAGGGAAAAGCAGAAGAGAATGCGCAACATGACAAAACAAACAAATTACGAAATAATTATCAATAATGGCGGGGGGGGGGGGGGTTCGCCTCACGAGTAAAACTATCTGAATTAACAGAAATTGACGTTATTAAATGGAAAACATTTCCTATTTAGAGGCAATGGTTCATTATATGGTCCTTTATATGGTTATTTATATGTTTCTTTATATGGGCATTTATATGTTTCTTTATATGGGCATTTATGTGGTTATTTATATGGTTATTTATACGGTCATTTATATGTTTCTTTATATGGTCATTTATGTGGTCATTTATGTGTTTCTTTATATGGTTATTTATGTGTTTCTTTATATGGTCATTTATGTGGTTATTTATATGGTTATTTATACGGTCATTTATATGTTTCTTTATATGGTCATTTATGTGGTTATTTATATGGTCATTTATGTGTTTCTTTATATGGTTATTTATACGGTCATTTATGTGGTCATTTATGTGTTTCTTTACATGGTTATTTATACGGTCATTTATATGTTTCTTTATATGGTCATTTATGTGTTTCTTTATACGGTCATTTATATGTTTCTTTATATGCTCATTTATATGGTTCATCACAGCAGCATCTAAAACTGACGTTAAACCGAATATGATGATAATGTTTTATTAAAATCCTGATATTGATCTGTGCTGTTAAAAAATAAAAATGGTATTTCCGATTGATTTTAATATTTAATCCTGATCGATATTTTATTGTTGATTAGTGAAAAATAGAGGAAGGGAGAGAGTTTACTCTTACACTCAAAAGTCCTAACACTGTCATCCATAACAACGGGACAAATTTAATGACACAATTTTTTGATATTCACCGGCTGACCTAAATTCGACTGAGATAGATGGATGGGTGGGTGGGAAGCGAGAGAGAAAGAAAGAAAGAAAGAACGCTGCCTGTCCTGGGTTATGTAGCTGACTCACATTCGACTGTATAGAGAGAGGGGGAGAGTAAAGAGAGAGAAAGTGGGGGGGGGGAGGTAAAGATGGAGGGAGAGAGAGAAAGAGGGAAGAGAGTAAAGAGAAAAAGAGGTGGAATGAGAAAGAAAGCCGTCTTTTCCTAATTACCAATGTGGCTCAATCGGTTAATACTTACAGCCAGAGGTTGTGAGGTCGAATCTCATTCAAGTATGTTTACTGTGATTTTGTCTCCTTTGAACTTATTGCCATACAATTCACAAAAGGGTAAAAATTAAAAATCGTACCCTTCAAAATGGCTCTGTACTTCAACATACATTATTATGAAATGTAATCAAAGTATCAAAATGTACCTCCAAATCTCAAGTCAAGTTTAATTGTAAGTAAAATCAAATATTTTTCTTTCTGCGAATGAATAAACAATTAATTATGCATGTTTACCAATTTTAAATTTCACTAAAGTAAAATATTGATAATTAAACTTCACTTGAAATTTTAGTTTTAATTTCATCTTTTTTAATGTTTTAGAGGATGGGTCCTTTTAAAAGTTGTCTGTCTGGAAATCATTCAATGAAATATCTATAAGGCAACACCCTACCTGAGTTGCAGGTGTGTCATCTTCAAACAAAGATATTTAAACGCTACAATATGTAATTTACCAAATTTCTCATTTGTACAACACACAATTCGACTATTTTACATTCAATTTATATTTACTGTTTACAATTTTAATATTCGATAATAGATTTTTTAAGATAAAGAAAGATATCTAATCTACTTTCGGGTCTAAAAAAACAACAAATTAGTCAGAAAGTCTAATTATTTGCTTTTTTAAATTAAAATTTAAGATATTTTCTTTAATTTAATTAAGTTTAAATATTGGTTTAACTGTAGAATAGGGGCCGCTGGTTTCTTTCGCTCATTTCGCTTAGTATTCGCTCAAATTTATGATGAAACTGATTGTTGGTCTTAATTGTATTTTTGGTCCTGAGATAAAATTCTCATTTACTTTTTAAAGTGATGACAATCTAAGTTGGATTTTAATCGCTGGCGGCCATGTTGGTTTTTATTGTTTTTTTCCTAAATATATTTTTTCCTTGAACTAAATATATTTTTACTGCTTTAACATTTTATTACACACAAAAAAAAACTTTAATCATTCTATTTACAAAAGCAAGTTTTAAAGGAATTTAACGAAGTTAAAAGCAAACATGAAAAGGTTAAAACATACTAGTCGTGAATTTAAGAATAACAAAAAATGTTGCCGAAAAGACGACGAATAAAAATGTGGCATAAAAGTTCAATTTGATATATGCTAAAAAATACATAAGAATTTTTTGTCAGGACAAAATGTACCATTTCACCTAAAAAATCGATTTTATCAAACATTTGGGTGAATACCGAGCGAAATGGACGAGAAAATCCAACGGCCCCTATAGTATAATTGAACCTAAAATTCTTTATTTAAAAACACGAATTAAAAGAAAAATTGTCTTATTTATTCAATCACAATAAACATCCTTGTCATAAATACAAAAATAGTTCAAATCTATAAGAAAATAACTTCAAAGACATCTATAGACTGACTGGTGCATTAGAAGACATTCGACTATTTTACATTCAATTTATATTTAGACAATAAAATGGAACACATTGACTTCGAATTGCTCAGGTGGTGTGCCTTATAACTTAATGGTTTTACAATCAACCATTTAGTGGTTAGGGTTAGGGTGATGAACATACTAGCTACAATACTCGTCACAGGACGGGTTCACAATGAAACACACACTGTGCACATTTCACAGAGTATTTATTTACTCCTCTCCAGGAGTTAGGCACAAGGCCAGTTTTTATCGTACTCCCACAAGTAAGATGTGACCCAAGGTCGGGTCGGGAAAGTGGGGTTTGAAAAGCCAGCGCCCGAGAGGTGAGCACTCTGGCCATTAAAAATTGTCTGGGCAGCCCCATCGGCATTCCCCGTTAGGGGCCCCTCAGGCAGTAAGCAATAAACTTACTCCTCCCCAAAGAGGGAAGGCGAAGCCTGGGAGGGTGGACCTCCTAGAACTGCACAGGACAGACCCATAGACAGGCGTAAATCAATCCCCGAAGGCCAAGACAATACCAGTCTATGGGGTGCAGTATCCATCGGAACAGATACTATACTTTGATCTTAGCCAAAAGGCCAAGTCGAGCAGCTGTTCTCTTCTCTCTTCTTTATGGAGAGGAAAAATAAAATATATGCCTTACTTAAATGAAATGGCTCCAAGCTTACATAATACTTCATCTCCAGGAAATTATGAATGTAGTCTAGCAATAAAAGGTCACCAAAGAATTAGGGTTAGGAATGTTCACACCTATCTTCTATAGATCTCTTAATCTTTTTTTTTTTCATTTGAAACTATTTCATAGATAAAAAAATAGATTTGGAGATTTATTATTAACTTTTCTAATAAAAAATAATTAAAAGTTTGTATAAACATAATTTCAATAAAATCTTTCCTCTTACTAATCGTAAAATGTTGATAAAACTGAATTTTGTCAATTTTTCCCCTGCCATGTTTCTTTGGCACGAGACGAAACGGTTCCAGTTTTGAGAGCAAAAACAATTTAATGCCAGTTCCAGTGTACGAATAAAACTGGAAAACCGTTTCTTCCTATTTTTGTTGGTAAAACGCCATTTCTACATTACTTACATTTTTTGTATGAAACGTTTCCTCTGCTCGCTGCAGAATCCGCACCAACATGGCTGAGTGTCCTCCAACCCCTACGATCTTGGACCAAAATCTTCGCTTGGTTTATATTCATGTTTGTCTCTTCATAAAAGTTGTCTATCCATTTTTTCTTTTGTCTTCCTTTCAACCGGCTTCCTTGTATTATGCCTTCAATGCATATTTTGCATAGCCCCCACACTGGAATGCTTAACGTGGTCAAATAATCTCCAGACTTTATATTTGATGACAGAGGACATTGACGGGGTGCCAGTGAGTTTCCGCAACTCTGCAATACTCATGTGATCAGATAGCTTATGATCAGTAAACTTACATAGATTACATAAAAGTTGTCTCCAAATCATTTGGCTGATAATTTTATAAATTACGACTAAATTGAAAATCTGGAATGTGTTACCGACGATAAAATCAGGCAAAGAATTCTTAACAGCTGGCACAATTTAGTGGCAGCTGTTTAAAAGAATCATAACATCAAATGAATGATTTTCTAAGTATTCTTGGGATATATATATATATATATATATATATATATATATATATATATATATATGTGTGTATCTTAGCAACATCTTTTCTTTTATACAAGTATCATTAAAAATAACGGACATCTTGTGTCTGGATACTTTTTCTATGATCCTTTCCGTTTTTCTGATTAGGTTCTTAGTTTCAGACGCCTGGTTAACATTACTCCACTGACGATGGACCTGAAAGGGTCCGAAAGCGATTTGGGAAGCTTTGGCAATTTTATCAGCCAGTTTCCGTCTGAAACTAAGAACCTAATCAGAAAAACGGAAAGGATCATAGAAAAAATATCCAGACACAAGATGTCCGTTATTTTTAATGATACTTATATATATATATATATATATATATATATATATATATATATATATTGGATCGAGGAAGAAGAAAGTCATAATGCCACAAATTGAACACTAGTATACTTATGGCTATAGATAAATATAGAAAAACGAGAAGAATACTCGTCCTAGGACAGGTAAAATTAATTCTCCGAACAGAAGATTTGCACCACTTTTATGTCCCCTTACGAATATTAATATCAAGATATAAATGCTACTAAACCTTATGTCTAGAATCCTTATTCTAATTTTGATCACAATCCATTACAAGATTATCATTCTAGAAATGTCTAAAATTAAATGCTTACGCTTTAAGTGATTACAAAAAGAAATTTAAATTCAGGGAATTTTGCTTAATGAGTGTCTAATTATTATGGATCAAATTTAATGTAAATCTGAAATATTTAAATTCGCTCATATTATTCCCCTTAAAAATACTTCTAAGAAACTAAACTTTGGGGAATATTTATTAATTGATGTTGAATACTGATTGTTAAATTTTCAAAAAAATCGAAGGTATCTAATTTTCACACAAGACTTCCATCCCCTTTTTACTTCTTTGCATAGATTAAATTAAACTAAATACAGCCCACATGACGACCCCTTATGCATTGCAGTTGTGTTCCGAAACTTATAATGATCGATTAATTAGTTTAGGAATGAATCCTGTACATCCAAATATATAAAAATATGCACATACATAAATTTAGATATATATTGGTAATTATAATTATCGGTAATTATAATTATAGATTGGTAATTATAATTATCGATAATATAAAAAATAAAGTAGCGCCATTTACACACCCTTCAGGTTTTCTTTCACTGCGAAAAGTATTTTATGAAAAACATGTTGGGAAATTTCCAGGGAGAGGTAGAAGGAGAAATTGGACTATCCCCTTCCCTCCCGGATCCGTCCCTGAACTATAGCAACCCATTCTGTCGTAGTTGCACCAACGCGGATGAAAACGGTTGAGGGAGGACGGCAAAATGTTAGATTAATTTTACATAATAACAATAAAAGTGAACGTATGTGGGTCCAGCTCGCCTCAATAACCACGGATGCAAATTTAATTTTTTTATGATCAAAGAAGTAGGGGCTTAATCTTAATAATGACTGATGATAATAAAAATGAAAGGAAAGAATAATCATTTATGCAAATTTCATTTTTTATGATCAAAGAAGCAGGGGCTTAATCTTAATAATGACTGATGATAATAAAAATGAAAGGAAAGAATAATCATTTATGCAAATTTCATTTTATGAGACTTAAACTTAACTGATAATAATACAAAATATAGATACAAAAGTATTCCCGTATTGTTAATAGTAATAGTAGTAGTAGTAGTAGTAGTAGTATTAGTAATAGTATTATTAATAATAGTAGTAGTATTAGTAATAGTAGTATTATTAGTAATAATAGTATTAACATTATTTTTAGTAGTAATAGTATTATTAGTAATAGTATTATTAGTATTAGTAGTAGTAATAGTAATATTAGTAGTAATAGTATTATTATTAGTGTTGTGAAGTTGTCCAACAGTAAATAATAAATAAAGGAAGTCAAGTCGAGGGTTGGTTTAACAAGTGTATTAATAAAGTAAGAAAGTGACTAGCAGTGCTAGACAGTTACAAGACTGTGTTTTGTCTTCTCTGTGTCTCTGGTGACCTGCACTATTTATAATGACAACCGGTGTTGTTTCTCCTGTGTAAGAACGGCCGGTGTAACAATTAGTAATATTATTATCATTATTAATATTATTAGTATTATTAGTAATAGTATTAGCATTATTATTAGTAGTAATAGTATTAGCATTATTATTAGTAGTAGTATTAGTAATAGTATTAGCATTATTAGTAGTATTAGTAGTAATAGTATCATTAATAGTAGTAGTGGTAATTTAATTTTGTCTTTTTCTTATCGATTTGTTTCGGTTCAATAATTTCAAACAGTGAATAAATAAATAATTTTCAATCAATTTTTTTCTTTCATTGAAAACACACCAAAAAAAACTCCACAAAAATACAATTTGTTAAGAAACTGTTTAAACGATAAAAAAAAAAGGAAAAGAAAGGACGTTGATTGCGAAAGTAATAGTTTGAGTAATATAAACCGATTCCAATCATCTAGAACAGGGGAAATATAAGTCTACTTCTGCAGTTGTGTAAATTTAACATTTTCTTCAATTTTATTTTATTTTTTTTATTATTCAATTTGCAGTCATGTGAAACTGACACGATCGCATAAAAACCTTTCTCCATTAAATAATATTCTTTGCTAAATAATAATATGATGTGACTAGTTTTCATTTTTATTCTCCATTTCATGTCACAGATGCATTGCAGGACTTCATTGGTTGTGCGAAGCGAACAGCGCTCTTAAGAGTTCTTCCTGCTACTAGATGTGGCACAGAACTGAGTAGGTATCATACTAGTCAAAGATACGTCCTTGACAATCGGTCCCAGAGTCAGTCATTTTTGAGTCGGTGATGACCTTACATTTGTCGGTCTGAGATTTGATTCTGTGCAGTTCTAGGAGGTCTACTCTCCTAGGATTTACCTTCTTCATTTGAGATGGGGTTGTTTATTGATAATCGCCTGAGGCGCCCTTGCTGGGGAATGCTAACAGGGGCCACTCAGCTGTTTTTTTGTAGGTCAAAGTGCACTTCTAGTGCACTGGTTTTTTAAAACCTTACCTGACCTTGTGCCCAACCTGACGTTGAGAGGTAAATACCTATTAGATC
This sequence comes from Sepiola atlantica, assembly GCA_963556195.1. NCBI lineage: Eukaryota > Metazoa > Mollusca > Cephalopoda > Sepiida > Sepiolidae > Sepiola > Sepiola atlantica. The sequence continues at coordinate 35,052,662 of OY744555.1, forward strand.
GCCTTCTTTTGCCAGGTCACTCAAACTCTTTTTCACAATGTTTCATTATATAAAATAAATTATTACATTAAATGGAACTAATTTTTCAGGTGAGAAAAATATATGACAAACATATACTACATTGCCCCCTCCCCAAAGTAGGAGGGAGGGGGGGGTCTCATGACAACAGAACAGATACTACACTACTCCCCCACACCCCTAATAAAAGAGGAGATAGTGCTTGGGAAGATGGTATCATAACAACAGAACAGATAGTACACTATGCTCCCCCCACCCCCAATAAAGGAGGAGGAAGTGCTTGGGAAGATGGTATTAAGACAACAGAACAGATAGTACACTATGCTTCCCCCCCCCCAATAAAGGAGGAGGTAGTGCTTGGGAAGATAGTATCATAACAACAGAACAGATACTACACTACCCCCCCCCAATAAAGGAGGAGATAATGCCTGGGAAGATGGTATTATAACAACAGAACAGATAGTACACTATGCTTCCCCCCCCCCCAATAAAGGAGGAGGTAGTGCTTGGGAAGATGGTATCATAACAACAGAACAGATACTACACTACCCCCCCCCCCCAATAAAGGAGGAGATAATGCCTGGGAAGATGGTATTATAACAACAGAACAGATAGTACACTATGCTCCCCCACCCCCCAATAAAGGAGGAGGTAGTGCTTGGGAAGATGGTATCATAACAACAGAACAGATACTACACTACCCCCCCCCCCAATAAAGGAGGAGATAATGCCTGGGAAGATGGTATTATAACAACAGAACAGATAGTACACTATGCTCCCCCACCCCCCAATAAAGGAGGAGGTAGTGCTTGGGAAGATGGTATTATAACAACAGAACAGATAGTACACTATGCTCCCCCCCCCCCCCCAATAAAGGAGGTGGTAGTGCTTGGGAAGATGGTATCATAAAAACAGAACAGATAGTACACTATGCTTCCCCCCCCCCCAATAAAGGAGGAGGTAGTGCCTGGGAAGATGGTATCATAACAACAGAACAGATACTACACTATGCCCTTGAATTGAGCATTGAAAGATAGTACATTAGTCTGTAATTGTAATGCTCAATTCAGTTTACTATACTAAGACTAAGACAGTATGGCCGGGGTTATGAACAAGGGATAAACCAATGTGGCGATGGTTGGCCGGACAAATGCTTATGGGAGAATGAATCCCCCGACCAAAGGTTGTGGGAGAGATGCCTTTATAGCAGCATGTCATTCCAACAGTTCAAAGTGGCCCGACCACGTGTGGATAAAATTAACAGAATAAAACAAACAAAGGGAAGAAGAAAAAACATTATTATTATCTGGAAATTATATTAGAAAGAAAGCGAAGGAATAATAAAGCTAACACACAAAAATGATATTTTGTAAAATCAATAATTAAGAGTAAAACATTTATATTAAAACAAAACAATTTATCTGACTAAGACATTTTGTAGAGTTCATATTTTTAAGGAGTGCAACAGTTCTGCTTGTAAGTTCATGTTTGTACGAAGGTGCATATGCGCGCGTGTTTGATGTATTTTTTGGTGGCAATTGTAATGTGAGTGTGTGTTTGACAGAATAGTTCATCATTCGTGGTAGGAATTAAGAAATTACCTTTTGTCGGCTTCAGATAGACAAATACCAGATGTTTATTAGTGATAGATTTGTTAAAAGTTATAAATAATCTTTTTCCTTGGTGCCAGCCTGTTAAAAGACCATCTTTTGTTCACAATTAAACTAAGGAAATCAGTGTCAATATGGCAGCCTCGGAGAAATCAGTGTCAATATGGCAGCCTCGGAGAAATCAGTGTCAATATGGCAGCCTCGGAGAAAAGAGGTTATTAAGAAAAAGAAGATAGGGCGAAAATATAATCTGAAGTGATTTTCAAAATTTTACTTATTAGATTCATTAAACAAGTCGTATGCATCTTAGCAGAAGGATGTCTAAAATTGAAGGCTTAAGCTTAAAAGGGCTTAAGAAGAAATTGAAATTCAGGGAATCTTGTTTAATTGGTATCTGTGACAATAAAGAAACCCTAACACCTACCGGCTACAAAGAGGATGTACATCCATCAGAGTTGGGGTGGGGGGGGGATTCTCGTCGAAGTGGTGGCTTCTTTGTAGACGAAGCTGATTAGCATATGGGGGGGGGGCATCAGAAGGAAGAGAATGGAAGGCTGCAGTTGAAGTTCGGAAAGCTAAAAGAGAATATTGAGTCTGAAGTTTTGAGATCGATCGGTCCGTGTTCGTTGCGATGACGAGGAGTACTTCTACTTTCGTTACAGTAAACAGTGTCGAATGCTTATGGATCAAATTCCATGCAAATCTGAAATATTTGAATTTTTAAATGAGAGATTGTGCCCATATTATGCCCCCTAAAACTCTTTAAAAAACTCCAAAGGATCTGGAATTTGGGGAATAATTATTAATTGAAGGTTAATACTTATTGATTGAAGTTTAATACTTATTGATTGAAGTTTAATACTTATTGATTGAAGTTTAATACTTATTGATTGAAGTTTAATACTTATTGATTGAAGGTTAATACTTATTGATTGAAGGTTAATACTTATTGATTGAAGGTTAATACTTATTGATTGAAGGTTAATACTTATTGATTGAAGGTTAATACTTATTGATTGAAGGTTAATACTTATTGATTGAAGGTTAATACTTATTGATTGAAGTTTAATACTTATTGATTGAAGTTTAATACTTATTGATTGAAGGTTAATACTTATTGATTGAAGGTTAATACTTATTGATTGAAGGTTAATACTTATTGATTGAAGTTTAATACTTATTGATTGAAGGTTAATACTTATTGATTGAAGTTTAATACATATTGATTGAAGTTTAATATATATTGATTGAAGTTTAATAATTATTGATTGAAGTTTAATACTTATTGATTGAAGGTTAATACTTATTGATTGAAGGTTAATACTTATTGATTGAAGGTTAATACTTATTGATTGAAGTTTAATACTTATTGATTGAAGTTTAATACTTATTGATTGAAGTTTAATATATATTGATTGAAGTTTAATAATTATTGATTGAAGTTTAATACTTATTGTTAAAATTTCACAAAAATTGGATGTATCTAAATTTTCACAAAGGGCTTTCTTCCCCTTGCATAAAACTAAATTAAACTAAATATAGCTCACGTTTGGACCCCGTAATCCTAGCAGCTGTGTTCACAATGATAGGTTAATTAGTTTAGAAGTGAATCCTGTGCATACAAATATATAAACATACCTAACTTTATATAGGTAGAGATAGTGAAGTCTGAAAGCTGAAAAATAGGAAAAGTTACGAAAAAGATGTCCATTCTTAAGTAAACAGGAAGGAGAATGTTGACTCAGATGAACAAGAGGAAATACTGGTCAAAGGAG
>OY744555.1:35066064-35081064 GCA_963556195.1 Sepiola atlantica
AGATGAAAATCAAGATATGATACTAAACCTTATGTCTAGAATCCTTATTCAAATTTTAATCAAAATCCATTATACGAAGATGAAAATCAAGATATGATACTAAACCTTATGTCTAGAATCCTTATTCAAATTTTAATCAAAATCCATTACACGAAGATGAAAATCAAGATATGATACTAAACCTTATGTCTAGAATCCTTATTCAAATTTTAATCAAAATCCATTATACAAAGATGAAAATCAAGATATAATACTAAACCTTATGTCTAGAATCCTTATTCAAATTTTAATCAAAATCCATTATACGAAGATGAAAATCAAGATATGATACTAAACCTTATGTCTAGAATCCTTATTCAAATTTTAATCAAAATCCATTACACGAAGATGAAAATCAAGATATGATACTAAACCTTATGTCTAGAATCCTTATTCAAATTTTAATCAAAATCCATTATACAAAGATGAAAATCAAGATATGATACTAAACCTTATGTCTAGAATCCTTATTCAAATTTTAATCAAAATCCATTACACGAAGATGAAAATCAAGATATGATACTAAACCTTATGTCTAGAATCCTTATTCAAATTTTAATCAAAATCCATTACACGAAGATGAAAATCAAGATATGATACTAAGCCTTATGTCTAGAATCCTTATTCAAATTTTAATCAAAATCCATTATACGAAGATGAAAATCAAGATATGATACTAAGCCTTATGTCTAGAATCCTTATTCAAATTTTAATCAAAATCCATTATACGAAGATGAAAATCAAGATATGATACTAAACCTTATGTCTAGAATCCTTATTCAAATTTTAATCAAAATCCATTATACGAAGATGAAAATCGAGATATGATACTAAACCTTATGTCTAGAATCCTTATTCAAATTTTAATCAAAATCCATTACACGAAGATGAAAATCAAGATATGATACTAAGCCTTATGTCTAGAATCCTTATTCAAATTTTAATCAAAATCCATTATACGAAGATGAAAATCAAGATATGATACTAAGCCTTATGTCTAGAATCCTTATTCAAATTTTAATCAAAATCCATTATACGAAGATGAAAATCAAGATATGATACTAAGCCTTATGTCTAGAATCCTTATTCAAATTTTAATCAAAATCCATTATACGAAGATGAAAATCAAGATATGATACTAAACCTTATGTCTAGAATCCTTATTCAAATTTTAATCAAAATCCATTATACGAAGATGAAAATCAAGATATGATACTAAGCCTTATGTCTAGAATCCTTATTCAAATTTTAATCAAAATCCATTATACGAAGATGAAAATCAAGATATGATACTAAGCCTTATGTCTAGAATCCTTATTCAAATTTTAATCAAAATCCATTATACGAAGATGAAAATCAAGATATGATACTAAGCCTTATGTCTAGAATCCTTATTCAAATTTTAATCAAAATCCATTATACGAAGATGAAAATCAAGATATGATACTAAACCTTATGTCTAGAATCCTTATTCAAATTTTAATCAAAATCCATTATACGAAGATGAAAATCAAGATATGATACTAGACCTTATGTCTAGAATCCTTATTCAAATTTTAATCAAAATCCATTATACGACGATGAAAATCAAGATATGATACTAAGCCTTATGTCTAGAATCCTTATTCAAATTTTAATCAAAATCCATTATACGAAGATGAAAATCAAGATATGATACTAGACCTTATGTCTAGAATCCTTATTCAAATTTTAATCAAAATCCATTATACGAAGATGAAAATCAAGATATGATACTAAGCCTTATGTCTAGAATCCTTATTCAAATTTTAATCAAAATCCATTATACGATGATGAAAATCAAGATATGATACTAAACCTTATGTCTAGAATCCTTATTCAAATTTTAATCAAAATCCATTATACGATGATGAAAATCAAGATATGATACTAGACCTTATGTCTAGAATCCTTATTCAAATTTTAATCAAAATCCATTATACGAAGATGAAAATCAAGATATGATACTAAGCCTTATGTCTAGAATCCTTATTCAAATTTTAATCAAAATCCATTATACGAAGATGAAAATCAAGATATGATACTAAACCTTATGTCTAGAATCCTTATTCAAATTTTAATCAAAATCCATTATACGAAGATGAAAATCAAGATATGATACTAGACCTTATGTCTAGAATCCTTATTCAAATTTTAATCAAAATCCATTATACGAAGATGAAAATCAAGATATGATACTAAGCCTTATGTCTAGAATCCTTATTCAAATTTTAATCAAAATCCATTATACGATGATGACAATCAAGATATGATACTAAACCTTATGTCTAGAATCCTTATTCAAATTTTAATCAAAATCCATTATACGATGATGACAATCAAGATATGATACTAAACCTTATGTCTAGAATCCTTATTCAAATTTTAATCAAAATCCATTATACGATGATGACAATCAAGATATGATACTAAACCTTATGTCTAGAATCCTTATTCAAATTTTAATCAAAATCCATTATACGAAGATGAAAATCAAGATATGATACTAAACCTTATGTCTAGAATCCTTATTCAAATTTTAATCAAAATCCATTATACGAAGATGAAAATCAAGATATGATACTAAACCTTATGTCTAGAATCCTTATTCAAATTTTAATCAAAATCCATTATACGAAGATGAAAATCAAGATATGATACTAAGCCTTATGTCTAGAATCCTTATTCAAATTTTAATCAAAATCCATTATACGAAGATGAAAATCAAGATATGATACTAGACCTTATGTCTAGAATCCTTATTCAAATTTTAATCAAAATCCATTATACGAAGATGAAAATCAAGATATGATACTAAACCTTATGTCTAGAATCCTTATTCAAATTTTAATCAAAATCCATTATACGATGATGAAAATCAAGATATGATACTAAACCTTATGTCTAGAATCCTTATTCAAATTTTAATCAAAATCCATTATACGATGATGAAAATCAAGATATGATACTAAGCCTTATGTCTAGAATCCTTATTCAAATTTTAATCAAAATCCATTATACGAAGATGAAAATCAAGATATGATACTAAACCTTATGTCTAGAATCCTTATTCAAATTTTAATCAAAATCCATTATACGATGATGAAAATCAAGATATGATACTAAACCTCATGTCTAGAATCCTTATTCAAATTTTAATCAAAATCCATTATACGAAGATGAAAATCAAGATATGATACTAAACCTTATGTCTAGAATCCTTATTCAAATTTTAATCAAAATCCATTATACGATGATGAAAATCAAGATATGATACTAGACCTCATGTCTAGAATCCTTATTCAAATTTTAATCAAAATCCATTATACGAAGATGAAAATCAAGATATAATACTAAACCTTATGTCTAGAATCCTTATTCAAATTTTAATCAATATCCATTATACGAAGATGAAAATCAAGATATAATACTAAACCTTATGTCTAGAATCCTTATTCAAATTTTAATCAAAATCCATTATACGAAGATGAAAATCAAGATATAATACTAAACCTTATGTCTAGAATCCTTATTCAAATTTTAATCAAAATCCATTATACGAAGATGAAAATCAAGATATAATACTAAACCTTATGTCTAGAATCCTTATTCAAATTTTAATCAAAATCCATTATACGAAGATGAAAATCAAGATATAATACTAGACCTTATGTCTAGAATCCTCATTCAAATTTTAATCAAAATCCATTATACGAAGATGAAAATCAAGATATTATACTAAACCTTATGTCTAGAATCCTCATTCAAATTTTAATCAAAATCTATTATACGAAGATGAAAATCAAGATATGATACTAAACCTTATGTCTAGAATCCTTATTCAAATTTTAATTAAAATCTATTATACGAAGATGAAAATCAAGATATAATACTAAACCTTATGTCTAGAATCCTTATTCAAATTTTAATTAAAATCTATTATACGAAGATGAAAATCAAGATATAATACTAAACCTTATGTCTAGAATCCTTATTCAAATTTTAATCAAAATCCATTATATAATTTTAATTCTATAAAATTCAAAGCTTGAGAAATTAAAATTAAGGGAATTTTGTGTAATTGGTGCCTAATGACTATAAATCAAATTCAATGTACATCAGAAATATTTGAATTTTCGGTACAGTCGTCGTCAACGTTCGGACAGTTCTCGGAAGCGCCCGAGAGTTGGCGAAACTATTAACCAAGAAACATTTGCTCATAAAAAGTTTGGTTTCGTTAAAATAAGAAAACAAAACTGTACTCATTCGTCTTTTCCCACAGTCCGTTTTTCACAACTTTTTACTGACCATTTTTTGTTCTTTTTTCGGTGTACACTTACCTATCAGGCTGCTAGAGATTTCCGGAGTTTTTGGAAAAATTTTTCAAATATTTTACATTTTAGGAGGGGGATCAGTTTCCAATGTAAATTCAACATAGACTGATCCCCCTCTTTTTGACCATCTCAATTTTTTAAAAAATCTTTTTCGGTGTACAATAACCTATCATGCCGATAGAGAATTCCGGGGTTTTAAGAAAAAAATTTAAAAAATTTAGATTTTAAGCTGGGGATCAGTTTTCAATGTAAATTCCACGTAGACTGATCCCTCTCTTTTTGACCATCTCAAATTTTTTAAATTCTTCTTCTGCTTACAATTACCTATCATGTCGCGAGAGAATTCCGGGGTTTTTGGGGAAAAAATTTAGATTTTAACAAAAAATACTTAAAAACAATTGTTGCGAAAAAAATTTACAAAAAATGTAAAAAATTAAAAATTAAAAAAAAAAACAAAAAAAAAAAACTACATTTGCTTAATAAATCAAACAAAATCTTCATTTGAAACTTTCCGGTGCACAAACAAAAAAAACATTTTATTTAAAAACATTTGATTAACAATAGTTCGTTCCTTTAAAAAAAAAATAAAAAATAAAAAATAAAAATAAAAAAAAAAAATAAAAAATAAAAAATAAATAAATAAAAAATAAAAAATAAAAATAAAAAATAAAAATAAAAAATAAAAATAAAAAATAAAAATAAAAAATAAAAATAAAAAATAAAAATAAAAAATAAAAATAAAAAATAAACATCTAATTACTAACAGTCGTTTAGCTATGGTTTGTTCGTTTTTTATTGGTATATATGTATTTTAGTTTGATTTTCTTCGTCAAGATTTATCGGCTGCCAGTCTTCAATTTAGCGTTTGACAGTTTTCGCCTCGTAAACTTTCGGGCGCTTCCGTAACCTGCCCGAACGGAAACCAGGTGTGTCAGCTATAAGAGCTATACATGAGAGGGGGGTGCCCCTATTATACCCCCTAAAACCCTTTTCAATACTACAACGAAATTAAATTTGGGGGAATTGATGCCTAATAACTATTGTTCAAATCCCCCCACACACAAATCGGAGGTATCTGAATTTTCATGTATAAAACTGAATTAAACTAAATATATCTCACATTACGACCCCTTACGCCTAGCAGTTGTGTTCCAAAATTCATAATGATCGGTTAATTAGTTTAGGAGTGAATCCTATACATCCAAACAATAGAAACATCTGCACATATCTAACTTTATATAGAGATATATAATTAGAGCATATATTAAGTGAATTCATAATGATCGGTTAATTAGTTTATGAGTGAATCTTATACATAAACAATAGAAACATCTACACATAAACACTAACTTTATATAGAGATAAACTTACACACTACCAAAGATAGATTTACGCCAAGAAGAAAGGGATGGCAGAATTAGTCATCTTCCACTCAACTCCCGTAAGAAGGAGGGCACCAACGTAATGGATAAATGGTAATTTTTATCAAAGTGTAGTATCTGTTCTGATGGATACTGCACTCCATAGACTGGTATTGTCTTGGCCTTCGGGGCTTGACTTACACTGGTCTATGGGTTTGTCCTGTGCAGTTCTAGGAGGTCCACCCTCCCAGTCTTTGCCTCCCCTCTTTGGGGAGGAGTAAGTTTATTGCTTACTGCCTGAGGCGCCCCTACCGGGAAATCCCGACGGGGCTGCCCAGCCATTTTTTGTAGGCCAGAGTGCTCACCTTCTCGGGTGGTGGCCTTTCAAATCCGACTTTCGCGACCTTGCGTCAAATCTTACCTTGTGGGAGGTAGATAAGTATCTATTAAAGTTCACCTTTACCTGTCCAACGTTCAGTTTGTAAAGAAGTGAAGAACATTAATTTTCCTTTCCCCAATTCACTTTTATTCTCTCTTTGTTTCATTTTACTTCAGTCGAAGTTCTCAGAAATCAAGGGCTACACTAGATCTCATATACATAGATATTCAAATATTCTATTAAAGTTTGTTTTTGATTTCTCAGACGTTGAGTTAATAAAGAAGTTAAGAACATTAATTTTCCTCTCCCCAATTCACTTTTATTCTCTCTTTGTTTCATTTTACTTCAGTCGAAGTTCTCAGAAATCAAGGGCTACACTAGATCTCATATACATAGATATTCAAATATTCTATTAAAGTTTGTTTTTGATTTCTCAGACGTTGAGTTAATAAAGAAGTTAAGAACATTAATTTTCCTCTCCCCAATTCACTTTTATTCTCTCTTTGTTTCATTTTACTTCAATCGAAGTTCTCAGAAATCAAGGGCTACACTAGATCTCATATACATAGATATTCAAATATTCTATTAAAGTTTGTTTTTGATTTCTCAGACGTTGAGTTAATAAAGAAGTTAAGAACATTAATTTTCCTCTCCCCAATTCACTTTTATTCTCTCTTTGTTTCATTTTACTTCAGTCGAAGTTCTCAGAAATCAAGGGCTACACTAGATCTCATATACATAGATATTCAAATATTCTATTAAAGTTTGTTTTTGATTTCTCAGACGTTGAGTTAATAAAGAAGTTAAGAACATTAATTTTCCTCTCCCCAATTCACTTTTATTCTCTCTTTGTTTCATTTTACTTCAGTCGAAGTTCTCAGAAATCAAGGGCTACACTAGATCTCATATACATAGATATTCAAATATTCTATTAAAGTTTGTTTTTGATTTCTCAGACGTTGAGTTAATAAAGAAGTTAAGAACATTAATTTTCCTCTCCCCAATTCACTTTTATTCTCTCTTTGTTTCATTTTACTTCAATCGAAGTTCTCAGAAATTAAGGGCTACACTAGATCTCATATACATAGATATTCAAATATTCTATTAAAGTTTGTTTTTGATTTCTCAGACGTTGAGTTAATAAAGAAGTTAAGAACATTAATTTTCCTCTCCCCAATTCACTTTTATTCTCTCTTTGTTTCATTTTACTTCAATCGAAGTTCTCAGAAATTAAGGGCTACACTAGATCTCATATACATAGATATTCAAATATTCTATTAAAGTTTGTTTTTTATTTCTCAGACGTTGAGTTAATAAAGAAGTTAAGAACATTAATTTTCCTCTCCCAAATTCACTTTTATTCTCTCTTTGTTTCATTTTACTTCAATCGAAGTTCTCAGAAATTAAGGGCTACACTAGATCTCATATACATAGATATTCAAATATTCTATTAAAGTTTGTTTTTTATTTCTCAGACGTTGAGTTAATAAAGAAGTTAAGAACATTAATTTTCCTCTCCCCAATTCACTTTTATTCTCTCTTTGTTTCATTTTACTTCAATCGAAGTTCTCAGAAATTAAGGGCTACACTAGATCTCATATACATAGATATTCAAATATTCTATTAAAGTTTGTTTTTGATTTCTCAGACGTTGAGTTAATAAAGAAGTTAAGAACATTAATTTTCCTCTCCCAAATTCACTTTTATTCTCTCTTTGTTTCATTTTACTTCAATCGAAGTTCTCAGAAATCAAGGGCTACACTAGATCTCATATACATAGATATTCAAATATTCTATTAAAGTTTGTTTTTGATTTCTCAGACGTTGAGTTAATAAAGAAGTTAAGAACATTAATTTTCCTCTCCCCAATTCACTTTTATTCTCTCTTTGTTTCATTTTACTTCAATCGAAGTTCTCAGAAATTAAGGGCTACACTAGATCTCATATACATAGATATTCAAATATTCTATTAAAGTTTGTTTTTTATTTCTCAGACGTTGAGTTAATAAAGAAGTTAAGAACATTAATTTTCCTCTCCCCAATTCACTTTTATTCTCTCTTTGTTTCATTTTACTTCAATCGAAGTTCTCAGAAATTAAGGGCTACACTAGATCTCATATACATAGATATTCAAATATTCTATTAAAGTTTGTTTTTTATTTCTCAGACGTTGAGTTAATAAAGAAGTTAAGAACATTAATTTTCCTCTCCCAAATTCACTTTTATTCTCTCTTTGTTTCATTTTACTTCAATCGAAGTTCTCAGAAATTAAGGGCTACACTAGATCTCATATACATAGATATTCAAATATTCTATTAAAGTTTGTTTTTTATTTCTCAGACGTTGAGTTAATAAAGAAGTGAAGAACATTAATTTTCCTTTCCCCAATTCACTTTTATTCTCTCTTTGTTTCATTTTACTTCAATCGAAGTTCTCAGAAATCAAGGGCTACACTAGATCTCATATACATAGATATTCAAATATTCTATTAAAGTTTGTTTTTTATTTCTCAGACGTTGAGTTAATAAAGAAGTTAAGAACATTAATTTTCCTCTCCCAAATTCACTTTTATTCTCTCTTTGTTTCATTTTACTTCAATCGAAGTTCTCAGAAATTAAGGGCTACACTAGATCTCATATACATAGATATTCAAATATTCTATTAAAGTTTGTTTTTTATTTCTCAGACGTTGAGTTAATAAAAAAGTTAAGAACATTAATTTTCCTCTCCCAAATTCACTTTTATTCTCTCTTTGTTTCATTTTACTTCAATCGAAGTTCTCAGAAATTAAGGGCTACACTAGATCTCATATACATAGATATTCAAATATTCTATTAAAGTTTGTTTTTTATTTCTCAGACGTTGAGTTAATAAAGAAGTTAAGAACATTAATTTTCCTCTCCCAAATTCACTTTTATTCTCTCTTTGTTTCATTTTACTTCAATCGAAGTTCTCAGAAATTAAGGGCTACACTAGATCTCATATACATAGATATTCAAATATTCTATTAAAGTTTGTTTTTTATTTCTCAGACGTTGAGTTAATAAAGAAGTTAAGAACATTAATTTTCCTCTCCCAAATTCACTTTTATTCTCTCTTTGTTTCATTTTACTTCAATCGAAGTTCTCAGAAATTAAGGGCTACACTAGATCTCATATACATAGATATTCAAATATTCTATTAAAGTTTGTTTTTTATTTCTCAGACGTTGAGTTAATAAAGAAGTTAAGAACATTAATTTTCCTCTCCCAAATTCACTTTTATTCTCTCTTTGTTTCATTTTACTTCAATCGAAGTTCTCAGAAATTAAGGGCTACACTAGATCTCATATACATAGATATTCAAATATTCTATTAAAGTTTGTTTTTTATTTCTCAGACGTTGAGTTAATAAAGAAGTTAAGAACATTAATTTTCCTCTCCCAAATTCACTTTTATTCTCTCTTTGTTTCATTTTTCTTCAGTCGAAGTTCTCAGAAATCAAGGGCTACACTAGATCTCATATACATAGATATTCAAATATTCTATTAAAGTTTGTTTTTTATTTCTCAGACGTTGAGTTAATAAAGAAGTTAAGAACATTAATTTTCCTCTCCCCAATTCACTTTTATTCTCTCTTTGTTTCATTTTACTTCAGTCGAAGTTCTCAGAAATCAAGGGCTACACTAGATCTCATATACATAGATATTCAAATATTCTATTAAAGTTTGTTTTTTATTTCTCAGACGTTGAGTTAATAAAGAAGTTAAGAACATTAATTTTCCTCTCCCAAATTCACTTTTATTCTCTCTTTGTTTCATTTTACTTCAGTCGAAGTTCTCAGAAATCAAGGGCTACACTAGATCTCATATACATAGATATTCAAATATTCTATTAAAGTTTGTTTTTTATTTCTCAGACGTTGAGTTAATAAAGAAGTTAAGAACATTAATTTTCCTCTCCCCAATTCACTTTTATTCTCTCTTTGTTTCATTTTACTTCAGTCGAAGTTCTCAGAAATCAAGGGCTACACTAGATCTCATATACATAGATATTCAAATATTCTATTAAAGTTTGTTTTTTATTTCTCAGACGTTGAGTTAATAAAGAAGTTAAGAACATTAATTTTCCTCTCCCAAATTCACTTTTATTCTCTCTTTGTTTCATTTTACTTCAGTCGAAGTTCTCAGAAATCAAGGGCTACACTAGATCTCATATACATAGATATTCAAATATTCTATTAAAGTTTGTTTTTGATTTCTCAGACGTTGAGTTAATAAAGAAGTTAAGAACATTAATTTTCCTCTCCCCAATTCACTTTTATTCTCTCTTTGTTTCATTTTACTTCAGTCGAAGTTCTCAGAAATCAAGGGCTACACTAGATCTCATATACATAGATATTCAAATATTCTATTAAAGTTTGTTTTTTATTTCTCAGACGTTGAGTTAATAAAGAAGTTAAGAACATTAATTTTCCTCTCCCAAATTCACTTTTATTCTCTCTTTGTTTCATTTTACTTCAATCGAAGTTCTCAGAAATTAAGGGCTACACTAGATCTCATATACATAGATATTCAAATATTCTATTAAAGTTTGTTTTTGATTTCTCAGACGTTGAGTTAATAAAGAAGTTAAGAACATTAATTTTCCTCTCCCCAATTCACTTTTATTCTCTCTTTGTTTCATTTTACTTCAGTCGAAGTTCTCAGAAATCAAGGGCTACACTAGATCTCATATACATAGATATTCAAATATTCTATTAAAGTTTGTTTTTGATTTCTCAGACGTTGAGTTAATAAAGAAGTTAAGAACATTAATTTTCCTCTCCCCAATTCACTTTTATTCTCTCTTTGTTTCATTTTACTTCAGTCGAAGTTCTCAGAAATCAAGGGCTACACTAGATCTCATATACATAGATATTCAAATATTCTATTAAAGTTTGTTTTTGATTTCTCAGACGTTGAGTTAATAAAGAAGTTAAGAACATTAATTTTCCTTTCCCCAATTCACTTTTATTCTCTCTTTGTTTCATTTTACTTCAGTCGAAGTTCTCAGAAATCAAGGGCTACACTAGATCTCATATACATAGATATTCAAATATTCTATTAAAGTTTGTTTTTGATTTCTCAGACGTTGAGTTAATAAAGAAGTTAAGAACATTAATTTTCCTCTCCCAAATTCACTTTTATTCTCTCTTTGTTTCATTTTACTTCAATCGAAGTTCTCAGAAATCAAGGGCTACACTAGATCTCATATACATAGATATTCAAATATTCTATTAAAGTTTGTTTTTGATTTCTCAGACGTTGAGTTAATAAAGAAGTTAAGAACATTAATTTTCCTCTCCCCAATTCACTTTTATTCTCTCTTTGTTTCATTTTACTTCAGTCGAAGTTCTCAGAAATCAAGGGCTACACTAGATCTCATATACATAGATATTCAAATATTCTATTAAAGTTTGTTTTTGATTTCTCAGACGTTGAGTTAATAAAGAAGTTAAGAACATTAATTTTCCTCTCCCCAATTCACTTTTATTCTCTCTTTGTTTCATTTTACTTCAGTCGAAGTTCTCAGAAATCAAGGGCTACACTAGATCTCATATACATAGATATTCAAATATTCTATTAAAGTTTGTTTTTGATTTCTCAGACGTTGAGTTAATAAAGAAGTTAAGAACATTAATTTTCCTCTCCCCAATTCACTTTTATTCTCTCTTTGTTTCATTTTACTTCAGTCGAAGTTCTCAGAAATCAAGGGCTACACTAGATCTCATATACATAGATATTCAAATATTCTATTAAAGTTTGTTTTTGATTTCTCAGACGTTGAGTTAATAAAGAAGTTAAGAACATTAATTTTCCTCTCCCCAATTCACTTTTATTCTCTCTTTGTTTCATTTTACTTCAATCGAAGTTCTCAGAAATCAAGGGCTACACTAGATCTCATATACATAGATATTCAAATATTCTATTAAAGTTTGTTTTTTATTTCTCAGACGTTGAGTTAATAAAGAAGTTAAGAACATTAATTTTCCTCTCCCCAATTCACTTTTATTCTCTCTTTGTTTCATTTTACTTCAATCGAAGTTCTCAGAAATTAAGGGCTACACTAGATCTCATATACATAGATATTCAAATATTCTATTAAAGTTTGTTTTTGATTTCTCAGACGTTGAGTTAATAAAGAAGTTAAGAACATTAATTTTCCTCTCCCCAATTCACTTTTATTCTCTCTTTGTTTCATTTTACTTCAGTCGAAGTTCTCAGAAATCAAGGGCTACACTAGATCTCATATACATAGATATTCAAATATTCTATTAAAGTTTGTTTTTTATTTCTCAGACGTTGAGTTAATAAAGAAGTTAAGAACATTAATTTTCCTTTCCCCAATTCACTTTTATTCTCTCTTTGTTTCATTTTACTTCAATCGAAGTTCTCAGAAATCAAGGGCTACACTAGATCTCATATACATAGATATTCAAATATTCTATTAAAGTTTGTTTTTGATTTCTCAGACGTTGAGTTAATAAAGAAGTTAAGAACATTAATTTTCCTCTCCCCAATTCACTTTTATTCTCTCTTTGTTTCATTTTACTTCAGTCGAAGTTCTCAGAAATCAAGGGCTACACTAGATCTCATATACATAGATATTCAAATATTCTATTAAAGTTTGTTTTTGATTTCTCAGACGTTGAGTTAATAAAGAAGTTAAGAACATTAATTTTCCTCTCCCCAATTCACTTTTATTCTCTCTTTGTTTCATTTTACTTCAGTCGAAGTTCTCAGAAATCAAGGGCTACACTAGATCTCATATACATAGATATTCAAATATTCTATTAAAGTTTGTTTTTGATTTCTCAGACGTTGAGTTAATAAAGAAGTTAAGAACATTAATTTTCCTCTCCCCAATTCACTTTTATTCTCTCTTTGTTTCATTTTACTTCAGTCGAAGTTCTCAGAAATCAAGGGCTACACTAGATCTCATATACATAGATATTCAAATATTCTATTAAAGTTTGTTTTTGATTTCTCAGACGTTGAGTTAATAAAGAAGTTAAGAACATTAATTTTCCTCTCCCCAATTCACTTTTATTCTCTCTTTGTTTCATTTTACTTCAATCGAAGTTCTCAGAAATCAAGGGCTACACTAGATCTCATATACATAGATATTCAAATATTCTATTAAAGTTTGTTTTTTATTTCTCAGACGTTGAGTTAATAAAGAAGTTAAGAACATTAATTTTCCTCTCCCCAATTCACTTTTATTCTCTCTTTGTTTCATTTTACTTCAATCGAAGTTCTCAGAAATTAAGGGCTACACTAGATCTCATATACATAGATATTCAAATATTCTATTAAAGTTTGTTTTTGATTTCTCAGACGTGTAGTTAATAAAGAAGTTAAGAACATTAATTTTCCTCTCCCCAATTCACTTTTATTCTCTCTTTGTTTCATTTTACTTCAGTCGAAGTTCTCAGAAATCAAGGGCTACACTAGATCTCATATACATAGATATTCAAATATTCTATTAAAGTTTGTTTTTTATTTCTCAGACGTTGAGTTAATAAAGAAGTTAAGAACATTAATTTTCCTTTCCCCAATTCACTTTTATTCTCTCTTTGTTTCATTTTACTTCAATCGAAGTTCTCAGAAATCAAGGGCTACACTAGATCTCATATACATAGATATTCAAATATTCTATTAAAGTTTGTTTTTGATTTCTCAGACGTTGAGTTAATAAAGAAGTTAAGAACATTAATTTTCCTCTCCCCAATTCACTTTTATTCTCTCTTTGTTTCATTTTACTTCAGTCGAAGTTCTCAGAAATCAAGGGCTACACTAGATCTCATATACATAGATATTCAAATATTCTATTAAAGTTTGTTTTTTATTTCTCAGACGTTGAGTTAATAAAGAAGTGAAGAACATTAATTTTCCTTTCCCCAATTCACTTTTATTCTCTCTTTGTTTCATTTTACTTCAGTCGAAGTTCTCAGAAATTAAGGGCTACACTAGATCTCATATACATAGATATTCAAATATTCTATTAAAGTTTTATTTTTATTTCTCAAAAGTTAATAAAGAAGTGAAGAACATTAATTTTCCTCTCCCCAAATAACCAGTTGATTATGTTAAAGTATATCTTTCTTTTGGTCTCTTCATCTTACTGGATTCCAGGACAGAAATTCATCTAGTCTGGTGGAGAATCCAGCTACGTGTTGTTACTTGAGGTAACATTACTTGGAGAAGATGCCCGATTCTTCGTATGAGCCAATGTATAGCCATGTCGTGGGGATCTTATTTGGGCTTTGAATACTATGCAATTTTGATTATTTAGTCAGGGTTTACTTGTAGGGTGAAGTATCATCACGTCAGGTGATCCTGACAAACCCTTGTACAGAGAGACCGAAGCCACTCGAGGATGGTGTCTAGTAGGTAATTCAAACTAGATATGTACATGTGCAACAAAACAGATCCAACGAAATATTTCACGAAGTTTGCCAATTTCCGAGTCGATGTTGGTAAGTATTTCTCAACCCACACATCTATTTATTTCGTTCTGAAGAGAAACGATTGTTGCATTCTTGAATGTCTGTAAGTTTTAAATCTGAAGACACAGTGCCAAAAACATTTTATTTATAGACATTTATTTGATTTTTTTTAACAATCCTAAATATAGAATTCGCTTCTCTGCAACAAGTACTGATTTTTTTTTCTGTCCCAATGGAGACAAGCAAGAAAGAAAATTGCCAAAGTAGACATTCCGCAAAACACAGGTTCACTCTTCAAAAAATAAATACTAATTGCTCCTGGAGATAGTTGAAAATAGACAAGATCCTTTTTTGATAAAGAGGGGAAAAAATGAAATAAAAAGCTGCGATAGAATTTATG
>OY744555.1:35086064-35096064 GCA_963556195.1 Sepiola atlantica
CAGACTTGGTTTCCGCTAGAAACTCGTTCATATATTCATCCGATTGGAAAGTAATTTGCTCTGCATTGTCTATCCGAGCGTGAACTGAAGCAATTGTTCCACAAGCACTGCCAATTGTCTGTTTGATGAAATACAAGTCAGGGGATTAATTCACAGTACCAACTTGCTTATCAGTCGCATTTTTAGTTAGCGGACACCAAAGCCTAACAGCAAGACAGGCTTGGGTACCATAGCCAATAAAGCTTCATCGGTGCCATAAACATCAGTAAACTCCCATTCTTCTGGTACTTTGATTCTTCGATCACCAAGCGCTCTGGCTCTTCGTGTTTTTGAAACCGCCGTCTTTCAAGTCTCGCTTGAACTGCGGAACCATCTCCTTTTTAACAGTTATCAAGTCGCTTTCTTTCTTTCTCGACGTCCCACCCACAATGGACTCGTCCACGACTCATTTTTGCCACTCTTCATTATCTTACATACGAAGTCAACAAACAAACAAATGAAACAAACAAATGAAACAAACAAACAAACAAATGAAACAAACAAACAAACAAATGAAACAAACAAACAAATGAAACAAACAAACAAATGAAACAAACAAACAAATGAAACAAACAAACAAAACAAACAAATGAAACAAACAAACAAATGAAACAAACAAACAAATGAAACAAAACAAATGAAACAAACAAACAAATGAAACAAACAAACAAATGAAACAAACAAACAAATGAAACAAACAAACAAATGAAACAAACAAATGAAACAAACAAACAAACAAATGAAACAAACAAACAAATGAAACAAACAAACAAACAAATGGAACAAACAAACAAACGAAACAAATGAAACAAACAAACAAACAAATGAAACAAACAAACAAACGAAACAAATGAAACAAACAAACAAACAAATGAAACAAACAAACAAATGAAACAAACAAACAAACAAATGAACCAAACAAACAAATGAAACAAACAAACAAACAAATGAAACAAACAAACAAACAAATGAAACAAACAAACAAATGAAACAAACAAACAAATGAAACAAACAAACAAAACAAACAAATGAAACAAACAAACAAATGAAACAAACAAACAAATGAAACAAAACAAATGAAACAAACAAACAAATGAAACAAACAAACAAATGAAACAAACAAACAAATGAAACAAACAAATGAAACAAACAAACAAACAAATGAAACAAACAAACAAATGAAACAAACAAACAAACAAATGGAACAAACAAACAAACGAAACAAATGAAACAAACAAACAAATGAAACAAACAAACAAATGAAACAAAACAAATGAAACAAACAAACAAATGAAACAAACAAACAAATGAAACAAACAAACAAACAAATGGAACAAACAAACAAACGAAACAAATGAAACAAACAAACAAACAAATGAAACAAACAAACAAATGAAACAAACAAACGAAACAAATGAAACAAACAAACAAACAAATGAAACAAACAAACAAATGAAACAAACAAACAAACAAATGAACCAAACAAACAAATGAAACAAACAAATGTTATATTATGACGGGCCCTGTATTTCAAACGGGTAGATTAACTAGTAGCAAATAGCTAGTTTTGTGATTCGAAAAATAGGATTTGTTTCTGGACTCAGAAATGAGTCATAGAAGTGTTTGATCTGGGAGCAGTCATAACAAATCTGGAAAAACCTGACGTGACCTTTTGAGTCAGAGATCAAAGTCAGTCGGTTTTGTCCCGATATTGCGCGTGGGAACGAGAAATTACGTCACCGCAGAGAACAACAACTTAGTTTTAGAAATCAGTCGGAACCTGGAAGCAAGAGTGTTCAGATCGGTTGCGAAAATGTAGCCGGTAAAAACGGGCAAGGCCCCACTGTGGGGGGCCAAAAGATATTCCCAGAAGAAAAGAAAACAGCCCGAGTGTGAGATAATCGAAGCCGGAATCCTCCTGACGACAACCGAACCGCGCAGTAAGAATATGGTGTGTTTAGAATAAATAAAACTGTGTGAAAAATCCCCTCAAGAAAATCAACGTCTCGTTTGTTCCTTTGTATGAGACATGCTTCTTCCTTTGATCGAGACGACGCAGCCAGCGGAGACTAGACGTATCACGGCCAAAGAAAAGAACAGAAGAAATCAAGGTAACCTTTGAGATTCATTTGAGATTTGTTTGAGAACTGTTTTAAAGACGTTAAGATACGTGTAATTCTAAGAGACGTTTAATGAAAAAAGGCTTGAGATGCCGTGAAAATATTCGTAATTGAAAGAGGCCTGAGATGCCGTAAACGGCAGTGGTTTTAAAGAGGCCGTAATTGAAAAAGGCCTGAGATGCCGTTAAAAGATTTGTAATTGAAAAAAGGCTGAGATGCCGTAAGTTGATGAGTGAAGCTTTAGGACTGTGGTCCGAATTTATAGAAAAAGAAAGAGAAAAATAAGAACGAATTTTATAGAGAAAAAGTGATAGACTGTTCGAATTGTATAGAGTAAAATGATTATGAAAATGAATAGATGTAGATTGTATCATCGGAGGCACTGGGGGGGAGAGATTGAAATCACCATTAATCCTCTCGTGAACGTTCCGCGTTGTTTTCGGCCGGAGAGGATGAGATCCGAACGGCTGAGGTGGTTTTGAAGAAATGCCTCAGTCCGGAAGGATTTCGCCCGAAGTAATAAAGAAGTTCTCTCTCTCCCCCCCCCCCCCTTGCTATGCAACAAATACCTTGTTTTGGTTGCCGTGTCCTGCTATTTCCACAAGAAATAGGTTGAAACGGACCGCGTTACCACAACAGAAATCTTGGGGTCCAGAGGCGAGCGAAGACAGTCATCGAACAGTGAGTACCTCGTAATTTTTATGTGGAATAGATAAAGTTTTAAAAAAAAAAAAAAAGAAGAAAAAAAAGGAACTCTTACGAAGTTAAAGTAATAGAAAAAGAAAAAAAAAAAGGAACGAGACACGAGGGAGACATTGTTAAGATTCACAAAAAAAAAAAAAAAAGAAAGAAAGAAAGAAAAAACGCACGCACACACAATTATTAGATTAAAATAAAAAAAGAAAGAAAGAAAAAAAAAACGCACGCACACACAATTATTAGATTAAAATAAAAAAAGAAAGAAAAAAAAAAAAAAAGAGAAAGACACATTTTGTTAAGAAAAGTACATTCTAGTTAGAAAGAAAAGGACGATTTGCCGTAATTATGTTTTTTTTGTGTTGTGTTTTAAGAATTTGTTGCTAAGATTCACAAAAAAAAAAAGAAAGAAAAAGAAAGAAAGACACATTTTGTTAAGAAAAGTACATTCTAGTTAGAAAGAAAAGGACGATTTGCCGTAATTATGTTTTTTTGGTGTTGTGTTTTAAGAATTTGTTGCTAAGATTCACAAAAAAGAAAGAAAAAAAAAAGAAAGACACATTTTGTTAAGAAAAGTACATTCTAGTTAGAAAGAAAAGGACGATTTGCCGTAATTATGTTTTTTTGGTGTTGTGTTTTAAGAATTTGTTGCTAAGATTCACAAAAAAAGAAAGAAAAAAAAAAAAAAAAAGAAAGACACATTTTGTTAAGAAAAGTACATTCTAGTTAGAAAGAAAAGGACGATTTGCCGTAATTAGGTTTTTTTTTGTGTTGTGTTTTAGGAATTTGTTGCTGTAGTTTTTTTTTTCTGGTTTGTGTTGGTGGGGGGACGAAGGCGAAGGGCGGTGACGGGCGAAAAAAGAAAGAAAAAGGAGAAACGAGGGAGGTATGCAATTAAAAAGAGAGAGAGAGGCGAGTTGAGATGTTAAAAGAGATTGTTTAAAAAAAAAAAAAAAAAAAAAATGTGCGCGCGAGGCAGAATATGCTTGTTAGAAAGAGAGAGAGAGAGAGAGAGAGAGAAAGAGGGCGCCCGTGGGCCTTGGAAACCGCTATGAAGGTGGCAGAGAAATGACGTCGGCGGCGACAGGTGATCTGGTGACGCCCGGGCCAAAGCCTGGCGACATGTCGGGCGCTGTTCTCTTTTGAATTGTATTGTATTGTGTTGTGGAGATATGTTCTCCATTGGTTCTGTCGGTTTTGGTTTTATTTTTTTGTTGTTGTTGGGTGGAATGAATTTTATTTTATTTTTTTTTTTTTTTTTTATGTTTTTTGATGTTTTTTGATGTATTTTGATGTATTTTGATGTATTTGTTACATGGAGGATTCCGGATTTCCAATGCTTGAGTGAATGAGATTTTATCATTTAGAGGATGGAGAAATTTAAAAATGTAATTGAAAGAAAAAAAAAAACAGTTCTTAAATTGAATGTTACGTGGGTCAGCCGGGCGAATTGAGTTGATTAGGTTCGGGCAGCTGGTGGCAGCTAGAGTGGGTTTGGGTCGGATCGCGGAAACCCTTGGACAGGGTTGATTTTATCGGGAAAAATCCCCGTGTACAGAGTATGTACAGGCTTGGAAAGTCAATGAGGGATTCCCGGCGTTTGCTCGTATGCTCTCTTTTATAGGGTACCCATGGGTTAGTGGCGAGGCTTTTGGTAAAGCCTGCATACGTTAAAATTGCGAACGGGAGTAATGACGGTGATATGGTCATTCTGTGGGACCACGAGAAAAGGAAGGTGGTCAGTTATGGAAATTGTTGTTTTTGTGACCCAGGTGTGCCCAACTGCGCCGATAGAGTGTGTGAAAGCTGTGTGAAATGTTAAGCTTTGAAATTGTGGTCCCAATTTTTTTTTGTGGATTTTGGATGTTTGCCGACGAGTGTGCTGCGAAGATACCCCACCCTCTTACCGCATAGATAGGAACACGGGAAGGGAACGCATAGAATTGGTGTCTGCTCAACACCAGTGGGGATGGAGTTAAGCTGGGGTGTGGTGTGACTCGGGTGCGCGCGTCGCGGGCGGATAGAACCATGGGGATCGATTTAAAAAAAAAAAAAAAAAGAGGTACCGGGTGTTAATTGGATTTAATTGTAAGATTATAGGTTGGGCCTAGTTTTTGGTCATTCGGCGTGTTCCGGGAGCAGAGATGATTCGATGTGACATTTCGCTCAATACCGTATCGACTAGATAGATCCATGGGATGGGGTCCTCCACGTTTAATGAACAGGGCTGGGAGTTAGACATGAGTGATTGTTCGCGGACGTTTGCGCCGGGGCACTGGGATGTTCGAAGTATATGGTCCAGATTAGACAGTGGTAGGAAAACGGTACCTTTTGTAATTTTGAGAGGCTGACCATTTAAGTCTACAGGTTAAGGAAAGGGGTTTCTGTTTTTGCGCCCCCATATCGCGGCAATACGCCCGATTTCAAATCGGTCGTGTACCGATGATTAGATGAATATGTGCGTGTGTATTTAAAAAAAAAAAAAAGTGTTGGTGATGGATTTGGATATTTGTGTAAATTTCTTCAGGGAAGAAATTTTGAAAGATAAGGTGGAGAGGAGTGTTATATTATGACGGGCCCTGTATTTCAAACGGGTAGATTAACTAGTAGCAAATAGCTAGTTTTGTGATTCGAAAAATAGGATTTGTTTCTGGACTCAGAAATGAGTCATAGAAGTGTTTGATCTGGGAGCAGTCATAACAAATCTGGAAAAACCTGACGTGACCTTTTGAGTCAGAGATCAAAGTCAGTCGGTTTTGTCCCGATATTGCGCGTGGGAACGAGAAATTACGTCACCGCAGAGAACAACAACTTAGTTTTAGAAATCAGTCGGAACCTGGAAGCAAGAGTGTTCAGATCGGTTGCGAAAATGTAGCCGGTAAAAACGGGCAAGGCCCCACTGTGGGGGGCCAAAAGATATTCCCAGAAGAAAAGAAAACAGCCCGAGTGTGAGATAATCGAAGCCGGAATCCTCCTGACGACAACCGAACCGCGCAGTAAGAATATGGTGTGTTTAGAATAAATAAAACTGTGTGAAAAATCCCCTCAAGAAAATCAACGTCTCGTTTGTTCCTTTGTATGAGACATGCTTCTTCCTTTGATCGAGACGACGCAGCCAGCGGAGACTAGACGTATCACGGCCAAAGAAAAGAACAGAAGAAATCAAGGTAACCTTTGAGATTCATTTGAGATTTGTTTGAGAACTGTTTTAAAGACGTTAAGATACGTGTAATTCTAAGAGACGTTTAATGAAAAAAGGCTTGAGATGCCGTGAAAATATTCGTAATTGAAAGAGGCCTGAGATGCCGTAAACGGCAGTGGTTTTAAAGAGGCCGTAATTGAAAAAGGCCTGAGATGCCGTTAAAAGATTTGTAATTGAAAAAAGGCTGAGATGCCGTAAGTTGATGAGTGAAGCTTTAGGACTGTGGTCCGAATTTATAGAAAAAGAAAGAGAAAAATAAGAACGAATTTTATAGAGAAAAAGTGATAGACTGTTCGAATTTTATATATAAAATGACTATGAAAATGATTTAGAGTAAATTGTACCATCGGAGGCGCTGGGGGGAGAGATTGAAATCGCCATTAATCCTCTCGTGAACGTTTCGCGTTGTTTTCGGCCGGAGAGGATGAGATCCGAACGGCTGAGGTGGCTTTGAAGAAATGCCTCAGTCCGGAAGGATCTCTGGCTGGGGTAATAAAGAAGCTCTCTCTCTCCCCCCCCCCTGTATGCAACACAAACAAACAAATGAAACAAACAAACAAATGAAACAAACAAACAAACAAATGAAACAAACAAACAAACAAATGAAACAAACAAACAAACAAATGAAACAAACAAACAAACAAATGAAACAAACAAACAAATGAAACAAACAAACAAATGAAACAAACAAACAAACAAATGAAACAAACAAACAAATGAAACAAACAAACAAATGAAACAAACAAACAAACAAATGAAACAAACAAACAAATGAAACAAACAAACAAATGAAACAAACAAACAAACAAATGAAACAAACAAACAAATGAAACAAACAAACAAATGAAACAAACAAACGAAACAAACAAACAAACAAATGAAACAAACAAACAAACAAACAAAAGGTAGTTGTACGAAGTCAACAAATTTGGCTTTTATTAAGTGGAATTTTTTTTAAATTAAAAATATGGCTAAAATTCAAAATAAAGCTAAAAATTAATATTTTACTTGTAATCTCTATATATGTGTATATGTTTATATATTTGTATGCATAGGATTCATTCCTAAAATAATTAACCGATCATTATGAATTTTAGAACACCGCTATGAGGCTAATGTGGGCTATATTTAGTTTAATTTAGTTTTATGCAAAGGAGGTAAAAATGAAGTGGAAGTCTTTGTAAAAAAATCAGATGTTTCCTCCGATTTTTGTGAAATTTTAACAAATGTTGACCTTAAATCGCAGGAAGTTTGGCCGGCCAAGGAAAACTTGGAGGCAAATGATTAGACAAGACCGCGCAGAATCTGGAGATAGTTGACCTGCTGAACCATGAGAACTAGAGAGTGAGCGTGTGAAATATCAGAAACCGACTGACCCCCCGAACAAGGGGAAAGTGAGGTTAAATGAATAGAAAAAGAAATAAAAGATATTAGACATCATGTTATCGTAAGGGTGGGTAGTGTTGGCTATATTTAGTTCTAGACATCAATCAATAAATACTCCTCAAATTTCGGTTTCTTTGGAGTATTTTAAACGGTTTTTAGGGAGCACGTTATGGGAATAATCTTCCATTGAAAAGTTCAAATATTTCAGATGTGCATTAAATTTGATCCATAGTCATTAGAAAAAAGATCACCTGAATTTAAATTTCTTCTTAAGACTAATTAAGCTTTAAATTTTAGACATTTTCTAGAATCAAAATCATGTACAGGATGTTGACTAAAATTGGTATAAGGATTATAGACATAAGGTTTAGTATCATTATATCTTGATTTGAATCTTCGTAAAAGGACATAAAAGTGGTGCAAAACTGTTTTGTATTGTATCTCTATATTTATAATAATAATTTATTGTCCCTCAGCTACTGCCTTCTAGAATGAGAAAAAAATAGGGGAAATAAAATTTTGAAAAATTTGATTGAATAATATGTTTGGAGATGAACTTATATATACTAGGGCATGACATGACCAGCCCATTAATCGGATCAGGTCTCTCCGATCTTCCGTCTAGCCGAAGTAAGGGCTGAAGTGGAAAATGGCTGCATTAAATTTGATCCATAGTCATTGGACACCAATTAAGCAAAATTCCCTAAATTTCAATTTCCTCGTAAAACTCTTTAGCATTTTTCACAATGCTTTTCTTCCTTATAAATTTTTTTAAATTTTAGACATTTTCTAGAATAAAGATAATTTAATGGATTTTGATCAAAATTTGAATAAGGTTTAGTATCATCATACCGTGATTTTCATTTTCGTAAGGGGACATAAAAGTGGTGCAAAACTGTTCGGTATTCTTCTAGTCTTCTATAAATTATCAGATAAAGTTCTTACATTTCATCGTATTTGAACCTTTCCAAAAATTGAGTTTCACTAAAGAAAATAAGCCGAATTTCCACAAGGCGGAATACATATGCGCTCGCCTTTATTTAAGAGGAGAAACTGTTCACAGGTTTTATTGTCCGACTGAATAGGGATTCATACGCCGCACTCACGAACGGAGACTAAAAACTATTCTTTCTTCCTGACAAGAAGACAGTTTTGCCTTTGTGTAAGGAAGAAAAGCATTATGAAAAGTGCTATCGGCAAGAAGCAACTCCACAGCTGTTAACGAATGTCAACCACTTGTTTCCTTCCATTCACCTTTGGGGGTTAGGGTTTGGTTAGGGTTAGGCTTGGGCTTGGGTTAGGGTTTGGTTAGGGTAAAAGTTGGGTTAGGACTAGGAGTAGGGTTGGGGTTTGGTTCGGATTAGGGTTGGGGTTTGGTTAGGGTTAGAATTGGGCTAGGGTTAGGGTTTGGTTAGGGTTATGGTTTGGTTAGGGTTAGGGTTTAGTTAGGGTTTGGCTAGGGTAAGGGTTTGGTTAGGGTTAAGGTAGGGTTAGGGTAAGGGTTAGGGTAAAAGTTGGGTTAGGGCTAGGGTTGGGGTTTGGTTAGGGTTATGGTTGGGCTAGGGTTAGGGTTTGGTTAGGGTTACGGTTGGGCTAGGGTTAGGGTTTGGTTAGGGTTACGGTTGGGCTAGGGTTAGGGTTTGGTAAGGGTTAGGGTAAGGGTTAGATTAGGGCTAGGGTTTGGTTACGGTTAGGGTTAGGTTTAGGGTTTGGCTAGGGTTAGGGTTTGGTTAGCGTAGGGTTAGGGTAAGGGTTGGGGTAAAGGTTGGGCTAGGGCTAGGGGTAGGGTTTGGTTCGGGTTAGGGTTGGATTTCCTTCCATTCACCTTTGGGTGTTAGGGTTAGGTTTCAAGTGTCCTGCTAGGGCGAAAGCCGGAATAACAAGAGTGTTAGATAAGAAATCAGTCGAAACAGAGAAGACTGAAAACTTAAGTGAATTAAAAGAAGGAGAAAGCAAAAATGAAAGTTATTTTTCCGCTGAGAGTTAGGTGACCCACAGAGAATACTATAAATCAAGTATTCTGTCATTCTGTGATTCTGTAATTTTGTAAACCTTTATTAAAGGTTAAGAGGACTTGGGTTTGTTTTTCGTTTCTAACTGGATCCGAAAAAAATAGTTGGTGTCCTCTTCCTTACGCAAGCAAAATTGGATGCTCAAATTGAGAAATTTTACCAATTATCGAGAAATGATGAGTCTTATATCTTGTTAGAGACAAACACAATTACGGCAATGACAAATAACAAATAACAAACACAAATAAACAGTTTATGGGAGCGTGAAACGGACAAGTAATATAGAAAGAGATGTTTCAGCTGCTTGCATCACAAGAAGGGTTGAAGAGGAGTGTCTGGTTGGGTTACTTCAACATTGGTAGTCGAATGTAGGTCTGGTTAATTCATGCAAGTCGGGTATGAATGTCATATCAAGGTTGGATGACTGCTGGGCAGACTAAAAGGGAAGGTGTTCTGAGAAAAATGGTTTATGAATTGGAAGTGTGGTAGGTAAGTTGTCCTGAAAAGGACAAGTTGAATCGTATAAAACTGTAGTAGGGGAGTTG
>OY744555.1:35101064-35258564 GCA_963556195.1 Sepiola atlantica
CTTTCCCTTTTTTTTTCTTACATTATTACTATTATTATTAATACTATTATTACTACTACTCGAAAGTATTAGTGTTTTTATTGAAAACTTTTTTTTAATAATTTTTTGCACACTTTTTTTTCCTACAAAAACATAATCACGGCTATCGTAAAGGAAAAAGGTCTGTCAACTGAGTCGAGTTTTTCTGGTGATGTCATTGCTAGTGGGAGTAAGAAACGCTATCAATGAGGACCGGAAGTCATCGGAACGCGTAACGCGCATGCGTCCATCTATAATCAGAGCAAGTAATCAGACAAGCAGACTCAGTTCCATAGGATTATTCCTTCACTTGGAAATCATTTTTAACTTGTTACTTTTTTATAAATGTATTTCCTTTTTTATAAATGTATTTCCTTTTTTATAAATGTATTTCCTTTTTTATAAATGTATTTCCTTTTTTATAAATGTCAAGCACAAAAGAAAATCAGAAAATTTCAAGATGGCGTCCAACGATCAAGGCATTTCATTAAAGTTCGATTTTCAAATCTTCAAAAAATAAATTAGATTTTATTTCAGGATAAAAAAAATACAATTTTAAATTAATTAATAAGTTTCGTCCAAAATGTTTGAGAACATCCAACGAAATAACCAAGATATTCAAATAATATATTGTAAATAAACTGTCTGTTTGAAAAAAAAAAAATCCCCCACTCCCAAAAAAACATGACGGTTTTAATTTATTACAAATTCTTACTGTTCGTTTTGTAAAACTCAAACAAAAAACGCACATTTTAATTCATTTCAATAAATGTTCTATTAATTATTTTGAATTATTGACTTTAATGAACTCATAATCTTTCATTAATTTAATTTTAAGTTTAAAAAATCAAGAACCGTTTTTATTTTTCAGAAATGAGAGCAAGTCTCATCAAATTATTCAGCTAAAACTAATGATAATGACATTTTCATATAAAGAATAAAACTACCTAAGAATAGGGATTTGATATTCCATGCAGTATAACTGATACCAGTCTTTTCATTCGATGTAGACTGAAAAATATGAACTTATTTAAAGAATGAATATTAAATCAGACAAATTATTTTTCAAAGAAAAATTTTCATGTTTTAAAAATTAAAAAATTCATGACAACACCATTTTATTATTAAGTATTAATTTAATGTTTGCTGTCTAACCTACACAAATTACACGAAATAATACATTTGCATTAATATTTCTAATAAAGTAATGGGTTAGTTATATTCCGTGATCGTTAATTAATAGATACTGAAAAATTCATTAAAATTGGTTGATTTCCTGAATTTTGATGAATTTTTAAGTGAAGGGGGGGGGGGGGTCAAAATGCCCATAGTCTGATTGTTCGACAGATTTTGTTACTTTATGGCATGACGTCATTGTCCAGCGCTCTGGCCTCCTTTATTACGATGGCTGTGACCTAGCCGACGTTGTCCGGGAGTCTTAACTTTCATATTTATTTCGCTTTAAAAACAACAAAAAAAACAAAGTATACCATTTATTTTTATTTTTGTTTTGTTTTTCGAATTATTTCTTTAAATAGGATTTTGAAAGTTAAATGTAATTATTAAAGTATCATTTGGTCATTAAATTACTAATTGAACCAAATTGTTATAAAACTATAAATAATTTTGTTCAGGTGATGATGTATTTAAATCTATTTATAAAATTATTGGATGAAAATAGTGTTATGGTGCCGTACATTTGGACTCTTCCATTCTCAATAAATACTGGACACATAAGCTTCTCAGTGTTGAGGCCAACCCCAAGCCGATCAGTCTCTCATTAACTTCGGTTGATTAAGGACGTCGGGATGGGGTTAATACCAGTCGAGGATTCCTTCTCGACAATCAGTCCGGCAGGAACTGGGCCATTTCGGTGGCCTTTTATCTGCCGGGCTGAGGTATATTGTCCTGGGTTTTCCTAGGAGGTGCACCCTCCCAGGCCTTGCCTTCCCTCTTTGGGGAGGGGTAAGTTTATTGCTTGCTGCCTGAGGCGCCCTTACCAGGGAATGCCGACAGGGTTGCCCAGGCTATTTTTGATAGGCCAGAGTGCTCCTTCTTTAGGGGCGCTGGCTGGCTTGATCTCCCCACTTTCCGACCTTGTGTCACATATTGCTTTGTGGGAAGCGATTAAATACCTGAGGCCAACCCCAACCCGATCAGTCTCTCATTAACTTCGGTTGATTGAGGACGTCGGGATGGGGTAAGGTATTACCAGTCGAGGATTCGTCCTCGACAATCAGTCCGACAGAAACTGGGCCATTTCAGTGGCCTTTTATCTGCCGGGCTGAAGTATATTGTCCTGGGTTTTCCTAGGAGGTGCACCCTCCCAGTCCTTGCCTTCCCTCTTTGGGGTGGAGTAAGTTTATTGCTTGCTGCCTGAGGCGCCCTGATCGGGGAATGCCGACGGGGTTGGCCAGGCTATTTTTGTTAGGCCAGAGTGCTCCTTCTTTAGAGGCGCTGACTTGATCTCCCCACCTTCCCGACCTTGTGTCACATATTCCTGCGGGAATTAAATCCCTGAGAGCAACCCCAGTCTTCGGACTAGGTAACACCTGTCGACGATTCGTTCTCGACAGTCAGTCTGGTTGGGATTGGGCCATTTCAGTAGCCTTTTATCTGTTGGACCGAGGAGTTGAGTGCTGGGTAGTCCTAGGAGGTCTACCCTCCCAGGCCTTGCCTTGCCTCCCCTCTTTTGGGTGGAGTATGTTTATTGCTTACTGCCTGAGGCGCCCTGACCAGGGAATTTTTTATAGGCCAGAGTGCTCCTCCTTTAGGGGCACTGGCTTGGCCCCCCCCCCCCCCACCTTCCGGCCTTGTGCCACATATTCCTGCGGTGGGAAGGAATTAAATATCTGAGTCAACCGCAGTCTACACTGACAGTCACGACTGACGTACTACCACACTTGTTTCTCTGTTGTATATACTTTTCTCCAATATACTTGTTTTATCTAAACCCTGTGTTCGTGCTTTCATTCCGTCCCTTAAACAGGGGCCACAACAAATACATTCCACAACTTTCAATCTTTTAATACACAAGAATTTACTAAGAATTTTAAGGTCAGAAATTACTTTCTATTCATCAGTTTTAAACGCTTCTAAATTTTTTTTTAAATCTCGAAAGATCAAAGCAATTCGTTTTTTAAAATTTATTTTGCCTATCAATAAAAAATTAAAATGGCCGACTTGTTTATGAAAAAAAAAACGAAATGCATACTGGCGAATTAAATGTAATTCAATTATTTTTTTAAAAATAGGATTTCAATGAATATTAGATTAATAATAAATAAATAAAAATATTAATTTAATTCTCGTATTCGCAAGAGGACACAGAGAATTTTATTAATATAGCAGTAATAAGTACCACCCATATATCCATGAACCAAATCAGTTTTATGAAAAGAAACAGAAAATTAATTTTAAAAAAAAGCTTATAGATAATAAAATTGCTTTTAAATTGCTTTAAATTATAATAATATTTCATTTTCATTCTTTTATCAGCTTAATTTAAAATTGTAATGCTGATATGAATAAAAGTTTAATTGCACTCAAAGTGTCGTCTGCCTTCCCCTTTTTTGTGTGCAAAAGAATATGAAATTACACGCAGCAGCGTTTTCATTGAATCTCAGGCAGGAAGAAAAACTGCAACAGAAATGTCTTTTAGGTTTGTGTATCAACCGTCAAGAAACAAAAATGTTTTTTAGGTTTGTGTATCAACCGGCAAGAAATAGAAATGAGTGAAAATTAACTTTGCTGATTGGCATTAAAAAATACAAATCAAATATTCATTCGTTTCAAAGTTAATTAAGCAATGCATTTCTTCTATGAAATATTTTACCGCATTAAATAAAAATGTTTATAGATTGGAAGAGGTGTACACATCCTTAAGAAAACTTTATTATTATTATTATTATTATTATTATTTACTGTTACTCATATTGCAATTTTCTAACTACAAGTGATAACAAATTGACATTTCTACCTAGAATTATTATTATTATTATTTACTGTTACTCATATTGCAATTTTCTAACTACAAGTGATAACAAATTGACATTTCTACCTAGAATTATTATTATTATTTACTGTTACTCATATTGCAATTTTCTAACTACAAGTGATAACAAATTGACATTTCTACCTAGAATTATTATTATTATTTACTGTTACTCATATTGCAATTTTCTAACTACAAGTGATAACAAATTGACATTTCTACCTAGAATTATTTACTGTTACTCATATTGCAATTTTCTAACTACAAGTGATAACAAATTGACATTTCTACCTAGAATTATTATTATTATTTACTGTTACTCATATTGCAATTTTCTAACTACAAGTGATAACAAATTGACATTTCTACCTAGAATTATTATTATTATTTACTGTTACTCATATTGCAATTTTCTAACTACAAGTGATAACAAATTGACATTTCTACCTAGAATTATTATTATTATTATTTACTGTTACTCATATTGCAATTTTCTAACTACAAGTGATAACAAATTGACATTTCTACCTAGAATTATTATTATTTACTGTTACTCATATTGCAATTTTCTAACTACAAGTGATAACAAATTGACATTTCTACCTAGAATTATTATTATTATTTACTGTTACTCATATTGCAATTTTCTAACTACAAGTGATAACAAATTGACATTTCTATCTAGAATTATTATTATTTACTGTTACTCATATTGCAATTTTCTAACTACAAGTGATAACAAATTGACATTTCTACCTAGAATTATTATTATTATTATTTACTGTTACTCATATTGCAATTTTCTAACTACAAGTGATAACAAATTGACATTTCTACCTAGAATTATTATTATTTACTGTTACTCATATTGCAATTTTCTAACTACAAGTGATAACAAATTGACATTTCTACTTAAAATTATTATTCTTATTTACTGTTACTCATATTGCAATTTTCTAACTACAAGTGATAACACATTGACATTTCTACCTAGAATTATTATTATTATTTACTGTTACTCATATTGCTATTTTCTAACTACAAGTGATAACACATTGACATTTCTACCTAGAATTATTATTATTATTTACTGTTACTCATATTGCAATTTTCTAACTACAAGTGATAACAAATTGACATTTCTACCTAGAATTATTATTATTATTTACTGTTACTCATATTGCAATTTTCTAACTACAAGTGATAACAAATTGACATTTCTACCTAGAATTATTATTATTTACTGTTACTCATATTGCAATTTTCTAACTACAAGTGATAACAAATTGACATTTCTACTTAAAATTATTATTCTTATTTACTGTTACTCATATTGCAATTTTCTAACTACAAGTGATAACACATTGACATTTCTACCTAGAATTATTATTATTATTTACTGTTACTCATATTGCTATTTTCTAACTACAAGTGATAACACATTGACATTTCTACCTAGAATTATTATTATTATTTACTGTTACTCATATTGCAATTTTCTAACTACAAGTGATAACAAATTGACATTTCTACCTAGAATTATTATTTACTCTTACTCATATTGCAATTTTCAAACTACAAGTGATAACAAATTGACATTTCTACCTAGAATTATTATTATTATTTACTGTTACTCATATTGCAATTTTCTAACTACAAGTGATAACAAATTGACATTTCTACCTAGAATTATTATTATTATTTACTGTTACTCATATTGCAATTTTCTAACTACAAGTGATAACAAATTGGCATTTCTACCTAGAATTATTATTATTATTTACTGTTACTCATATTGCAATTTTCTAACTACAAGTGATAACAAATTGACATTTCTACCTAGAATTATTATTATTATTATTATTTACTGTTACTCATATTGCAATTTTCTAACTACAAGTGATAACAAATTGACATTTCTACCTAGAATTATTATTATTATTATTTACTGTTACTCATATTGCAATTTTCTAACTACAAGTGA
Organism: Sepiola atlantica; assembly: GCA_963556195.1. Taxonomy (NCBI): domain Eukaryota; kingdom Metazoa; phylum Mollusca; class Cephalopoda; order Sepiida; family Sepiolidae; genus Sepiola; species Sepiola atlantica. The sequence continues at coordinate 35,107,061 of OY744555.1, forward strand.
TAACAAATTGACATTTCTACCTAGAATTATTATTATTTACTGTTACTCATATTGCAATTTTCTAACTACAAGTGATAACAAATTGACATTTCTACCTAGAATTATTATTATTATTTACTGTTACTCATATTGCAATTTTCTAACTACAAGTGATAACAAATTGACATTTCTACCTAGAATTATTATTATTATTATTATTTACTGTTACTCATATTGCAATTTTCTAACTACAAGTGATAACAAATTGACATTTCTATCTAGAATTATTATTATTATTATTTACTGTTACTCATATTGCAATTTTCTAACTACAAGTGATAACAAATTGACATTTCTACCTAGAATTATTATTATTATTTACTGTTACTCATATTGCAATTTTCTAACTACAAGTGATAACAAATTGACATTTCTATCTAGAATTATTATTATTATTATTATTATTATTTACTGTTACTCATATTGCAAGATTCAAACTTTGTAAAAAAGAAGAAAAATCTACCAATGTTGTGATTGTATAATGGCGATGATGAAACAGCTGTTATTTTGAATTAAAAATATAAATTATTCCTTTTGCTGAATTTTATTTTTAGAGGATTAGCTAAAAATGTTTCATATCAGATTGTCTGGACCAAACTAAATAATATAAAACATCAATTGCAGTGAAGTATGTTATTATATTGCCAATAACATGGTACAACAATAATAAATGAAAATTGGCTTGTTAGAAACAAAGTTTGATTTTGGGTCTGACTTTAAAAATCTGACAAAACAACTTTATGCTTTATATATATATAAAGGTACTAAAGCTTTTTTTTTTTTTTTTTTAATGCAATCTTAATTCCTATATATTTTATTTCTAGCTACCATATCGTAGAATGGTTCGTAGGTGTAGTGTTTAGATAGTATTTTATTATTATTATTATTATTATTATTATTATTACTAGTATTACTATTGTTATAAAGAATTTTATTTGATATGCAAATTACCATATCACACGGTAGTCTTAAGGGTAGTATATTATTATTATTATTATTATTATTATTATTATTTTATTATTATTATTTATTTATGTATATATAAGTAACATTTTAAGCTGAATTATTTCGACACTTGATTATTGGGGAAATTGTAGTTTTATCTGTACCATTGGAGAGCCATGCATATAACTGTCCTGTTTTTAAATCTCCGAAACAGTTACATGGTAAACAGCTGAAGATCCCCGTGTTAATATTAGATGCTTACGTTAAGGTCTCCTGCTTTTGTTTCACTGTTAGATACTTAATCCCCCTTTTTATTTTATTTACTTACATATATTATTTATTTATGAATTTTCCAACAAATGTTAAGTCTACACTATTTTGGATTTAGTTAGTTTCTCTGGGAATTTAAACTGCATTTTCCTTTTTTTTGTCTTTTTGTTTAAAATAACTCAAAGCTTCTTTAGACTATATATATATATATATATATATATATATAAAAATGAACTTTCCCAAATTTATAACTACCAGCGACCATGCGCGATCAAGTTCTATTTAAAACAGACATTTGCACCGTTAGTCAACAACATCGGACGAGACACTTCTACAAGACCAAGAAGGATTATTACGGAAAAAAAAAAAGGTTTATACCATTTATTTGTCTAAGCTCTGTCGAGGCTTGTTTTATCAAGCAAAATATTAGATAAAAAAATCAAGATGAAGAAAAAAAAAAATATTTTTTTATTTTTATTTTGATTTAATAAAAAAATCTGCATCTAACACATGGTTTCTTATGAAGGCATTTTGCCTCTATCTTTATATTAAAATTCAAAAGATGCTTAAAAAATGAACTTTCCCAAATTTATATATATATATATATATATATATATATAGATTTAGATTTTTCACTTATAAAATAGATCATTCAGTGAAAACCGGGGTTGTTCCAATAAAAACAAGCTCGATGATACTCGATTACAGAGTACAGAGCATTTATATGCGATTTTATGAAGGCTTACCAAAGCATTCCTTTCAGGACACCAACGATAAAAAAAGAAAGTCTTAGAAAAGTAGCTCGTTCATTATTTCTTCCACCAAGCCAACAAGCAAATAATCGGTCCCAAATACATTAAAAAAACCCCAAAAACCGGAACAATGTGCAATAATACACTTTCACGTCGGCCGGCACATGATGAATAAATCCCCCCCCCCCACAAAAAAACAAGAACTAAATCCTTCAAGATACCGCTCACTACTATCATTGGATTGGAATGGTAACTTGTGAGCGGTATCTTGAAGGATTTAGTTCTTGTTTTTTTTTGGGGGGGGGGGGGGGATTTATTCATCATGTGCCGGCCGACGTGAAAGTGTATTATCGCACATTGTTACCGTTTCTTTGTTTTTTTTAATGTATTTGGGACCGATTATTTGCTTGTTGGCTTGGTGGAAGAAATAATGAACGAGCTACTTTTCTAAGACTTTTCTAAGACTTTCTTTTTTATCGTTGTTCTTCCTTGTTTTTTAATTTTTGACTTTTATTTTTATTTTTTTTCCTCTTCTCTTCTTAAGTGACCTCAACTATTGCAACGCCACATTGTGTATTGTCGGCAGTTGAAACCAATATTCCAGACATTTAATTTCCTTGATGATCTGCCAAGCAAGTAACTGCTTGGTAGTGAAACACGTGTAGGAAAATAACATTTAATTTGAATAAATAATATTTGTAAGAAAAAATATCTTTAATGGTGATCATTGGTGTCCTGAAAGGAATGCTTTGGTAAGCCTTCATAAAATCACATATATATATATATATATATATATATATATATATATATTTTAAGCAAACATTGTTAAACATCTCAGAAGTCTCTACTTGATTATAATTTTTTTTAATTTCAAAATTTTTCTAATATCAAAATAAAAAGCATTAATGAATGTTCCATATGTATCACTAGCACTTTCAATTCTTCGTCGAATCATGTTCACGTGACAAAATGAAATGACCAAAAAAGCAGCCGAGAATGCGCATGCGACGTCAGATGGCAAAAGAACAATCCGGTGCAGTTCCAGAAGAAACGTTTACAATTTAAATTCTGGGACACCAAAATTAACGTGAAAAATCGCTACACCTATTTGAACTTTTAAAACTGTCTCTCCATTACTATTGGGAGGAATTGGGAATCTTCGACGGGAATGCCGATAGATCTCGACACTGAGGAAGGCATGTTATTCCGAAATATATTTGGATTAAAATAAAAAAATAAATCTTGCATCGTGTAATCTCGTTTTCTTTCTAATTTCGTATTTTTCACTAACCAATGCTTATAAATGTAGCCCGACTATTTTCAATCCGAATACGTTTGTCGAACATTCTCGACAAGTCTTCTGTCCATACACGCTTCATATAAATCTTAATTTCCCTTAATCACGTGAAAGTTTCCGGTGGCTGAGTGGATATGGCGACTGCTTACAGATTCTAGGCTGACTGTGAACCACGTTCGCGCCGCCTGACCGTCTGAAATTGTTACTTTCCTGCACTGATGAGAGCAATAAGCTTGAAACGCTAGCGTCTGTAGGTATAAATAATTTAATATTTATTTATAAAAATATTATATATATATATCGCAAGAGCAAAGAGAAAATTTTTTTTTAATTTGAACTCAGTTAAAATTTTTGTTTCGATATATGTATTGTTATTTACCTTCAAAAAGAAGAGTGTCGTGGGGGGGGGGGTCCGACTCTGTTTTTAGGGATGTAATTTCACAAACACAAATGTAGATTCTTTTAGATTTACAGAAATAATAATTATTCAAAGCTGAAACTAACGATTAGATAGGTAATATGTGCAATTGCAAATCAATTAAACTACACAATATTAAGTGGATGACATCATCAACTGCTTGTCTCTAAAGGAAGTAGATATATATAATAGTAACTCTGTGTGCGTATGTGTCCGCCTGATCTTTGTGTCTTATGTTCACCCAAACCGCTGGACAGAATTGCTTGAAAATTGACATGTGGACTACTGACCACTCAGTGAAGGTCATAAGCTATGTAAGAAATATATCACTTCAACGCTGGGGGTCCCCGCCCCCCCCCCATGAAAATTGTTTTATCTTAGATTCAAATGAAATTTAAACCATAGGTAAATGGCTAAAAATTATGTCTATTCCCAAAATTTCAGCAAATTTTGATAATATTAAGACCCCCCCCCCCCCCCACTGAAAACTGTTTTCTCTTTGATTCAAATGAAATTATATATATATATATATATATATATATATATATATATAATCAAGGAGAACATTTCTCTCTGTGTGCATGTCTGTCCCTAAAAATGAAGCCATACTAGGAAGTGTACTTTCAATATAATTGTATTCACATTCACAATTTGCATGTGAACATAATGGAAGTATTTTTGCGTCTCTGGCTGCCCTTTAAAGAAGCTAATGACAATTTTCAAACATGTTACACAATGAAATTAATCTATTTATTAACGTTAGTTTAAGAGTATTAACATATATCTGAATAGCTCGGTGAGTAAGATATCTAGCTGACAGCATCAAGGTTGCTGTTAAAGTAAACTCTCCCTACCATGATGTTATGATGTTGCATAGGATGCTATCCCACGCTCTAACCTGGGCAACACCGGGTAGTCCTGCTAGTACATTTTATATGTGGCCATGATGCAATAATAGTAAAAAAACAAAAAAAAAACACTTCTGTCCTATGAAGTTTTTGTTTTTCAGTTTTAGACAAAAATATTCGGATTATTACCGACTAGATTATTGCCCGTTGCCCGTTGGGTTATAACAACTATTTCCGTTTATTCTATTGAGATTTCATTGGACAATTCATAAACTGTGACATATGTGTCAAAACATTGCTCTTTTAGAGAGAGAGAAAGAGAGAGAGTGAAAGAGAGAGAGAGAGTGAAAGAGAAAGAAAGAGAGAGTGAGATAAAGAAAGAGAGAGAGTGAGAGAAAGAGAGAGTGAGATAAAGAAAGAGAGAGAGTGAGAGAAAGAGAGAGAGAGAGAGATAAAGAGAGAGATAAAGAGAGAGAGAAAGAGAGAGAGAGAGAGATAAAGAGAGAGATAAAGAGAGAGAGAAAGAGAGAGAGAGAGAAAGAGAGAGAGAGAGAAAGAGAGAAAGAGAGAGATAGTGAAAAAGAGAGAGAGAGAAAGAGAGAGAGAAAGAGAGAGAGAGTGAAAGAGAGAAAGAGAGAGAAAGAGAGAAAGAAAGAGAGAGAGAGAGAAAGAAAGAAAGAGAGAAAGAAAGAAAGAGAGAAAGAAAGAGAGAGAGAAAGAAAGAGAGAAAGAGAGAGAGAAAGAGAGAGAAAGAAAGAGGGAGAGTGAAAGAAAGAGGGAGAGTGAAAGAGAAAGAGAGAGAAAGGTTGCTGTTAAAGTAAATTCTTCCTACCATGATGTTGCATAAGATGATATCCCACACTCTAACCTGGGCAACACCGGGTAGCTCTGCTAGTATATATATATATATATATATATATATATATATATATATATATGGCAAGTGGTAAAAATACAGTAAGGTAACTGAATAACAATGGTGTCGTCACATGACACCTAATCAAAATAATCGTAAGAAAGCCGATGTAATTTATACATATTAAAAACGTTGAAATGATTATTTTCGAAGCATTACAATCAAGTTTTAGTCAAAAGTGACTATGATTAATCTGACACAGTTATTAGCGGAATTTGGGTCGAAAAGTCTTACTCAATAAACGATACAAAAACTGGGTCATTTTCTAGGTCAGTGACTAAAAAAATAGGGTTTACCTTGAGGAACTGATAAACCATAATACTTGACTTTGGCCTATAAACTTTAATTCTAATATATAGCACGAAGTTAAATTCAGTTCTAAGTGACAGTCATCTGAAGGTTGAAGGTTCAATCCTCGGTGCGGGCGATACGAAGAATTGCAAATTACTGAAGACTTAGTCATGGCTGACGGAACAAGTGCATGCTAACCCCGTGGATTAAATAAAGGGTTCCGTTCGAAATTCCGTCCAGATTCCCGAGTTCGACAAAAATATTCCAGAGTTTGAAGTGATACACCTGAAGAAGGCCGGAGGTTACAGCGGCCAAAACGTTGTGATGATAACACTCAAGATGAGAAATGTAGTCCGAATAGCCAAAATTATACAAAGACATTATTTTCGAATTGACATTTTGAAGGCTCCAAAATCACATTCAAATTTCCCATAGACACGATAAACATCGTTGTCAGACATGTTGGTTATTTTTATTAATAAAATAAAAAATCAGACACCGCGTGTGTAACTACTGATAGGTGTGATTGATAGGAATCAGCAGCAGCAGCGAATGTTGTTTTTACATATCGACTATCGATTGGATAAAATCTCCAAGCAGTCGTTTCTTTCAGCCAACGACACGTGTGAGGATAGCCACTGACGAAATATTTTACACGTAATATAAAAACTCAAACACACAGCTTTCTTTCTCTTTTCCAGTATTTTCCTTTCACGTCCCAAAGACCTCGGCAGATGCAACAACTACTAAATAAAGCTTATTAAACTCACGTACACACACGTTCATACACACACACACACACTCTTTCATTGACAAAACAGGCATGGACGGTGGAACCGTCTCAACCCCCCCCCCCCACACACACACACACACTTTTTGACTTGGCCCTCACCCCCACACTTTACGGTCATCAATAATGAAGTTATATATGCATGTGTTTACCCCCCCCCCACTTTTTAGGAGAGCCCCCCCCCACACACACTTTTATAACTGTCCCGCCGGTCCTGACAGGGGTAAATTAATATACACACAGACATTTATAACGCCAACTGAATTTACGCACACGCAAACTCGCATGGTGACAGTCAAAATAGACATGTCTGCTCAACTCGTTCTTGCACGCTAAACAATTCTTTCACTCTGAATGTTACTGGGACTCTTTGAACTCTCGTTCATTAGCAACACTTCACCTTTTGTTGTCTTAACAAGTAGTCAATAAAAATTAATTATGTTTGCTATGGATCGACTTTGTCTTTTGATGTTGCATTTCTCTCTACATTTTTTTTTAATTTAAGAAATAACAATCGATTAATTAATAATTTATTTTAAATAGTTAATTAAGGAAAATGTAACGAATACAGTTTAATTTTAAAAAACCTATTTAAAAAAAATATAATTTGGTGAATAAAAAACGTGGCATTCAACTTTTAATATCACATTTCTGAAGACGATGCAAAATTATTTTTTGTCAGTTTAAAAGTTACAAAAGAACCATCGTAAAAAGTCAATCATTTTAATCTTCTGTTAATAGTTGAAAAAAAAAAAAAATTACTTGGTGATCTTTTTAAATTTGAAATGAATTTGGAAGAATGTAAACGGCCAAATCGAGCATTTAAACTGGCTTTAAAATTCTTAGCAAATCCTCATGTATTAAAAGATTGAAAGTTTTAAAAGATTGAAAGTTTTAAAAGATTGAAAGTTTTAAAAGATTGAAAGTTTTAAAAGATTGAAAGTTTTAAAAGATTAAAAGTTTTAAAAGATTGAAAGTTTTAAAAGATTGAAAGTTTTAAAAGATTGAAAGTTTTAAAAGATTAAAAGTTTTAAAAGATTGAAAGTTTTAAAAGATTGAAAGTTTTAAAAGATTGAAAGTTTTAAAAGATTGAAAGTTTTAAAAGATTGAAAGTTTTAAAAGATTGAAAGTTTTAAAAGATTAAAAGTTTTAAAAGATTGAAAGTTTTAAAAGATTAAAAGTTTTAAAAGATTGAAAGTTTTAAAAGATTGAAAGTTTTAAAAAATTGAAAGTTTTAAAAGATTGAAAGTTTTAAAAGATTGAAAGTTTTAAAAGATTGAAAGTTTTAAAAGATTGAAAGTTTTAAAAGATTGAAAGTTTTAAAAGATTGAAAGTTTTAAAAGATTGAAAGTTTTAAAAGTTATTTGTAGTGAAGACTAAAAGATTTGTATTCCTTTGTAAAGGTTTTATTCACAAAAGAAAGCTTCAGCGGTATTTAATTTCCTCCCACCGCAGGAATATGTGACACAAGGTCAGGAAGGTGGGGAGATCAAGCCAGCGCCTCTAAAGAAGGAGCACTCTGGCCTAGCAAAAATAGCCTGAGCAACCCCGTCGACATTCCCCGGTAAGGGCGCCTCGGGCAGCAAGCAATAAACTTACACCTCCTAGAACAACCCAGGACAGTATACCTCAGCCCGGAAGTTTAGTGCAATTCTGTACACTAATTTTTAAACAAAAGAAACAAAAAAGAAAGAACATAACAGACGTTCAAATGGAAACTCGTGTCTTTTATGGTCCTTCTCAGCCTTTTGGCTAGGAAGAAAGTGTAGTATCTGTTCCGATGGATACTGCACCCTATAGACCGGTGTCATCTTGTCCTTCGGGGCTTGATTCCGCCGGTCTGTGGGTTTGTCCTGTGCAGTTCTAGGAAGTCCACCCTCCCAGGCTTTGCCTCCTCTCTTTGGGGAGGAGTAAGTTTATTGCTTACTGCCTGAGGTGCCCCTACCGGGGAATGCCGACAGGGCTGCCCAGGCAATTTTTAATGGCCAGAGTGCTCACCTTCTCGGGCGCTGGCTTTTCAAGTCCCACTTTCCCGACCCGACCTTGGCGCACATCTTACCTTGTGGGAGTAAGATAAAACTGGCCTTGTGCCTAACCTCCTGGGGAGGTAAATAATTTTTTAAATTTTTTAAATTTTTTAAATTTTTTTTATGGCTTCCTTAGATTGTCTTGAAATTTAGGGAATCTTTCTTAATTGGTCTTTAATACCTACAGTTTAAATTTCCTGCAAATCAGAGTTATTTAAATTAGGGGCCGGGGGGGGGGGGGCATTCTGTTACCCGTTCTGCAAAGCATCAAAATATTTGCAAAGTGTGACTCAAAGATTCTGAGTAACACACAGATTACAAATATGTCATTGGTTTTCGGAGAAGGAGCTCAGCCATTGTAATTTAAATTGGGTCATTCTGTTACCCGTTCTACAAAGGAGCTCGGCCATTGCAATCTGATGCCTGCACAAACACACAAATGTAGCAAAACAAAACCGATCTGCAATTCTAGAACAGAGAAAATTGATGATAAATTCCCCGGAAGATTGAAGACTCCATTTATCATCTAAATTAGTGATTCTCAATTGAAACAAATTTGATACTTGATACGAAAAATATTCCGCAATGTTATCTGATCAGGGTGGACATTCTTTAAGATGAAACATTTTTCAATGTTACCATAATGTTTTAAGGTAATCTGCCAGTATGCTTAACAGCAGAGAAATCGAAAAATAAATGTATACATTACACAAATAACTTTTACCAAACGCAAAAAAAAATTTAATTTTCTACCAACCTGTATAGTTTTAAAGTTCTGAAACTGTTTTAAAAATGTTGTTTATTTGAATACAAGATTCTGTCGAGATCTGTTTTTCAGATCAACTCAAAATCAAACAGTTTTCGATACTGCAACAAACTTTAAAACAGTTTCAGAACTTTAAAGTTATACAGTTCGGTAGAAAATTAAATTTTATTGCATTTGGTAAAAGTTATTCGTTATATATATATATACACACACACATATATATATATATATATATATATATATTCATAACTTACTAATATATATATATATATATATATTCATAACTTACTAATATATATATATATATATTCATAACTTACTAATATATATATATATATATATTCATAACTTACTAATATATATATATATATATATTCATAACTTACTAATATATATATATATATTCATAACTTACTAATATATATATATATATATATATATTCATAACTTACTAATATATATATATATATTACGAAACAATGGTTTAAAAAATATGTCTAAATACAATTTCTTATTCAAATTGGCGCAACCTCGCCTTCAGACATAACGTGATTTTCTGACCCGAAGTCCATTTTCATCGGACGATGAAGAAAAAGAAAAGAAAAACACTCTTTGAGAAGGAGAAGTATATTCTCGAAAGCTAAGATTAAAATGAATTTTATTTATTTTACACCACCATTGTTATGGTTTTTTCAAAAAAAATATAATATATATATATATTCATAACCTACTAATATATATACAGGGTGGGCCAAAATAAGGGTCCTATCTTTAAATTTGAATAACTTGAATAACTTGAATTTGAATAACTTCCACAAAATGAAAGTTAAACTCACCAAACTTTATGTGTGTGTAGACTGACCCTTCCGAGATTTTTTGAAATAAACAAAACAAATTTTAGCCGAAAAACACTTCTTAAAACTTACAAAAACTAAAGTATTGTTTTTTACACTGTTTTGAGTTTTTTTAAGCAAAAATAATGTTTTCTAAATGAGGGTACGTTCCTTAGGGCTAATACGGCTCATGCTTGCTTCGGAAGGGGTCCTTTACTTATTCTAAAAAAAAATTTAAAAAATCAATAAATAAAAAAGTTATGAATTTTTAAAAATAGGACCCTTATTTTTGCCCACCCTGTATATATATATATATATATATATATATATATATATATATATATTCATAACCTACTAATATATATATATATATATTCATAACCTACTAATATATATATATATATATATATATATATTCATAACCTACTAATATATATATATATATTCATAACCTACTAATATATATATATATATTCATAACCTACTAATATATATATATACATATATATATATATATTCATAACCTACTAATATATATATTCATAACCTAATATATATATATATATTCATAACCTAATATATATATATATATTCATAACCTAATATATATATATATATTCATAACCTAATATATATATATATATTCATAACCTAATATATATATATATATTCATAACCTACTAATATATATATATATATTCATAACCTAATATATATATATATATATATTCATAACCTACTAATATATATATATATATATATTCATAACCTACTAATATATATATATATATATATTCATAACCTACTAATATATATATATATATATATATTCATAACCTACTAATATATATATATATATATATATATTCATAACCTACTAATATATATATATATATATATATATTCATAACCTACTAATATATATATATATATTCATAACCTAATATATATATATATATTCATAACCTACTAATATATATATATATATTCATAACCTACTAATATATATATATATATATATATTCATAACCTACTAATATATATATATATATATATATATTCATAACCTACTAATATATATATATATATTCATAACCTAATATATATATATATATTCATAACCTACTAATATATATATATATATATATATATTCATAACCTACTAATATATATATATATATATATATATTCATAACCTACTAATATATATATATATATATATATATTCATAACCTACTAATATATATATATATATATATATATATATATATATATATATATTTGCTCCTTGTGGGAGGAAGATAAATATTTGCTTTCTCGGCTGTTAACCATACTGCAAGATTACCATATTTCAACATTGGGAATTAGTGGTGGTTCATTGGTTGTTGGTTTTACGGCATGTCAACACTTGTTGGGTTATTGTATGCCCAAAACACAGGTTTTGTATACAAATGGTTTATGGATTCATTTTTTGTAAATAAATAGTTTGTTAAAGATAGATTCTATTTGACTCATAGTTGAGACCCTGACAGGTAATACCACTCTTCCGTGTTAGAACGGACCTTGGGGTAACGATACCTAAGGAGAGGGGGGGCTCTGTTCTGATCTTACACTTCATCATTTCTATCCTCAGTCAGTGATGGAGAAATCCTTCACTGACGAAAGCAATTTTTATTTTTGTCCCAATCCAAAGTGTTCCTTTTTGAGGAGTTGGATTTTCTCCTACATCAAAAACAAACCCTGTGTCTTACTCTGCCCTCGTGGGGAGGCAAGTAAAAAGAGCAACTAAGAGAAATTGAATGAATGGATGAAAAGTTATGGGGCAAAAAATGTCATTTTTTGCCATTTCGGGGCCTTTTGACCCCCTGGGGGGCTAACCACATTTTTTTTCAAAAGTCGGAAAATGTCACTTTCTAACCTGACCAAAGTTACAACTTCATGCAAAATTTCAGAGAAATTCAATGGATGGCCCAAAACATAAGTCCCCCGATTTTATAAATCGAGGGACCAATAAGGCCAACTAAGGGGGAAGGGGTTCATACTCCCCAAAGCACCCAGATTGGTGTCTCACTACCGGATATAGCAGTTAGTTTGGTTCAAAATAATATTCGATTGTCATGTTACATATCTGCCAAGAAAAGTAAGTTTTCACAAATGTAGACGAGTTGGAGTTAAAAAGTTGAAGCTACAACAAAATCAGAATTCATTTTGTTCAATAACTTCTTCTAAACAAGTCGTTCTCAACCTTTTTTTACCCATGGACCCCTTTTCCCTTATTTTTCTTTTGGTGGGCCCTCTCATAGCTATTCGACAAAAGAAAAGCTTATTCTATTTTTCACTAATAAAAAGTAAAGGGATTATTTCAATAATCAAAGAAATAGTAAATGATTATGATTTATTTTGAAGGAAAACTAATGTAAATAAATTATTTTACAATTAAATTCTATTGAGTATTTATGCACACTGCTAAACAATTCATAATAAACTATTTTTAAATAAGTGTGATTAGAAAAAAAAAATTGCAGATTTATTCAATGAGATCCGTGTGGTTGATGCTGCTCAGCAAGTTTCTTTAGATCTGGTTCCATCGATGTTAATGATAGTCGAAGATCTCCTGGGTGAGTAGATAGGTCAAAAGGAAATATTAAAGAATCATTCATATATATTCTCTACTTATTTCAATATGGTGTAAATTACAGTAGAAATTTTATTTTTAGTAATAACCGTTCTGAAGAGGAATTGCTCCATGGACCACCAAAATATCACTGTGGACCCCTAATTTGTTATTTTTTCCTGTGGACCCTCAGGAATATTATGTGGACCCCCAGGGTCCATGTGGACCCCGGTTGAGAAACCCTGTTCTAGACTATTAGGCATAAGCTTCTCAGGTTTTTGTATTAATAATTTCTTTTCATGACAATCACTTTATTCATGACTTTTTATATAGTCTGATCTATTTAAAAAAAACAAAAAAAGTTATATCATCAATCTAATATATAAAGTAGAGACGATTTTTCCCCTGTACATTCTCGGAGTATAGGAAAATAGCCACATGCATCACAGGCTACTAAACTCACCACTATACTACACTTATTCACTCGAGCGTGTTTTAGTAAATTTGTTATTAGTTTTTTCTACCTAACACTAAATATTACATTTGGCCCACCATCAACGTCTCTCCGAAAAACCAACTCCATATAGGTGGTAGCAAAAACTTTCCTCCCTAACAATTCTGTACTGTCACTCTACTCATCGACACCGGGAACTAATACACACAGTTTAATTCTCACGAAACACCGGTTCTTATTTATGCCAACAATTAAGCTAAAGTTAATTAGCCCATTTTCACATGTATTTTTAACCCGAGACAGTTGCACAGTCGTTAACAAGGCAGGTTTCATGATCGTCAGTTTTAGCGTTCGATCCCTGTCTACTCTACCACTTTTTTCATTTTTTTTTTTTTAATTTTAAACATTCGACAACACGGTAGATGGGGGAAAAACAATAGGCCGTTTCCTTTTTTTATTCGACGTGGGGCAATAGGTAGTACTTTCTCCCGTGCAACGTCGGGCGACGGGTTCCACTAGTTTTTCATAAAATGATACGTTGGATGTATTCTATTTCCAATGACGAAAAAGAAAACGTTCCCCATTATAATAATCGTCTCACGTTTATAATAAATTCGCTAAAAGTATCGTTTCAACCTATTTAGAAACAGATAATTTATGTGATAAAAAAACGGATTTATGCAAGTTTTCATAGAAAAAACAGGAAACTAACTAAAAGAAAAAAATGAAATAAAAATTTATGAAATTCGTTCGATGGTTGATTTTTCTTAACAGCATATGTTTTTATGAAAAGCTGGTGCTTTCAAAAATAGGATTCAGATTTGACTTCCGGCTGTGGCTTCAGTCTGGCCACGAGATTTGCGGGAATTCAAGCAGGGGCTCTGGGAATTATTTTATCTTCGCTTTTTTTGCTAAAGAGATTAATTATCATTTTAGCTGATGGTGATTTTATTATTATAAGATATAAGCATTTTTCAATATTATATATATATATACACAACTTGAAGAATACCCGTCCCAGGATGGGTAAAATTAATTCCCAAAACAGAACAGTTTTGCAATACATTTATGTCTCCTTATGAAGATTAAAATTAAAACTAAACTCTAGAATCCTTAGGCCAATTTTGATCAAAATTCTTAACATAATTCTGATTCTAGAAAATGTCTAAAATTTAAGGCTTAAGCTGAAGGGGTTTGAAGAAATTCGTATTCAGGGAATCTCACTTAATTGGTGTCTAATGACTTTTGATCAAATTCAAATCTGAAATATTTGAATTTTCGAATGAGAGGTTGTGCTCATATTATGCCACCTAAAACCCTTTAAAATTTTCCAAAGAAACTGAAATTTGGGGAATATTTATTAATTGATGTCTAATATCTATTAAAATTTTGCAGATATAGAAGCCATTTGAATTTCCAGAAAGGGCTTCCTCCCTTCCCTCCTTTGTATAAAATAAAATTAAACTAAATATAGCCCACATTACCCTCCCTTACGTCTAACAGCTGTGTTCCCAAATTCATAATGATCAGTTAATTAGTTTAGGGGTGAATCCTGTGCATACAAGTATATAAACGTAAACATATAGCTAACTTTATGTAAATATTGAACATTTTTTGTCAGATGATTTTCATCAAACTAAATTGGCCGAAGATTCTACATACAAATAATTTAAAAAAAACGATTACCCAAAAATCTAAATAAAACTAAATATAGCCCACATTACCACCTCTTACGTCTAACAGCTAAATGGACCGAAGATTCTACATACAAATAATTAAAAAAAACAAAAAACGAATACACATTAAACTAAAAGTAGAACGGGCTTAGATTAATAGAATTTGATTTTGAAACGAGTGCATCCATATTGAAATATTTTTAATACATTTAAATAGAGTATAGAACTATTTTTTTTTTTTTTTTAATCTTATTAATTTCGGAATAAAATTCCATCATCAGAGTTGACCAGCATTGTGTCATTTTTTTTTTCTTTTTTCATCAAAAAACAAAAATAAACAAACTTTTTCTTTAGTTTCTTTAAAGTAAAAAAAAAAAATTAATTAATCTTGCATTGATAATGGCTTGGATTTTCAATTTATAATAAATACCCAGCAATGCTTTAAAAGTGAACGACAGATTTTATTTTATTAACTACAAGCACGCCAATGCTTTTCTTCGTTCGACAACCAGAATTTGAATTCATAACCGCCAATTACATCGGCGTGGACACATCACACCAAGGACATTTATCAAAGAAACTAAAGAAAAAAGTTTGTTTATTTTTGTTTTTTGATGAAAAAAAATAAATAAATGACAATACTGGTCAACTCTGATGGAATTTTATTCCGAAATTAATAAGATTAACGTAAAAAAAAAAAATTAATTAATCTTGCATTGATAATGGCTTATATTTTCAATTTATAATAAATACCTAGCAATGCTTTAAAAGTGAACGACCCATTTTATTTTATTAGAGTATAGAACTATTTGATCAAATTTTACGCAATCTTATCGAACAATTTTATGGATAGAAACACCTAGTAATTTATAAGAAGCAAATGTCCAAATCTGCAGTTAAAAAAAAAAAAATGCATTACTAAGAAAATTCTTAAATTTAAAGATTTCATTATTTAACTTTAGACATTGAAAGTAATCCCAGGTGTCTTGTGGAGCTAGAGTTTTGTGGGGTTAGGGTCTTGTGGGGTTAGCGTTTTGTGGGGTTGGGGTTAGGGTTAGAGGTTTGTGGGATTAGGACTAGGGTTTTGTGGGGTTGGGGTTAGGGTTTTGTGGGGTTAGGGTTTTGTGGGGTTAGGGTTTTGTGGGGTTGGGGTTAGGGTTTTGTGGGGTTAGGGTTTTGTGGGGTTGGGGTTAGGGTTTTGTGGGGTTAGGGTTTTGTGGGGTTGGGGTTAGGGTTTTGTGGGGTTAGAGTTAGGGTTTTGTAGGGTTAAGGTTAGAGTTTTGTGGGATTAGGGTTTTGTGGGGTTATAATATCCATGTTATGTAGAAAAAAGAAAAAGTTAAAGTTTGCATGAAAATAAATAAATATGTATTCGACGAGTTTTTAACTCAAACTATCTCCACATGCTTCGCACAAAACCCTAACCCTAAAACGAGTCGGGTTATGTTTAGAAATGTCATTCGATTTCACTTAGAAATTAAACATCTATTGCCCACCTTTTTCTTCTTCTAGGCGAAAATATGTGATTGGCCAGGGAAGAAAAACTAAAGAGATTTAGCAAGAGAACGGTTCAGTCGTCGCTTGCTGAAGTCGGAAAACGCTGAAAGAAAGAGTGAAGACGCAGAAGACAGAGATAAAGGAAAATTTGTATTAATACTATTAAATTGAATAATTTAATAATTGAATAATAATACTGAAAAGTCTTGCAAAACTAATTGTGTTTGCGGCTTTAAGAATCCCAACTAATAAAAATCAAAAATTTGCGCCTCTCCTCTCCCCTGAATTGTTCAGATTCTCAAGTCGTCGCATTCAAATTGAGGAGAAATCTTCCTTACTTGTGGACTGAACTATAGAATGGATTAAAAAAGAGGAAAAATTTTTAGCTGAATATTTTTAAATAAATGAAACAAATGTTTTGTTAAAATTTATTTAAAATTGTAACAATTAGATGTGTATTAGATTAAAATAAAAAGTGGTGTTTTTTTAATTTGTTTAAGTCAACGGGATAACAGAATTATACGGAACAATTCATTTGAAAATAGGTAAAGTCAGAATTTTTAACCAGTTAATTTCAAATTACTTGCATATTTCGCGATCGGCTGATCTCATTTTTTTAATGAGTGTGGAAGGTGATAACGCACTTATTTAGATTTATTATACAGATATTTTTAAAATAAAATTCAACATTTTTCAAAAGTTTTAAACAATCCAAAATTAAAAGAAAAACAATAATTATTGAATTATTATTTCCCCATTAAATTAGGTTTAATATAAAAAGGTTTTTTCTTTTTCTTTTCTGTATTACAAAAAATAGTATTTCTATATTTGCTTTGAATGTAATTATCGTTAAAGAGATTTAGCAAGAAGTCGGAAAAATGCTGAAAGAAAATGTGAAGATGCAGAAGACAGAGATGACGGAAAATTTGTATTAATTCTGTTAAATTGAGCAATAATACTGAAAAGTTTTGCAAAACTAATTGTGTTTGCGGTTTTAAGAAGTCCAACTAAGAAAAGAGTTCTTTAACGTCCAAAATAGACGGCCCTCTGAATTGTTCAGATTCTCAAGTCGTCGCATTCAAAATTTAAAAAGAACAAAGAATAAAAGCCTTTTGATTCAGTGTCTGTTGATTAGTCAAGGAGAATCATCTTAACCAATCAAACAGGGCCTTTTCAGAATAGGAAGGGGGGGGGGTCGTGATGGACAAGAGAATTATTTAAGGAGAAACGGAGGTAATTTTATTTTTTATAGAACGTCAGAAAAGTGCATGGAGGCCACCAGATTCAATAATAATTATAATGTTCAAAAGTTTTGATTGTACATTATGTTTAATATTTTAACTAAGTGTGGTATAGCTATGAATGTAAACACATGTAATTGTTTATCTGAAATGTCTAAACTTATTTTTTTATTAAGTATATAAGCTCTTTGCTGAGTAAGGAAAATGTCTATTTTAACAAGGATATGTGCACACAACCTTGTTTATATCTAAATTTGAGAAAAGAATTCAAAAATTTTAATAAATAAATAAAATTTGATTTTAATAAATTAGTAATATTTAATCGAAATTCATGTGACTTGGTCATATAGCTGAAATAGATACAACAATGGTGAAGTTATATTTATTAATATTCTCATTTTTCAGGTGATTAATGAAAAATGTCTCCATAATACCAGTCCTTCAGACCGAAATAAGTATTTCTTGAAAGAAAATGCTATTTAGGTGTAACAGTCTTAATTGTATATATCGGATAAGAAGATTAGATATTTGGTAGAAGCAGACGAATGTTTCTGTGAGACCCTGCCACAACAGTAGCAGCAACAACAACAATAATAACAGCAGTAAAAGTGATCTCTGAATCAATAAATGTTTACTTGGTTGAAATGCTTGGTGCTGATTGGATCGAAATACTCAATCTCGATTGGTTGTCTATATTGGACTTCAACCAATCAGAAACAGTTGTCTCCTGGAGCCAGGCACCTGCTTGTGTTAACTATATAAGCGAGCGCACACATGCTGTCCTCAGTCAGTGAACCAGCAAGAAGGTCAACTCTTTGTCACTCGGAACACTACCCCGACTTCTTGGTATGTGCAAACGGATTCCGCCAGAGTATCTGGCTACTCACATCGTCAACACGTGGACTTAACTTTTAAAGATGGCGATATCTCTGCACATGGACTCACTCCTGAATATAACGACACCTTGTCAGTCATGGATTTACTTTACTTCCAAATAATATAAAACTTACGAACTCAGTCAACACTCCAACTGACTTCCGTACGCACGGTCATAATTACATTTTTCTTGTTTTGACTTTCGGACTTTTAACTTAACACTTTCTTCATCAAAACACATGAACGTTTAACAACTTCTTTCTTCACCCCCCCCCCGTTTCTTTTTGCTCGTTGAATAAGATGTGAAATAAAGTTGATAAGTTAGGGTTAGGGTCAGAGTTAGGGGTTAGGGTTGGGATTAGGGTAGGGTTAGACTAGTTGAATAAGATGTAAAATAAAGTTGATGGGTTAGGGTTAGGGTTGGGATTAGAGTTAGAATTAGGGTTAGAGTTTGGGTTAGGGTTAGGGGTTGGAGTTAGGGATTAGGGTTAGAGTTAGGGGTTAGAGTTAGACCTTGAGTTAGGAGTAGGGTTAGGCTTAGACTTTGGATTAGGGTCAGGCCTTGAGTTAGAGGTAGGGTTAGGGTTAGGGTCAGACTTTGTCATTAATTTACTTTTGACCAAATATTATTTCTACAAAATAAAGATGTTTTTTTCTTTAACAACGTTTTTTCTTCTTTCATTCAAAACAATCATTTTTCCATTTCGCCATTTATTAACATTTTAATTGCCAGCATGGATCTCTATGCAATTAAAAGACGTGACTATCGTCTATATCTCATCTAAGCCAGGATACACGTTACAGGGTCGGCGACAAACACTCAATTAGTACATAGTTTAAGATTTTAGGGTTATGTTAGGGTTAGGATTAAAAAAAAAAAAAAGTAACAGTCAACCAGTCGTCCTCTATTTGACGTTGTCTTTATTTGTCGTCTGCCATAATTTTTTTCTCGGCTTCCGATTGGAGAAACGTTTCGGTGGTTTCCAGCTTTTTACGTAAATCTGCTTCGTCAACTTATAAAGATGACAGCATCTATGAACATGAACTCCTAAATATACCGCCATCTTGTCAGTTCTGGACTTACTTACTTCCTAATAACAATACAAACCCTGGTCAGTCTCACGAACTTCCTACTCCAATCAACGTACGTACGGTCATAAGAACATTTGGTGCTTGTGCATATCAACCCTGACATTGAAATATTTAAAGAATGTATAAACTGTATTATGTACTTACGTGTTAGCTGAAAATAAGATTGTGCAGAAAAAATTACGCAAATTCATCCAGTATTTATTAAATTATAAGAAAAAGAAAAATGATTTTACGTATATTTTGACATTTTTGTAAACAATGGAGACCCCAAACCCCGAAATCGTGAAAATATGAGTTATCGTCCTTGACCACTGGAAAATCTTAGATACAAAATGGTGGAAATATCTACCGAGTGATAAAATCGTTTTTTATTTATATTTAAATAAATACTGGATGAATTTGCATAATTTTTGGTGTACAGTCTTTTTTTCATCTACCACGTAAGTACATAACAAAATTTATACATTTCTGTTGCTATTTTATTTTTAAGAGCGGTCTAACATGTCAGGGGTGATATGCACAAGCACCGAACATTTTTCTCATTCAGACTTATAGAACTTTAATTACACTTTCTCCGTCAAGAGACGTGAACGTTTAATAATTTCTTTCTTAAACCTTTTTCTTTTGTTGGTTTAACGAAGACGTGAAATAAAGTTGATAAAATATGTTTGAATAAACTTTGTGATTAACCCGACTTTTTACCAAAATGTGCTTCTACAAGCGTTTTAATCGATAAGTTTGTCATTCACTTGTGACGAAATTTCTTGTTTCTACATTTCTAAAAGTCAAATTAAAAATTGAAAAGATTGCGTCATCTCATTCCTTTATCATCTTTTTCTTTAACACAAACAAATCAAATTAATTTAGCTAAATGAATGAGAAACAAAAATACAATAATTGAAATTCATTGATTTTAATGAAATCAAATGTTTAAACAGGGGTGGGGGTTTGGGTAGCATAAAGTTAGTATTTATCTCTTTCCCACCGAGGGCAGATGTGACACATGGTCGAAAGGTGGAGATTTAAAACAGCCAGCGCACAGAAAATGTGCATTCTGGCCCACAAAAAAATGCATGAGCAGCCCCGTCGGCATTCTCAGGTAGGGGCGCCTCAGACTATTAGTAATAAACTAAGCCCTTCTCACAGAGAAAAGGTAACGCCTGAGAAGGTTGACCCCCCTAGATCGGCACTGAACCATACCTCAGCCCAACAAAAGCAAGATCATCATAAACATTTTTTTTTCGTTTATCCTGTCAAAATGAGGTTCGTACTGGATGCTGTCATCCAGATTTGTTTGGTTGCGACAGTTATACTCTGGCCAATCAGTAGCACCATCTGTCGTCAACGATAATGTGTAACATTTTATGATAAAAGTTTTTTATTTATTTATTTGGTACTTATATCGATCTTGACCCAGTTTTCGCGAGTTTCTTGTCGGAAGCGTTCGGCTATCCTACGCAAACGCCCGAGAGATGACGAGCCGATTTGTACCAGACGACAATTTTGATACGGTGCTGCGTCCTATTATTTTAATTTTTTTGTTGTTTTTTTTTGTTTCTTTTAGAAAATTTCTTGAAAATATAACTTAAAATCATAGGACGCAGCACCGTATCAAAATTGTCATCTCTCGGGCGTTTGCGTAGGATAGCCAAACGCTTCCGACAAGAAACTCGCGAAAACTGGTTCAGGATCGATATAAGTACCATTCATTTTGGCACTTCTATAGTATATATGAAGCAGCTGCCGATTAAGAAATCGAAATTGAAGAGTTCCGTTTTTTTTCTCCAAGTACCATTCATTCAGAAATCACCGGAAGTTGAATTTAGTATTTAGAAAATGGAGTTAAATGAGATTAATCTTCGAGACATTGGTAATTTAATGAACCAGCCGCAAAAAACAATAGATTTTTTACAGGCACACCGCCTGATTTCTTAGGGTTAGGGGTTAGGATTAGGGTTTAGGGTTAGGGTTTAGGGTTTTTTATTTAAATTTTTTTTACTTCATATAATAAAAAAAAGAAATTGTTAATTGTTACCCAAAAACAAATCACTCTTGCATTTTTTTTTTTATGTTGTAAAAAAATCACTTCCGGTTGAATTACCTCCCTTTATTTTCAGTAAAAGGACAGAAAATCTGCTGCTTCATATATACTACAGAAGTGCCTTTATTTTTACTGTCACTGTTTTAGTGGATGTTTTTTGTTAAAACCCGAAAGAAAAAAATGGCTTTGGGGAACAGCTTAGTTTTGACGTGTTCAACCGGTAAAAATACGGAAGGGACCCAAAATGGAGGATAAGAATACCCCCCCCCCCCTCCCGACTAATCTAAATATGAAATACCGTTAAGTAGAGTGTAGAGATGCAAATAAAACAAGATATTTTATTACATTTTTAAACGGGATTTTCGTGTCGTATAACACAAAACAAACAAATAATGCAATTAGGGTAGTTTTATCTACGAATAGTCTATATTGCCGGTCCCGGCAAAATAACGATTCCTGCGTTATTTTGCCAGTTCATGTATATTTAACTAAATTGTTAAACATACAGTGACGCCCGGCACGATAATGAGTCTTACGTTATTTTGCCGGCTCGTGTTTATTTAACTATAAATTACTTTTTTGTTATTATTTAAATTATTTTTTTGTATTATTTAAAACTTTATCAAACGAAATTTTATTTATAATTTAAAACTTTGCCTGATTGATTTTTTTTGTTTGTTTTTAATTAATCTTTGCCTGATTGATTTTTTTTGTTGTTTTTAATTAATCTTTGCCTGATTGATTTTTTTGTATAATTTAAAACTTTATTAGGCGACAATATATTTTAAAATAACGATAAAATTAATTTTTACTTCCGGTTGATTCGATTAGGAGTGAACTCGTCAAAATTACGACTTATTTTATGATTTCATTGAAAGAACATTTTAAAATAGAAACTGTTTAAATCCAGTGATTTTCTGTATATTTTAACATTATCAAAGTTTTTCTTCATAAAGAAAATCAGAATTTTACATTAAAATCTTTCCTTTGTAAAGCACATTTTTAACAAGTAAATGTTACCAAAGGCAACATAAATTATTCTTCTACCTTAGTTTATTTGTTTATTTGATTGTTTATTTTTATAAAAAAAAATCATTTATCAAAATAAATAATAAAATAAACAAATAAACTTATACAGGTAGGTAGAATAATAATTTATGTTGCCTTTGGTAACATTTATTTGTTGCTTATTTTTTTCTTTATATATAACTTAAGGAAAATTTCAATTACTTAAATCGAGAGCAGACTTAGTAATGTTGGGAAAATTCATCAACATTAATTCTATTATGAAAAGTAAGCAGATATTTCTTTAACCGACACAACTGATGATGAAAACAAATTGTTTTTAAATATTTGCCCTTATTTATTTAATTACCTTTTCTTTCGCAAGGCCATAACAATTAGGTTTAAAAAAATAATGAACCGGCATAATAACGATCCCTTTACATTAGTAAATAATTATTGTGCCGGGCGTCACTGTATGTTTAACAATTTAGTTAAATATACATGAACCGGCAAAATAACGCAGGAATCGTTATTTTGCAATATAGCCGATAAAAGGAAGAGTCCTATTCGTCTGTATTAATAAAATTAGGTAACAACTTCGGGGTTTCTCGTGTCAACGTAACTTTGATGATTGCACAATTATTTTTATTATTATTATTTATTTTTAATCGATTATTGATTGGAATTAAAAATGCAAAAAACACAAAAACGAACAAAATAGGATTTTAAAATTATTTTTTTAAATTTAATGCATTTCGATTTTTTAGTAAACAAGTCAGCCATTTTCATCTTTTTTTTAATGATTTACTTCATGATCCTCCGAAATTTGAAAGGAATTTGGGCACTTCTGCATTTCAACCGTCACTTGGACTTCATTTGCTTTCCTCTTTTGAAGGCAGGGGCAGACAACCAACCGGAAGTAACAGAATTAGATGTTTTTATCCAAAATGACAATATTAACAGTGAACAATGTATCGTTATTGAATATGAAAAAATGGTATTTAATAATGTAAACATTTATAAAAATAACATAATTGTGTTTTTTTTATTGTATGAAATAAAATTTTATCAAAATAGTCAACAGTGATTTTTAAAATGAAAATTTATCATTTTAATGAATAGTCAGTGATTTTTTTTTTATTGTATGAATTAAAATGTTATCAAAATAGTTAACAGTGATCTTTTAAAACGAAAATTTATAATTTAAAACGAAAATCCAACAAACAGTCAACATTCCGGTCAACTCGGTAGAATGAATGGAACTCTTCAATTATTAAGTGCAAGTGACGGTTGAAATGCAGAAGTGTCGGAATTTGGAAGCATTTAAACTGTCGAATAGACAGTCATTTCTAGATTAAAAATTCTTAGCAAATCCTCATATAGTGAAAGTTTTAGAAGCCATTTACATCCAATAATTTTATAAATAAACATTAAGACATTACCTTCAGAAAATTACTCATAGCTTTATAACAATTTGATTCAATTAATAATTTTATGACCAAACGATACCGTAATAATTAAATAAAACTTTCAAAATCATAGTTAACAATAAATAAATAATAATAACAACTTGGTAAAAATCAAAAACAAAAAACGCCATAAAATAAAAAAATAAATGTAAAATTTCTTGGGCAACGCCGATACATTCAATAAAAAAAAAATAAAAAAAATAATAAAGAATCAAATAAATTATTTCATACTGTATTTAAATCAATTACCAAAATATAAAAATAATAAACTTACTCTATCAAGTTGTGGGGATGTGCGCATTTGCCTGCATTAAGGCCCCTCCTGTGGGCAAGGGAGGCGAATAATGACAATTAACAAATGGGGTTTTGGAGGTGTAGAATTCTTCCGCTAATCCTGGTATTATCGGCAAACGTAAATATCGAAATGTTTTCCCTCTCGGTTGTTGAGGAGCCGAGAGGAAAAAGCATTAAAAAGATGATAAAAATCAACACGACACAAAATCCTCCACCCAACCCCCATTTTATAGATTCTACTTTCACTTACGCCAACCCCCACCCCCAGCGACCCCCCTAACACCCCCCCCCCTACAACACACGCACACATCATCTGCAAAACAGCTAATAATATTGATCTTTTATTGGGGAGAGGGGGGATTGATGATCGTACACGTTGAGGCCACACACTTATCTCCGCCCTTTATAGACACACACACACACACACACCCAATATAGGACGATCACACATTCATACGTTCACGCCAACACACACACACACACACACACAATATAGGACGATCACACATTCATATGTTCACACACACACACACACCCAATATAGGACGATTACACATTCATATGTTCACGCTGACAGACAGAGAGACACACACACACACACACAATATAGGACGATCACACATTCATATGTTCACACACACACACACACACACAATATAAGACGATCACACATTCATATGTTCACGCTGACACACACACACACAATATAGGACGATCACACATTCATATGTTCACGCCGACACACACACACACACCCAATATAGGACGATCACACATTCATACGTTCACGTCAACACACACACACACACAATATAGGACAATCACACATTCATATGTTCACGCCGACACACACACACACCCAATATAGGACGATCACACATTCATACGTTCACGTCAACACACACACACACACAATATAGGACAATCACACATTCATATGTTCACGCCGACACACACACACACACACACCCAATATAGGACGATCACACATTCATACGTTCACGTCAACACACACACACACACACACAATATAGGACAATCACACATTCATATGTTCACGCCGAGACACACACATACACAATATAAGACGATCACACATTCATACGTTCACGTCAACACACGTTAGCGGCTTACTCCAATCCTTTTATTTTATCATCATTTAAAAGTTAAAAAAATAAAAGGCCAAATGTAATAAAAGGTCGAAACATCATTTTTTTTTTAAACAATAAAAAAAGAGGGGAAAAAGAATGGAACAAATCCTCCATTTTATAATAAAAAGCAATGTATATTTATTTGTGTATTCGTCCCTGCACGCAAAAGTTAGCGAGTAAAAACTGTTGAACGAATCCATTTTAGATAATTGCGAAAGCAAATAGCAAATCAGACAACCCTTCACATTCAATCTATTTCCATAATGCGACGTTTTTCTGCTTTCTATACCGATTTATACGTTTTTTCTTTTTCTGCTTTCTATACCGATTTATACGTTTTTTCTTTTTCTGCTTTCTATACCGATTTATACGTTTTTTCTTTTTCTGCTTTCTATACCGATTTATACGTTTTTTCCTAACTTCCCAGTTTGAGACGTTTTCTTCCTTTTTTTTGTTTAATTTGACCGATTAATGTTATGAATATAAACACTGATGACGGCTGTGAGTCAGAAACACGTGTCCATGGATTACTTTTATGTACGTATAAAATAAATAAAAATATATATTAACGAAAAATACGTCCTATGAAGTTATGGGCGACTAATAATGCAATTTTCTACATCTTAATCACTTAGGAAAGTGAGACAATCGAAATAATAGTAAGCAAAATAACAACGAACGCTACAATCACCAATAAAAATAATTACATAAAAATACATTAAACACTAACGGAGGATATTTTTTCCCATCATTTTTTACGGTGAATGTACACTCGTTTATATATACACTCGTTTATATATACACTCGTTTATATATACATTCGTTTATATATACACTCGTTTATATATACATTCGTTTATATATACATTCGTTTATATATACAGTCGTTTATATATACAGTCGTTTAAATATACACTCGTTTATATATACACTCGTTTATATATACACTCGTTTATATATACACTCGTTTATATATACATTCGTTTATATATACATTCGTTTAAATATACACTCGTTTATATATACACTCGTTTAAATATACAGTCGTTTATATATACACTCGTTTATATATACAGTCGTTTAAATATACACTCGTTTATATATACAGTCGTTTAAATATACACTCGTTTATATATACAGTCGTTTAAATATACACTCGTTTAAATATACATTCGTTTATATATACAGTCGTTTAAATATACACTCGTTTATATATATACATTCGTTTACATGTACAGTCGTTTAAATATACACTCGTTTATATATATACATTCGTTTACATGTACAGTCGTTTAAATATACACTCGTTTAAATATACATTCGTTTATATATACAGTCGTTTAAATATACACTCGTTTATATATATACATTCGTTTATATATACAGTCGTTTAAATATACACTCGTTTAAATATACATTCGTTTATATATACAGTCGTTTAAATATACACTCGTTTATATATATACATTCGTTTACATGTACAGTCGTTTAAATATACACTCGTTTAAATATACATTCGTTTACATGTACAGTCGTTTAAATATACACTCGTTTAAATATACATTCGTTTATATATACAGTCGTTTAAATATACACTCGTTTATATATATACATTCGTTTATATATACAGTCGTTTAAATATACACTCGTTTAAATATACATTCGTTTATATATACAGTCGTTTAAATATACACTCGTTTATATATATACATTCGTTTACATGTACAGTCGTTTAAATATACACTCGTTTAAATATACATTCGTTTACATGTACAGTCGTTTAAATATACACTCGTTTATATATATACATTCGTTTACATGTACAGTCGTTTAAATATACACTCGTTTATATATATACATTCGTTTACATGTACAGTCGTTTAAATATACACTCGTTTATATATATACATTCGTTTACATGTACAGTCGTTTAAATATACACTCGTTTATATATATACATTCATTTACATATACAGTCGTTTAAATATACACTCGTTTATATATACAGTCGTTTAAATATACACTCGTTTAAATATACACTCGTTTATATATATACATTCGTTTACATGTACAGTCGTTTAAATATACATTCGTTTATATATACACTCGTTTAAATATACACTCGTTTATATATACACTCGTTTATATATACACTCGTTTATATATACACTCGTTTATATATACACTCGTTTATATATACACTCGTTTATATATACACTCGTTTATATATATACTCGTTTATATATATACTCGTTTAAATATACACTCGTTTATATATACACTCGTTTAAATATACACTCGTTTATATATACACTCGTTTATATATACACTCGTTTAAATATACACTCGTTTATATATACACTCGTTTATATATATACTCGTTTATATATATACTCGTTTAAATATACACTCGTTTAAATATACACTAGCAAAGCCCGTGCCCGGTGTTTTTTTGCTGTTTTTTTGTTTAAATTGAGGAAACCAAGAATTGCAACGCCCCCAAAGTAAATTGATGGGAAAAATTTTTCAACCGAAATGGAATCATAAAAGTTTAATATTATACAAACTGACTTGTTTGTTTGGCCGCAGTGTGGATGTGCGTGTGTTGGAGGATGGCACACTAGGGTTCTGTTTTTAATTTACAATTTAACTAAAGAATAAAATGGCTGACTTTTTCCCTTGTGCGTGGGTGGGTTGGCACGAACCAATGTGCGGAAAAAAACTTGAGTACAAATTGTAAGCATTTCTTGACGAAATAAAACTGTAAAAGCAAGTGTTTTTTTTTTATTTATTAATATCAAAACACTGAATTTAAAAATAAAATTAAAGAAATGTCCTTTTTCAAATCAATATGCAAATTAGTTGAGCGTTGCATGTATATCGCGTGTAACCAAATCAGTATATTAAAAAGATGTTTATGCAGTGTGAATCTGAAAAGATGCCATTCCAAGTGCGTGAAATCTTACAATTATAAATATACTAGCTGCCCCTATCCAGCGTTGCCCGGGATGCATTGAAGTCAGTTAAGTTTTTAATTTTTATTTGTTGGCACATTTTAAAACTTAACAAATCCTTCATATTCTTCAATTTAAAATTATCCCCTTGCTGATTTTTATTCTTCGGTGAATTTTAAAATGTTTCATATTAGTAGTTGTCAATCCCGGACTTAGTAATTTTAACAGTAAATTGTAGCAAAGAATGTTATATTGCCAATAACACGGTATAACACCAACAAATGAAATTTGGCTCATCAGAAGCAAGGTTTGATTTGTCAGCTTAAATGCTGTTTGGGTCTGATTTTATGTGACGTGTATCTAAAATATATAGTGAATGGCTACATAGATGCACTCACATTTCGATTATAGATCTCATCAGAACGTTTAGCTCGACCCTTACAAAAAGGTCAGTTTCAAATCTGATGTCAATAGACCCTTCTCATAAACCGTCCTCATAAGTCATCAGATTTTATTCATTCCATTCATCATTTTCAATCCTCTCATAATATTCTTCATCATTCAACTGACAATCCATCCATCTCATTAACTCTTATCCTCGAATGGCTTTCAGCCTTGATAAGTGATGAATTATAAAAAATAAAAATAAAATACAATTTAAAAAAATGAGAACATGTATATTATTATACTATGACACATCTAGCATGCCAAATGGGCTTCATGCGAAATTTGATGAAATTCTAGCAATAGTTTTGGAGCCTATAAATGATTAGTTTTAGTAGTAGCAATAGTAGTATTTATATTTTACTCCCTCCCCTATATAAGGGTTGTTTCATATCAGATTTGGTGCAATTTTCTCGAGTATTTTTGGAGCCTATAAATGACCAACAATCAAATATATATATATATATATATATATGATTTTTTGGGGAGTACAAAATTTTATTATAGCAAGCATGAAGGGAAGACGAATTCTATCGTTCATGATTAAAAGTTAATCAAGACAGACAAAAAAATGCCAGCCGACCGGTTTCGCCCTCTCTTAATAAAGGCTGTATCGAGGGATTAAAAAAAAAAATTTTTTTAAATGAGGGATTTAAAAAAAAAAGGGGGTGAAAAGAGAGAGTACAGAAAATAAAATAGCGTTATGTTGTATGTACAATGGAGGATGAATCTTAGAGACTGATCACATCTAGTCCCAATAGACACTCCCTTTGTTTACAAAGGGAGGGACGTTTAAGACGAACGTGGATCGTCTTCAAGATTTTTAGATGGTATAATGAGTCAGCATGACTGAGAATGGTGAAGGAGTCCATGCTAAAATATAGATCAACATTTATTCTGAAAATTGTTGCTTTATAAAAGAAAAGACATTATTGCACCAGTTAGTTTTTTTTTTTAATGGAAATTGCTCCAGACAAGGCATGAAGCCACTTGATGTAAGGAGCTAACAAGAATAAAATATAATTATCACAAAGACAGGAGGTGCTTATTGACTTTAGTCTTGAAAAGACCAATGCTATAGGTAGTAGGAAAACAGTCAGCAGGAAGACAGTTCCACAAGCCTGCAGTTCTTGGAAAGAAGCTACTGGAATAGGAAGCTGTATTACAATGAGGTATCAAAATAGCGAATTGATGGAGACCACTAGACTAACGAGTTAAATAAGCTGAAACAAAAGAAACGGGGAATAGATCACACAATTCTGAAGAACAAATACTATAATAGTACTTATAGAAAAGACTGAGACTAGCAACATCACGTCTGTGAGAGAAAGGGGGAAGAGAAGAAGAAATGGGTGGGGCCCAATGAAATTACAGATAAGTTTCTGCACCTTAACAGTATTAAACTGTCAAGAATAGCTACGTGCTATCCTATGGTTAACATAAAATCATTATTCTTTATTTGCCTGCTAATATGCATTTTAGTATCAACTGATGATATCACCATGATATTGGCAGATGAACTGAATGTCTTTTCTTATGAGTTGTTGAGTCGGAAGGTATATATATTTTAGTATGTTATATTTTATTAACACTTTTCGCTTTTTCATACGAAGTTTCATTTTCCCATTGCTAAGCTAAGCATAAATTTGATACGAATCATAATTCGTATCAAATTTATGCTTAGCTTTTGAGTGCAAACACGACTGACTTCAAATTTAGATTTTAATTTGCTTGAATGATTCACACAGGCATTTTTTCATGCAAATTGTGTTCAATAAATTTGGGAAAATTCATTTTTTTTAAGCATCTTTAAAATTTAAAACTTAAAGAGGCAAAATGCTTTCAAAAAAATCATGTGTTAGATGCAGATATTTTTTATTAAAATCAAAGTTTTTTTTTTCATCTTAACCTTTTTTCGAATAATTTCGCTTGGTACAACGAATCTCAACAGAGCTTTAAATAAATAAAAAGGTATTAACCTCATTTTTTTTTTTTCGTAAGAGTCCTTCCTGGTCTTGTTCAAGTGGCGTCCAATATTGTGTAGGCTTACGGTGTAATATGTCTCTTAAATTTGAACTTAAATCGTGCATGGTCGCTAGTAGAAACTTTGTATGAAAAAGTGAATATAACATACTAAAATATATATACCAGAATACCTGTCCCAAGGCAGGTAAAATCAATTTCCAGAAATCCAAGAGTTTTGCACCACTTTTATGTCTCCTTACAAAGATAAATATCAAGATATTATGATACTAAACCTGATGTCTAGAATCCTTATTCTAATTTTGATCAAAATCCATTAGATGATTT
Source organism: Sepiola atlantica (assembly GCA_963556195.1). Lineage (NCBI taxonomy): Eukaryota > Metazoa > Mollusca > Cephalopoda > Sepiida > Sepiolidae > Sepiola > Sepiola atlantica. Next base: position 35,138,371 of record OY744555.1, read on the forward strand.
TCATTCTAGAAAATGTCTAATATGTAAGGGTTTAAGTTTTAAGGGTCTTAAGAAGAAATTAAAATTCATGGGATCTTTCTTAATTGGTGTCTAATGGATATGGATTAAATTCAATGCAAATCTGATATATTTAAATTTTTTCAATGGGAGGTGTTGGCGACATTATGTCCACTAAAAAACCTTTAAAGTACTCGAAAGAAATTGAAATTTGGGGAATATTTATTAATTGATGTCTCATACCTATTGTTAAAATTTCAAAAAAATCGGAGTATCTGACTTTTCACGAAGGGTTTCGACCCTCTTTTTGCATAGAACTCAATTAAAGTAAATATAAGCCACACCTAGCAGCTTTGTTCAAAAATTAATAATGATCGGTTAATTAGTTTAGGAGTGAATCCTATACATACAAATATCTAAACATATACACATACCTACATTTATATAAATTGAGATATATAATTAGAGCATATATTAAGTAAATTCATTATGATCGGTTAATTAGTTTAGGAGTGAATCCTATAAATACAAATATCTAAACATATACACATACCTACATTTATATAAATCGAGATATATAATTAGAGCATATATTAAGTGAATTCATGATGATCGGTTAATTAGTTTAGGAGTGAATCCTATACATAGAAATATCTAAACATATACACATACCTACATTTATATAAATCGAGATATATAATTAGAGCATATATTAAGTGAATTCATTATGATCGGTTAATTAGTTTAGGAGTGAATCTTATAAATGCAAATATCTAAACATATATACATACCTACATTTATATAAATCGAGATATATAATTAGAGCATATATTAAGTGAATTCATGATGATCGGTTAATTAGTTTAGGAGTGAATCCTATACATAGAAATATCTTAACATATACACATACCTACATTTATATAAATCGAGATATATAATTAGAGCATATATTAAGTGAATTCATGATGATCGGTTAATTAGTTTAGGAGTGAATCCTATAAATACAAATATCTAAACATATACATAGTAGCATCTTGTGTTCAGTTTGAAAGTGCAGTCTTCTCTGTTTTTACACTCATAGAAGAAGGGAAGGGGTCGGGGGGGGGGGGTCGGGTTCATGCCTTTCTCCAGGGTATTAGTGCAAAGCTTAAACCGAACTTACACTTTTAAAACTCATTGACAGACAAATATTTCTGAGATGTTTAGCGTTGTCTTGTGTACATGTTTTCGACTGTTCTCATCTGGGTCGTCTTTCGTTGAACCTTTTATTCGATCCATTGGGGTAAACTAGGTTCCATATGGTGTCTCAGTTAATTCTAACCAGGGGTGTAGAGTTCAATCCCTGATGAGGAAATTTAAGAAAAATTTTTTTGCTATGATAAATAAAATGCATTGAAAGCAGAATGAGAGCAGTCCCTACCCCCAGAGGGATAAAATAAAAGATTCAGTTCAAAATTCACAGAAGGTTACGAACTTTAAAAAAATTCACCTGAAGATGACCGGAGGGCGCAACAGCCGAAACGTTGGGAACATAACGTTGTCCAACACATGGAAGTAACTTCACGATATGATTTCATTTTTCGCAGGGATTGTAAATCAGATCCATTGATACACACACCTATTTTCTTGTCTTCTTATGTCGATTTTTAAGGAGGGGGGGGGGGAATCCAGCTCCCCAAAAAGGGGGATTCTAGATTGGAACAAAAAATAAAAATGCGTCAGTATAGAAGGATTTCTCCTTCACTGACCGGACAAAACAGTTGAAACATATACTACACTTTGAATTATTTATTTGTTATGAAATAAAAAATACAATTTAATAAATCAGACACAAGGCCATCAAAAGTGTGTGGAGTGGAGATGTCTATATTACTTTGTCTATGTGATAGCACGGTGGATGAGTGGTTAACGATGCAGACTGAGGACCTGGGTGTGCCGGGTTCTAATCCAGTTCGTTCCACAGAAACACTTTTATCAAAATCCACACCTGACCTTGTGTCTAACCTCCCCTGTATTTCTTGTAATAAACGGAATTGCCAAATCTTCCATTTTGTATTTTCAAATTTTTGTTCTATTTCCTTTTCATTCTTTTCTGTTATTTTATCTGCTATTAGCACGTCTATTCCTGTTTTATGGTTGCTGTAAACTGCCATCATCCCTGGATCCTCGTGGTATCGTACATATCTCATTGGGTTTTTGTACCCATATTCGACTATTTCTTTTATTTTCTCTCCCACTTTCGATCCTCCATTCTCTGTACCATTTCCTGTTTCACATTGTCCCTTTTCGTAAATAACATTTCCTTCTTTCGAACAGTATATTTTATTTTGTTCCTCTGTCCCTCTCGCTACTTCAAAGTGTGCTGTTGGTTCCATTCTTTTTAGTTTACTGAAGTAGACTCTGCTTATGAATCGCACATATCCCTGGTAGTGTTTCCTACTTGTTTGTGGGCATATCTCTTCTCCTACGATCATATATTTTATGCCTTGGCTGGAGAGGAGGTAAATGAAATACTACTTTGTCTATCCTACTCTTAGCTATACTGTCCTGGGTTGTCCTAGGCCTTGCCTCCCCTCTTTGGGGTGGAGTAAGTTTATCGCTTACTGCCTGAGGCGCCCTGACCGGGGAATGCTGACAGGGCTGCTCAGGCTATTTTTTGCTAGGCCAAAGTGCTCCTTCTTTAGGGGCGTTTGCTTGACTCTTCCCCCACTTTCCGACCTTGTGTCACATATTCCTGCGGTGGGAGGGAATTAAATACCTTAGCTAGAATGATTGTAGTCACCACAATACCACATTTACTCTAGAATCCTCAATGTGTTGAAACTTTAATTTTATTTATAAATATAGATAGGTACAAATTCCTTGCGAGTGGGGAAACAACACTTTGATCTTCGCTAAAAGGCCAATAATTTCAAATAAACTTTAAAACGTGACTTTTCAACTCCTATTTACTGTATTTTTCCAGTCTCTGCCACAGAAAACACTGTCCTTCTGCCAAACTTAGATCAGTGAAAGAAATATTCTCATTCCATCGTTTGGGTGTCGAGTTGAATGACATCACTTTTCAGCTCATCACCTGTTGCACTCAGCAAAACTGGTTTATTTGAAGCGCAGACAATTGATTGATTTAATTCTGAATCTGGTACAAAATTTTAGAATTCCTATTTGGTTCAGTGCGAATAGCGAAATACGCATCGGTACAGATTTTGAACTTGTCAAATCGGGTTCAAGTTACATCAAGGCTGTTGTGTTCACTTCTTTTCCCCACCCTAACAACAGGTGAAACAGTACAATAAACTAGTCTTCATGATAGGTTATATATGCTCTTGCCACCACCAGGAAAGTGAAGGCCAATGGACATTCAAAACATCTGTTGTAAGTGGTAGCTCAACCTACTACACGTGTGTGTGTGTGTGGGAGGGGTTTGGGGTGTGTGTGGGGGTGGGCGTGGGTGGGTGTGTGTTTATTTACACACTATACACTTAAGTGTCCATCGAATAGTACTCGGTTTTCTCATCTCTGGCGTAAAAAAAGAAGAAAAAAAGAAGCAGTTAACGAATCAAAGGGATCATCCTGGTTCGTTAGCTGTTTTTTATCTATTTAAAATTAAAATTAAATTTATTTAAAATTAAAATTAAATTTATTTAAAATTAAAATTAAATCTATTTAAAATTAAAATTGAATTAAAAAAGAAAATAAATCAAATAAAAAAATAATAAAATTATAATAAATAGTGCATAAATAAACAAATATTAATAAGATGATAAGCTTTAGCTGAATAATTATATAATTAAATTATGATATGAATAATTAATATTGATGTCCAATCAGCTTATCTTAATTCTTTTTCTGCATATCTACTTTCAATTCTCTGCGGTATTTCGTCAACAGTTGATCCCATCAGTCCACCTTGTTTATTCGACCACTCGGTCATATTTTTTGGTCTTTTGATAATGAGAGGTCCCGCTCTCGAAAATTTAAGTTTACCTTATTCCGGAACTTTTAATTGCCTGACAGTAACCACTTTTTTATTTACTGTTCTGGTATTTAATCTGTTTTACGTGAAATATTAATAAATTGATTTGAGATTCCATTCTTATTTTCTCTTCTCATTTATTTTTGTTCATCTGTTCCACCTTCCATTATCTATTTCACATTGCTCCTGCCTCGGATTTGAAACTTACACTTATATTTCCAGCAATGCTTCAAGCCAACTACAATTTCCTTTTATCTATTTATTTATTTTTTGAAAACTGCCAGCGAATCCAGAAACGAGAAACCAGGGTATAATTCAATGAATACTTAAACGTATAGTATGAAATAAAATGTATGAAATAAAATGTATGAAATAAAATGTATGAAATAAAATGTATGAAATAAAACGTATGAAATAAAACGCATGAAATAAAACGCATGAAATAAAATGTATGAAATAAAATGCATGAAATAAAATGCATGAAATAAAATGTATGAAATTAAATGTATGAAATAAAATGTATGAAATAAAATGTATGAAATTAAATGTATGAAATAAAATGTATGAAATTAAATGTATGAAATAAAATGTATGAAATAAAATGTATGAAATAAAATGCATGAAATAAAATGCATGAAATAAAATGCATGAAATTAACTGTATGAAATAAAATGTATGAAATAAAATGTATGAAATAAAATGTATGAAATTAAATGTATGAAATTAAATGTATGAAATTAAATGTATGAAATAAAATGCATGAAATAAAATGCATGAAATAAAATGTATGAAATTAAATGTATGAAATAAAATGTATGAAATTAAATGTATGAAATAAAATGTATGAAATAAAATGTATGAAATAAAATGCATGAAATAAAATGCATGAAATAAAATGCATGAAATAAAATGCATGAAATAAAATGCATGAAATTAAATGCATGAAATAAAATGTATGAAATAAAATGTATGAAATTAAATGTATGAAATAAAATGTATGAAATTAAATGTATGAAATTAAATGTATGAAATAAAATGTATGAAATAAAATGTATGAAATTAAATGTATGAAATTAAATGTATGAAATAAAATGTATGAAATAAAATGTATGAAATAAAATGTATGAAATAAAATGTATGAAATTAAATGTATGAAATTAAATGTATGAAATTAAATGTATGAAATAAAATGTATGAAATAAAATGTATGAAATAAAATGTATGAAATAAAATGTATGAAATAAAATGTATGAAATAAAATGTATGAAATTAAATGTATGAAATAGAATGTATGAAATAAAATGTATGAAATAAAATGTATGAAATAAAATGTATGAAATAAAATGTATGAAATAAAACTAATATTCTGTTCTCGTTTTTATAACGAAGCACTTTTTACAGTGATCTCTTTTTCTGGTGATATAAAATATATTTTTTTTTAAATTGAAAAAAAAATAAACAAGCCGCGCATGCGTGGTCCCCCTCTGTATGTGACTCGATGTGGCGAGTGTAAAATGCAATAAATTTGGGCAATTTGGGCATTTTTGACCCACCTTTAACCCCCTGAGGGCGCGAACCAGAATTTTTCTGAGGTCAAGGATGCTCATTTTATATCCAGAACAATTGCCTCCACATTTTGGCCAAGTTTCAGAAAAATTGAATGGATGGATGGAAAGTTATGGGGCAAAAAATGTCATTTTTTTTGTCATTTCGGGTCCTTTTGACCCCCTGGGGGGCTAACAAGATTTTTTTTCAAAAATCGGAGAATGTCACTTTCTAACCTGATCAAAGTTACAACTTCATGCAAAATTTCAGAGAAATTCAATGGATGGTTGCGGAGAAAAATCCGGATGGATGGACGGACATGCCTCAAAACATAAGTCCCCCCGATTTTATAAATCGGGGGACCAAAAATCTGGATTTTTTAAAATAATTTTTTAATTTATTTTTTAAGACTTGAACTTTCGACGTAAAACGTCCTTCTCAAAAATATAGACATTTTTTTTCTCTCTTTTTAATCCTACTTAGATATATTAGCCACTCGGAGATAAGAGTCCGTTTGATGGCATCAACGCTTGAGGTTTGAATATTAGCGGGTCTATCACAAATAAACAGGTTTTCAAAAAAAAAAAATTCAAAAATACTATTCAAATATCAAGCAACGTTTCAAAAATGTGAATATCTTAATTTTCTCAAAACACGCAGCGACGTGATGCACATGCTGACATTCAAACCTCAACAGTTGATTCCATCAGATGGACTCCTTCTTCGGAGCGGCTAATATGTCTAACAAGAAGAAGTATAAAGAGAAAACACATTTCTATACTTTTGAGAAGAATGTTTTACGTCTTTAAAATAAAAATAAAATATTTTAAAAATCCACATTGTTTATTTGGTTTTCAAAAATGTCTAAATTGTTATTTGAATATATTTCAAGTAGGAATATTTTCACGTACTAATATATATGAATTAAAAACGGAAAGTGGAAGACCTAAAATTCAACGTTTTATCCAGCTTTATCAAGAGCTAAAAGTGATAAAGCTAAAAGTGATAAAGCTAAAAGTGATAAAGCCCACACAACAGCTGGGCGAAACATTTAATTTTCTTTTGAATTCATACCGTCGGATTATTTTATCCTTTTATTTGTCACACATATATAACTTCTTTGTAATATAGCAGGAAAAATCCCAGCAGAGTGCTCGATTAATTAAGAAGCAAAGTTAAAAATTAAGAGCACAATATTTATTTATTTTGGTACAGGAAAATTAGTACAACATTTTTTTTTTTTTTAATCTTTTTATTTCTTATGTTTTAATTCCAAATTTAATTTTTATTTTATTTTTATTTTTTTTATTTTTTATTTTATTTTATTTTTAATTTTATTATATATATTTTTTTCCCTTTAATCTTATATTATTCTATCTCTCCAAATCTCCTCCGGTTTTAAATCTCAACCGTTTCATTACACTAAATTTAAATTCAAACAAACATACACAACACACTGAGCAAATAACGCGTCCCAACGAGAGTGTCATGTGACTTCACATTTCCAAAACAGATGACAACAGAAGCTGAAGAGAGCCGGATGGCTAAGACTTTCAGTGCTTGAAACCGACGGTAAAAATGTTGTACTAATTTTTCTGTACCAAAATATATATATATATATATATATACAGGGTGGGCAAAAATAAGGGTCCTATTTTTAAAAATTCATAACTTTTTTATTTATTGATTTAAAAAATTTTTTTTTTTAGAATAAGTAAAGGACCCCTTCCGAAGCAAGCATGAGCCGTATTAGCCCTAAGGAACGTACCCTCATTTAGAAAACATTATTTTTGCTTAAAAAACTCAAAGCAGTGTAAAAAAAAAATACTTTAGTTTTTGTAAGTTTTAAGAAGTGTTTTTCGGCTAAAATTTGTTTTGTTTATTTCAAAAAATCTCGGAAGGGTCAGTCTACACACACATAAAGTTTGGTGAGTTTAACTTTTATTTTGTGGAAGTTATTCAAATTCAAGTTATTCAAATTTAAAGATAGGACCCTTATTTTGGCCCACCCTGTATATAGTAATCCAGGAAAAGTAAAAATCCACAGGATAGGAATCCAAAGAATTTCAACCGGGAAAGTGCTCAATATCAAAAAGAGCTTTTATATATATATGATTATTTTTATTCATACAGACATGTACAAAATCTGCGACACTGGCATGTCGATGTTATCGATCAACAGCAGTTAGAAACTGAGATCTCATCGGGCAGAAAAAAAATCATATTTGGGAACAATGAAATGGGAGTAAAAAGAAAAGAAAAAAGGAAGTTTAAAATTTGGAAAGTCACGTGGTTAGATTTGAGACCGTTGAAAATCAAATATAATATAAAATAAAATGAAAATAAACTCGTTGAGGATAGAGAAAAGAAAGGTGATCCCTGGGAGGGCGGTCTGATGACAACACAACTGATACTGCATTATCGATTGACAAATATAATAGATTAAATCAGTTTTTTATTCATTTAAAATGATTTGTCATGAAAACATTTTTTTTTATAGTTCCTTGGCCTTTTTTAAGGGGGTGGGGCTAATCCTCCCAGGTATTACATCGTCCTTGTGGAGAGGGGGTAATGTAGTATCTGTTCTGTTGTCATAAGACCATCTTCCCAGGGACTACTTTCTCCTTTTTTTTTGGGGGGGGGGGGTAGTGTGTACTATCTATCCTGTTGTCATAATATCATCCTCCCAGGCATTGGCTCCTCCTTTTGGGAGGTAGTGTTCGTTCATCATGATACAATCCTCTTAGTCATTACCTCCTCCTTTGGGAGTCAGTGTATTATATGTTCATTCACTATATCATCTTCCCAGCCTAGCAAATATATGCGACTAGACGGAGCATATTTTTGTCAGTATATCTATAATCAAGGAACCCAAGAAATTCCTGTTCCCACCCCTAACTCCCACATGAATACAAAAAGATATTTTGGAATACATACAAGTGCTAGACATAACCAATCACCGGGCAGTCAGCACTAGACATGGCCCATCACCGGACGGTCAGCACTAGACATGGCCCATTACCAGGCGGTCAGCACTAGACATGGCCCATTACCGGGCGGTCAGTGCTAGACATGGCCCATCACCTGGCGGTCAGCGCTAGACATGGCCCATCACCTGGCGGTCAGCGCTAGACATGGCCCATCACCGGGCAGTCATCACCGGGCAGTCAGCACAGGACATGGCCCATCACTGGGCGGTCAGCACAGAACATGGCTCATCACCGGGCGGTCAGCGCTAGACCTGGCCCATCACCGGGTGGTCAGCACAGGACATGGCCCATCACCGGGCGGTCAGCGCTAGACATGGCCCATCACTGGGCAGTCAGTGCTAGACATGGCCCATCACCAGGTGGTCAGCGCTAGACATGGCCCATCACTGGGCAGTCAGCGCTAGACATGGCCCATCACTAGGTGGTCAGCGCTAGACATGGTCCATCACCGGGCGGTCAGCGCTAGACATGGTCCATCACCGGGTGGTCAGCACAGAATATAGCTCATCACTAAAGACACCATGGGCTGCAGTTTGACCATGATTAACTGAACATTTTTCTTTTGTCGGTTTTAATTTTGCAAGTTATTTGCATGCAATATGGAACTGGTGTAGTGGAGGTGAAACACAGGGTTAACTGCCCATACCTGCCTTTAACAGCGCTACCCGCTCCCCCTGTAGTCTTCTACATTTGTGGTGAAAAGAGACAATGGTTTTTCTGACAGTGGTTGGAACCTTGAACTGAGCCACGCTAGATTATGCAAATGATTTGTTTCACTTGCCAACCATTCACGTTTCTCACTCAGATACGTATTCGATGTGTTTCGAGTATTGTTTCTGCTTTTGGTGTCTCAGTTGCGTTTGTCACTCATGTGTTTTTCCTGTGGGGAAAATCGTATCCCTGTCTGCCCTGCATTTGATTCTTGTTCATTCCCAACGCCGCAGACACGTCGCCGGAAAATACCAATTCAATTGGTTACCATTTCTGATTCACTAACCCTAACCCTTTAACCCTAACTCTTTAACCCTAACCCTTTAACCCTAACTCATCCTCATCTTGTCATCTTACTATAAAAAGTTGCCAGCGAATAGAAATATTTCAGCATCTGCTAGAATAGGAGGAGTGCAGTAAAGGATGTCTTTCGAATAATAGAGTCGCCCAATTATTTTTTATTTTTGGGACGAAAAATAAAAAATAATAGAGTCGCCCATTTATTTTTTATTTTGGGGACGAAAATAAAAAATAATAGAGTCGCCCAATTATTTTTTATTTTGGGGACGAAAAATAAAAAATAATAGAGTCGCCCAATTATTTTTTATTTTGGGGACGAAAAATAAAAAATAATAGAGTCGCCCAATTATTTTTTATTTTGGGGACGAAAAATAAAAAATAATAGAGTCGCCCAATTATTTTTTATTTTGGGGACGAAAAATAAAAAATAATAGAGTCGCCCAATTATTTTTTATTTTGGGGACGAAAAATAAAAAATAATAGAGTCGCCCAATTATTTTTTATTTTGGGGACGAAAAATAAAAAATAATAGAGTCGCCCAATTATTTTTTATTTTGGGGACGAAAAATAAAAAAATAATAGAGTCGCCCAATTATTTTTTATTTTGGGGACGAAAAATAAAAAATAATAGTCACCCAATTATTTTTTATTTTGGGGACGAAAAATAAAAAATAATAGAGTCGCCCAATTATTTTTTATTTTGGGGACGAAAAATAAAAAATAATAGAGTCGCCCAATTATTTTTTATTTTGGGGACGAAAAATAAAAAATAATAGAGTCGCCCAATTATTTTTTATTTTGGGGACGAAAAATAAAAAATAATAGTCACCCAATTATTTTTTATTTTGGGGACGAAAAATAAAAAATAATAGAGTCGCCCAATTATTTTTTATTTTGGGGACGAAAAATAAAAAATAATAGAGTCGCCCAATTATTTTTTATTTTGGGGACGAAAAATAAAAAATAATAGAGTCGCCCAATTATTTTTTATTTTGGGGACGAAAAATAAAAAATAATAGAGTCGCCCAATTATTTTTTATTTTGGGGACGAAAAATAAAAAATAATAGAGTCGCCCAATTATTTTTTATTTTGGGGACGAAAAATAAAAAATAATAGAGTCGCCCAATTATTTTTTATTTTGGGGACGAAAAATAAAAAATAAAACAGCAGCATCGGCACAGCCTAGGGCGAACTTAGCAACGAGACATGAAGGACGGAATTTTTAACTAACCAGGTTAAAGATATCTCCATTACGCTTTGGCAGAAATATCGTATAGAAATACACAGAACTGCTATTTTCACATTCTTTTTCAGCACACCATAGCAACGTTTTAAATGGAGTTAGACTTTGCAGTAAACAGTCTCTTTTCATGTCACTTTTGACAAGTGACTACACCACTCATTGGGGAGTGGTTGTTTGTCTAACAACAGTTCCGATAGCTTATTCGTTATATTTAAAATTCTTTTTATTTCATTTAATTGGCAGTTAGATAGTCAAACAATTTCCTCTCGACCAGAAATTGATAAACTTCTGACTAAGAGCCAATCCTTTGCAATGTACTTATAGTCAAAAAACAATAAAGGTAAAAACTAATCTGAAAAGCTTAAAGTTATGCAATTGCATAGCTTATCATTGACAGTATATATGACCCCCCCCTCTCCCATACCTTTTTAATGACAATTCTTTTCACCAACCATTTGAATCATAATCCCATCAAATCCTCATGCGTGTTGGTAGTTGAGTTAATAATCTTTATTCGATAAATTCACTCAATAATACATAAGAAGAAACTTTAACGACGGATTAAAACTAATCTGTACATTCTATGCACCGTATATGCAAACACATTCGAAGATTATTTATCCGATTAAATAAAGTGGAAAATATAATTTACTTTTTGTTTTTTTGATTACGAAAATCGTATTAGACAATCAGTTTAGGTCATCTTGACTTGTTGAAAATTTATTTTGGATGAAGTAAAATATTCTTTTTTTAAATCTTATTTTTAGAATTTGGTATTTGGTATATTCGGACTACTGTTCTCATCTTGGGTGTTTTTATCACAACGTTTCGGCCGATGTAACCTCTGACCTTCTTCAGGTGTACTTTGTTGTAAGGCTAGAAGAACACCGGAAAGCCGTAATACGTGGAGAAATCGAAAAGTCGGGTATGGCTGACCACATATGAAGGGAAAAGGGAAACCATCTCTCCTTATGGGATGAAGTAAAAGTTATAGATAGAGAAGAACGGTGGAGAGTAAGACGACTCAAAGAATCAGCACATATGTTAGGCGACAATGACTTACTAAGCAGACCTAGTATAGAATTCAATACAATATGGGAACCTATAATTATAAATAACAGATAAGTAATGATCTATAGATAAGTAGATCAAAAACAAGAATTGGTTTAAGGCTCCCAAAATTCATACTAGAATTGTCCGCAGTGGATATAGTACTAAGTAAAATTCAGTTCTAAGTGACAGTCATCTGAAGGTTGAAGGTTCAATCCTCAGTGCCGGTGATACAAAGAATTGTGAATTACTGAAGCATACCTCTGTGGATTTAATAAAGGATTCCCGAGTTCGACAGAAAGATTCCCGAGTTTGACAACGTAAACCTGAAGAAGGTTGGAGGTTACATCGGCCGAAACGTTGTGATAAAAACACTTAAGATGAGAACAGTAGTCCAAATATACCAAATTCTACAAATTATCAACCCTCATCTCAAAAATTCCGAAACACAAAGTAAAATTAATTCTCTGCAGAACAGAAGAGTTTTGTTGCACTTTTCTGTCCTTTGTGAAGATTAATAGCAAGATATAATGTTACTAATCCTTATGTCTAGAATCCTTGTTCTAATTTTGAATAAAACCCATTACATGATAATGATTAAAAAAATGTCTAAAATTTAAGGCTTAAGCTTAATGGGTCTTAAGAAAAAATTGAAATTCATGGAATCTTGCTTAAATAATGTTGGATAAAATTTAATGCAAATCTGAAATATTCGAATTTTCAAATTAGGGGTTTTGCCCACTGAAATACTCCAAAGAAATCGAAATTATTTGGAGAATAATTATTAATTGATGAATTTGATATCTGAATTTTTAGAAAGACTTACTCCCTCACCATTTTGCATAAAAGTAAATAAAGTAAATATAGCCAACATTTTGACTTTACACCTAGCAGCTGTGTTCCAAAATTCATAATATTCATTAATACGTTTAGGGGTGAATCTTAAACAAAGAAATATATAAACATATACACATACCTAACTTTAAAGAAATAGAGATATATAATTAGAGCATATATTAAGTGAATTCATAATGATCGGTTAATTAGTTTAGGAGTGAATCCTATACATACAAATATATAAACATATACACAGACCTAACTTTATATAAATAGAGATATATAATTAGAGCATATATTAAGTGAATTCATAATGATCGGTTAACTAGTTTAGGAGTGAATCCTATACATACAAATATATAAACATATACACATACCTAAGTTTATATAAATTGAGATATATAATTAGAGCATATATTAAGTGAATTCATGATGATCGGTTAATTAGTTTAGGAGTGAATCCTATACATACAAATATATAAACATATACACATACCTAAGTTTATATAAATTGAGATATATAATTAGAGCATATATTAAGTGAATTCATAATGATCGGTTAACTAGTTTAGGAGTGAATCCTATACATACAAATATATAAACATATACACATACCTACGTTTATATAAATTGAGATATATAATTAGAGCATATATTAAGTGAATTCATGATGATCGGTTAATTAGTTTAGGAGTGAATCCTTTACATAGAAATATATAAACATATACACATACCTAACTTTATCTAAATTGAGATATATAATTAGAGCATATATTAAGTGAATTCATGATGATCGGTTAATTAGTTTAGGAGTGAATCCTATACATACAAATATATAAACATATACACATACCTAACTTTATATAAATAGAGATATATAATTAGAGCATATATTAAGTGAATTCATAATGATCGGTTAACTAGTTTAGGAGTGAATCCTATACATACAAATATATAAACATATACACATACCTACGTTTATATAAATTGAGATATATAATTAGAGCATATATTAAGTGAATTCATGATGATCGGTTAATTAGTTTAGGAGTGAATCCTTTACATAGAAATATATAAACATATACACATACCTAACTTTATCTAAATTGACATATATAATTAGAGTATATATTAAGTGAATTCATTATGATCGGTTAATTAGTTTAGGAGTGAATCCTATACATACAAATATATAAACATATACACATACCTAACTTTAAAGAAATAGAGATATATAATTAGAGCATATATTAAGTGAATTCATAATGATCGGTTAACTAGTTTAGGAGTGAATCCTATACATACAAATATATAAACATATACACATACCTACGTTTATATAAATTGAGATATATAATTAGAGCATATATTAAGTGAATTCATGATGATCGGTTAATTAGTTTAGGAGTGAATCCTTTACATAGAAATATATAAACATATACACATACCTAACTTTATCTAAATTGACATATATAATTAGAGTATATATTAAGTGAATTCATGATGATCGGTTAATTAGTTTAGGAGTGAATCCTATACATACAAATATATAAACATATACACATACCTAACTTTATATAATTAGAGCATATATTAAGTGGATTCATGATGATCGGTTAATTAGTTTAGGAGTGAATCCTATACATACAAATATCTAAACATATACACATACCTAACTTTATATAATTAGAGCATATATTAAGTGGATTCATGATGATCGGTTAATTAGTTTAGGAGTGAATCCTATACATACAAATATATAAACATATACACATACCTAACTTTATATAATTAGAGCATATATTAAGTGGATTCATGATGATCGGTTAATTAGTTTAGGAGTGAATCCTATACATACAAATATATAAACATATACACAGACCTAACTTCATATAATTAGAGCATATATTAAGTGGATTCATGATGATCGGTTAATTAGTTTAGGAGTGAATCCTATACATACAAATATATAAACATATACACATACTTAACTTTATATAAATAGAGATATATAATTAGAGCATATATTAAGTGAATTCATGATGATCGGTTAATTAGTTTAGGAGTGAATCCTATACATACAAATATATAAACATATACACATACCTAACTTTATATAATTAGAGCATATATTAAGTGGATTCATGATGATCGGTTAATTAGTTTAGGAGTGAATCCTATACATACAAATATATAAACATATACACATACCTAACTTTATATAAATTGAGAGATATAATTAGAGCATATATTAAGTGAATTCATAATGATCGGTTATTAGTTTAGGAGTGAATCCTATACATACAAATATATAAACATACACACATACCTAAATAGAAATAGATCTGAATTATTCTTTGACATAAATAAAAAAGAAAGAAAAACGCTATAAAAATAGAACAAGATTTATTGGGGCTGAAAAATACAAAAATTATGCCAAAACTTTTTAATACTTGGACATATAAAAAGGTGGATTTCTAAAAATGTGTAGGGACACATCAAGAAAACTGGTGAGGAGATCGATCACGTGTTACACTGACTGATCTGGATAAAATAGAAGCGATGGACAGCGAATGTTGTCACTTCAATGAAAGGGAAAAGAAAAACAGATTGGTTGCCCCTCAATAGTCAGACCAAAAAGGAAGAAAAGAGGAAGTGAACTTCTAAGTCACAACTTTTACATGAGTGACCACGTGACTAAATGAACCAATAGTTGATCGTCAGGTTGTTACAGGATCTGATTTGATTGGTTGTTTTGTTTTCGGGTTATTTAAGACCGAATCCGGTTATTTTGGTAACTAGCCAAGTGTTAGATGGATAGATTCCGACCCAGAAAACAGCAGTTCTTCCCCCTTTGTCAGAAACATCGCTCATGGAATGTGAGGACTAAAGGACAAAAAAAAGGGAAGCGAGACTTACGAGGCTGCCGAAAGCAAATCGAAGTTAGTCACTTTCTACTCTCCTATTTATACCAGAATTATTTTGTTGGTTATGATATCTTTTAATCGGCTAAAAAAATTTTTTTTTTGCAAAATGAGGGAAATTATAGTAAATAAAAAATAAACTGGTTTATTCTGAAAAATCATCGTTTTTTATTGATTTTATATTGATTTTGATTTTATATTTATATTGATTTTATTTTTATATTGATTTTATATTTATATTGATTTTATTTTTATATTCATTTTATTTTTATATTGTTTTTTATTTTTATATTGATTTTATTTTTATATTGATTTTATATGGATTTTATTTTTATATTGATTTTATATTGATTTTATTTTTATATTGATTTTATTTTGATTTTATATTGATTTCATTTTTATATTGATTTTATTTTATATTGATTTTATTTTATATTGATTTTAAACTTGGATTATTTGGATTATTCGAACTACTGTTCTGATCTTGGATGTTATTCTCACAACGTTTCAGCTGATGTAACTTCCGACCTTATTTTAGTGTGTCTTTCGAACTTGAGCATCTGTACGGAATTTCGAATTTAATACACTGGTCAGTTATGACCAGGTAGAAGTCTAAGGACCCGTAGCGTTTGGATAAAAGTGCTAAGTAATAATCAATTCTAAGTAACAGTCTTCTGGAGGTTGAAGGTTCAATCCTCATTATTGGCGATACTAAGAATCCAATTACGAATTACTTAGGACTTCTACAGGTCATGGCTGACGGAACGAGAACAAATAAAAGATTCCGTTCGAATTGCAGAGTTCCACAAAACACACCTGAAGAAAGTAGGAGGTTACATCGGCCGAAACGTTGTGAGAATAACATCTAAGCAGTAGTTCGAATAATCTGCCCCAAATCTAAAATTTTTGCAATCTTTCGATTTCGAAAACTGTTTTCGTAGTTGTTCAAATATTTCGAGTTAGTACTTTTTCAAATGTATTGCAGGAAAGTATTTGAACGAAAACAAGTTTCCATTTTATGGGACTTATGCAAAAAGCATGGAATTTTGATGCAAGATTTTAATCTTGCATCAAAATTCCATGGAAATTCTTTTGGAAACTTTGGAAACTCTTAATTTCCCAAATTGGAGAAACTCCAAAAATTTTGTCCTCAAAGCAGCGAAAACTCAATTCTCTAAGAACGGAAACATTAAAATGGTAAACACTTTGGTGTACTGCTGTAGTCTAATACAGAGTGAAAAATAAAGCTCAGCATCATATTCGGTTTAACGTCCATTTTACATACTGGCATGTGTTGGACGACTCCTAGAAATTGGCTTCTAAACTAACCTATCTCTGTCCAGGTCTTTATTTATCCCTATTTCCATCCATCTTCATCACTTCCTCTCATCTTTTTCTTGGCCTTCCCCTGTGAACTGACCCTGCTACCTCAACTGTTCTACATCAAATAACCCAAGAACTATCAGCCATTCTTTCTTCTTCTGAACACATCTCCATATACAGTCTAGATTTAATCTCCCTCTGAGGTCATCAGATCTACGCTTGTGTTACAGACTCCCATTACAAATCCATCATATTCATATCATTTCTGTCCATGCAACGCATGTCCTCAACCCTCACTAACCAGGTGTCACGTGTATGCATCATCAAACTGTGCACTCGTGCAAGCTGATAGACTTTTTCCTTGATCAACTGTGGTAACGCTCTGCTGGTTAGTAATGGCAGAAGTTCCCTGAACTTATTCCATCCACTCCTAACTCTTGCAATCACACCAGAACCCGTTCTTAATATTTTATCATGTATTAAGGAACATTTTAAAATTAGAATAAAATGAAAACTACTTTTTGGTTATTGAAATGTACAAAATTATGCTTATCAAAGCATCTATCATAATAAAAAGATTGAACTATGTAAAAAAATATCAGGTTTTTTTTTTTTTTGGCAGCGTGATTATAAAGTAATGACTGAAATGGTTTGGTAATTCTTGCATGAAACCAAAATCTTTATGAAACAAATGAAATTTCACGGCCATTTTTTTTTTTTTTTTTTCATTTTTTGTTTACTTTCATTCACCGCGAAAAAGGAAATTGCCACGGAGACGTAAGGGGCTACTGTTAATTAGGGGCCAGATTTATAGGGGCATTCTAAGTGGGGAGTTGTGTAACAAGATGCTTGTTCACATTACATTTAAATTTCTGTTTGTTGGGAACAGGGAGGGAATTCCAAAAGCTAGCAGTCGAGGAAATAAGCTATTAGAGTAGAAAGTTTTCCGGCATCTGGGTACCTCAACAGTGAAGGGGTGGGATTTTGCTGACTGACGGGTTAGGCAGGGGTATTTATATCGCGGGGGAGTCACCAGTGCAGTAAGTTCATTGGAGCACATTCCATTAAAGTACTTGTAAAATGAGCACGGGGATGCAACATTGCGTCAATGGAAAAGGGGCTTGGCGCCTTTTTAGTTAGTCTGAGACCTATTAGATTAGATGGTCATTTTTGGACCCTGTTTTAGGGGAGAGGCTAGTGGTTGGTGCACCCCTAGATGTGACAACTATACTCCATGCATGGACGAATAATGGCTTTGTAGAGATATAGGATAATGTCAGGTGTGAGAAGTTTTCTAGCTTGGTAGAGGGAGGCCACTTTCTTTGCAGCAGACTTGGCAATGTCTTCTGTGTACTTTTTCCAATTTATATGACCTTAAATGTTGGGCCGAAGAGCTGGAATGATAGACTCCCAAGTCGGGTGCTATTAGCCATGGCAATCAGTGGTTGAAGAGGTTTCTTATAAGTGTTAAAGTAAAGGAGCTTTGTCTTGGTAGCATTAAATGTTACCATCCATTTTTGAAAAGGAGGTTTGTCTTGGTAGCATTAAATGTTACCATCCATTTTTGAAAAGGAGGTTTGTCTTGGTAGCATTAAATGTTACCATCCATTTTTGAAAAGGAGGTTTGTCTTGGTAGCATTAAATGTTACCATCCATTTTTGAAAAGGAGGTTTGTCTTGGTAGCATTAAATGTTACCATCCATTTTTGAAAAGGAGGTTTGTCTTGGTAGCATTAAATGTTACCATCAATTTTTGAAAAGGAGGTTTGTCTTGGTAGCATTAAATGTTACCATCCATTTTTGAAAAGGAGGTTTGTCTTGGTAGCATTAAATGTTACCATCCATTTTTGAAAAGGAGGTTTGTCTTGGTAGCATTAAATGTTACCATCCATTTTTGAAAAGGAGGTTTGTCTTGGTAGCATTAAATGTTACCATCCATTTTTGAAAAGGAGCTTTGTCTTGGTAGCATTAAATGTTACCATCCATTTTTGAAAAGGAGGTTTGTCTTGGTAGCATTAAATGTTACCATCCATTTTTGAAAAGGAGGTTTGTCTTGGTAGCATTAAATGTTACCATCAATTTTTGAAAAGGAGGTTTGTCTTGGTAGCATTAAATGTTACCATCCATTTTTGAAAAGGAGGTTTGTCTTGGTAGCATTAAATGTTACCATCCATTTTTGAAAAGGAGGTTTGTCTTGGTAGCATTAAATGTTACCATCCATTTTTGAAAAGGAGGTTTGTCTTGGTAGCATTAAATGTTACCATCCATTTTTGAAAAGGAGCTTTGTCTTGGTAGCATTAAATGTTACCATCCATTTTTGAAAAGGAGCTTTGTCTTGGTAGCATTAAATGTTATCATCCATCTTTGAAAAGGAGGTTTGTCTTGGTAGCATTAAATGTTACCATCCATTTTTGAAAAGGTTTGTCTTGGTAGCATTAAATGTTATCATCCATCTTTGAAAAGGAGCTTTGTCTTGGTAGCATTAAATGTTATCATCCATCTTTGAAAAGGAGCTTTGTCTTGGTAGCATTAAATGTTACCATCCATTTTTGAAAAGGAGGTTTGTCTTGGTAGCATTAAATGTTACCATCCATTTTTGAAAAGGAGGTTTGTCTTGGTAGCATTAAATGTTACCATCCATTTTTGAAAAGGAGGTTTGTCTTGGTAGCATTAAATGTTACCATCCATTTTTGAAAAGGAGCTTTGTCTTGGTAGCATTAAATGTTACCATCCATTTTTGAAAAGGGGGTTTGTCTTGGTAGCATTAAATGTTACCATCCATTTTTGAAAAGGAGGTTTGTCTTTGTAGCATTAAATGTTACCATCCATTTTTGAAAAGGAGCTTTGTCTTGGTAGCATTAAATGTTACCATCCATTTTTGAAAAGGAGCTTTGTCTTGGTAGCATAAAATGTGACCATCCATTTATGATCCCATTTTACTATAGAATGGAAGCCATTTTCTAAGGATTCAGCCATTGCCTTGGATAAGTGTGCATTCGTTTTCCCCACATGTCAAAAATAGAGCATGGTGTCATCAGTAAATATACCCATCTCGGACACAATTGCATCAGAGAGGTCGTTTATGAAAATCAGGAATAATAACAGTCAAAAGATCAACCCCTGAACACATCCGCATTAATGACATGTTGTTTAGATGTACAGCCATCGCGGACTACCTGGATCTTTGTTTTTTGGCTAAGAAGGGTCTGGTTATATTAAATATTCGTAATAATGTACAAATTAATTTTCTATGGGGAAACCTTCAGGCCAGACTGTCAACATCTTTGGACATATCAAGCACTTACGCTCTAGTTTAACCAGCTTTGTCCAGTGTAAATACGTTCAGAGATGACCATTCGGATATCTGCAGTAGAACAGGATTGCCTGAATCCATACGATGTGGTGGACTATCGCTACATTGATTAATGATTCAAACATTTTAGCGAAAAGTGAGAGGAGACTGATAAGGCGATAATTTTGCGGGTCAGTTTTTCCATCAGAATTCTTAAACACTGGTACGACAGATGCAATTTTTCAAGCTATGAGGGAAGCAAGATTCAGCAAGGCATTTATTGTAGAGTTTGGAAAGGGGCCAGCTCAGTAGAGCATTTCTTTAAGATTATAGCAGAGATAAGATTAGGTTTGCATGCTTTGCAGATGTCAAGGGTTTTTATGAAATCGCGGACTTGTGAAGGGGTGATGATCAGATCATCGCGTGTAGCTTCAGTCTGCAGTGGGAAGTTTGTGAGGGAGTGGTTTGTGAAGTCCAAGGCGAACAACTGGTCAAGCAGTTTAGTCTTATCAGCTGCAGTGCGAGTGACATGATGGTAATGGGATAGCGGAGGAATTGTTAATTCCTCACACTATTATAGATTTGTTATTAACTATTATAGATTTGTTATTAACTATTATAGATTTGTTATTAACTATTATAGATTTGTTATTAACTATTATAGATTTGTTATTAACTATTATAGATTTGTTATTAACTATTATAGATTTGTTATTAACTATTATAGATTTGTTATTAACTATTATAGATTTGTTATTAACTATTATAGATTTGTTATTAACTATTATAGATTTGTTATTAACTATTATAGATTTGTTATTAACTATTATAGATTTGTTATTAACTATTATAGATTTGTTAATAACTATTATAGATTTGTTATTAACTATTATAGATTTGTTATTAACTATTATAGATTTGTTAATAACTATTATAGATTTGTTATTAACTATTATAGATTTGTTATTAACTATTATAGATTTGTTAATAACTATTATAGATTTGTTAATAACTATTATAGATTTGTTATTAACTATTATAGATTTGTTAATAACTATTATAGATTTGTTAATAACTATTATAGATTTGTTATTAACTATTATAGATTTGTTATTAACTATTATAGATTTCCCAAAAATTGCGCGTTCCTAATTTTGTGCAAATCAATGCGTTTTCTGGTCATTTCGTTATAATTACTCTTTGCTGTGGACATTTTTTTTTGTATGGAAGTCGCTCCAGACAAGGCATGAAGCCACTTGATGTAAGGAGCTAAAGAAAAAAAAAACTACTTCAAAGTCAAAAACTAGCCAACACTAAGTGTTAGATTGAATATTCTGACCCAGAAAACAGCAATTCTTCCCCCTTTATCAGAAACATCGTTCATCGAATGTGACGGCTAAAAGACAAAATAACGGAAGCGAGACTTACGAGGCTTCCGAAAGTCACTCTTGCAATGAATTCTTAATGCTATAAACTTTTGCAGTAAACTTATGGCGGTTTAATCGGCGGAATGCTTGTTGCATATGTGCAATAGCAGCTGCACAGGTCGAAGTGAACCATTGTGAGGAGTGTGGCTTGCTATAGAGTTTCCGTGTGGGTACATGTGCTTCAATGCGTGACGCATTCAGTTATCTCATTTGCGCACTAATCAACAGAGAGAGAAAATGTTTTACTCCATCGGGTGTCTCAGGCAGTGTAGTCAAGAATAGATTGAGAAGTGAGGCTTGCTGATCCTCACGATCTGGGAGGCGGGTCGTGAAAGGGACAGTCTATGAAAGGGAATATGCAATAGAGAAACTATGCATGCTGTTACCAGCTGCGTCTGTATAGCTCGAGAAACCAAGCCAATCTCTGTGGTGCACATTAAAATCCCCAAATACATGTATTTGGCCGCTCGGATCTAAAGAGAGTGCTGCATCCATACTATCCGAGTCATAGTTAAGCAGGATACAGTCCTGGGTCGAAGGAGAACAATTGAGGACATATAAGTATGTAATGCCGTGTCGTAAGGTTTATATAAAGCTCATGTAGGCCTGATCATCTGATTCTAGACTATGTTCTCTTATTACGAATATAGACTCCAAGTCCATGCATATGCTTGTCCGAGTCCTTACGGCAGAGTGGGAGGTATCCAGTAATGTTAAAGCGATTAGAAGAGATTGGGGAGTGTAGGTTCGTTTCACTTCGTGGTAAATGATTCTACATCATTGAGGTTAGTCCTAAGCCCTCGGATATTTCTGAAAGCGCCTCAAAAGAGGATGCGATTTGATTGGGGGGGGGGGGGGGCGTCTGGATTTTCTTTTTATTGTCATAGTCATTTTATTGTTAATAGAGTGGGTTGGACAAAATGGCTGTTTGATTGAGTGTCAAGACAAAGTTTACACAAGTAAACAATTAGCTGAGTGTTTATTAATGGGGCTGTGGCCTCGGGAAAGACCACCGGAGATAAATGCAGGGTCCCATTCCATACATGACATGGCACTACAGTTATCCTGACATTATACAACTGTTGATAGGGAGCGCTAAGAGTGAATGCTCTAAGAGTTAGGACTCCTGTACTACCAGTCGGAAACAGCAGCCAGACAAGCTGTCAAACTTGTACCCTCAATCTGTTAGAACAAGAGCGATCCAGACTAGTCACGTGAAACTAAGTGACAAGCAAGTAGCCCCAAGTTGCCCAAATAAATAGAAAGAGATGGTGGGGCGGCGTTCATTGCCCTAATCAATAAACAAACCCAAGCACTGGGTGTTATATGAGGAATGCCTGTGATGGTACATCTGCACTTAGCTAATAGACAAAGAAAGGAATGCAAAAACCGGGCGATCGGCAGAGCCCATCTACTTTTTAAGCAATTTTAGGTTTGTAAACCGGATATTTTGTTCGAGTTTCCAGCTCTAGGAAGGTGGTCGACCAAGACTAAAGAGGCCCCCCCCCCCATGGTTGTACACCAAGGTGTAAAAGTCAGTAAGACAGGTTTTACATAAGTTTTCCTTCTCCTAGATAGATGACCTGACAAGATCTACAGGTCCAGCACACAGAGAGGGGTAATCCCACGCCTGGGTACCAAGACAACTATAAAGTTATCCCAAACTGAAGGAGAACAACAAAATAAATTTCTCTATTGTTTTAAGTTATTGAGCACTCCTGATGAGTGACGGATAATTTATCATGATATATAATTCTGAAAATTAATTAAAAGAGTTTAGACATTTACTGGTCAACTTAACACTGAACAGCAAGTCTGCCTTAAATAGTCTCCACTCCCTCTATATTCATTTTAATATCTCCTATACCCTTTCACAGACATTTACTGGTTCACTTAACACTGAACAGCAAGTCTGCCTTAAATAGTCTCCACTCCCTCTATATTCATTTTAATATCTCCTATGCCCTTCACAGACATTCACTGGTCCACTTAACACTGAACAGCAAGTCTGCCTTAAATAGTCTCCACTCCCTCTATATTCATTTTAATATCTCCTATGCCCTTCACAGACATTTACTGGTCCACTTAACACTGAACAGTAAGTCTGCCTTAAATAGTCTCCACTCCCTCTATATTAATTTTAATATCTCCTATGCCCTTCACAGACATTTACTGGTCCACTTAACACTGAACAGCAAGTCTGCCTTAAATAGTCTCCACTCCCTCTATATTCATTTTAATATCTCCTATACCCTTTCACAGACATTTACTGGTTCACTTAACACTGAACAGCAAGTCTGCCTTAAATAGTCTCCACTCCCTCTATATTCATTTTAATATCTCCTATGCCCTTCACAGACATTCACTGGTCCACTTAACACTGAACAGCAAGTCTGCCTTAAATAGTCTCCACTCCCTCTATATTCATTTTAATATCTCCTATGCCCTTCACAGACATTCACTGGTCCACTTAACACTGAACAGCAAGTCTGCCTTAAATAGTCTCCACTCCCTCTATATTCATTTTAATATCTCCTACGCCCTTCACATACATTTACTGGTCCACTTAACACTGAACAGCAAGTCTGCATTAAATAGTCTCTACTCCCTCTATATTCATTTTAATATCTCCTATGCCCTTCACAGACATTTACTGGTCCACTTTACACTGAACAGCAAGTCTGCCTTAAATAGTCTCCACTCCCTCTATATTCATTTTAATATCTCCTATGCCCTTCACATACATTTACTGGTCCACTTTACACTGAACAGCAAGTCTGCATTAAATAGTCTCTACTCCCTCTATATTCATTTTAATATCTCCTACGCCCTTCACATACATTTACTGGTCCACTTTACACTGAACAGCAAGTCTGCCTTAAATAGTCTCCACTCCCTCTATATTAATTTTAATATCTCCTATGCCCTTCACAGACATTTACTGGTCCACTTTACACTGAACAGCAAGTCTGCCTTAAATAGTCTCCACTCCCTCTATATTCATTTTAATATCTCCTATGCCCTTCACATACATTTACTGGTCCACTTTACACTGAACAGCAAGTCTGCATTAAATAGTCTCTACTCCCTCTATATTCATTTTAATATCTCCTACGCCCTTCACATACATTTACTGGTCCACTTTACACTGAACAGCAAGTCTGCCTTAAATAGTCTCCACTCCCTCTATATTAATTTTAATATCTCCTATGCCCTTCACAGACATTTACTGGTCCACTTAACACTGAACAGCAAGTCTGCCTTAAATAGTCTCCACTCCCTCTATATTCATTTTAATATCTCCTATACCCTTTCACAGACATTTACTGGTTCACTTAACACTGAACAGCAAGTCTGCCTTAAATAGTCTCCACTCCCTCTATATTCATTTTAATATCTCCTATGCCCTTCACAGACATTCACTGGTCCACTTAACACTGAACAGCAAGTCTGCCTTAAATAGTCTCCACTCCCTCTATATTCATTTTAATATCTCCTATGCCCTTCACAGACATTCACTGGTCCACTTAACACTGAACAGCAAGTCTGCCTTAAATAGTCTCCACTCCCTCTATATTCATTTTAATATCTTCTATGCCCTTCACATACATTTACTGGTCCACTTTACACTGAACAGCAAGTCTGCATTAAATAGTCTCTACTCCCTCTATATTCATTTTAATATCTCCTATGCCCTTCACAGACATTTACTGGTCCACTTTACACTGAACAGCAAGTCTGCCTTAAATAGTCTCCACTCCCTCTATATTCATTTTAATATCTCCTATGCCCTTCACATACATTTACTGGTCCACTTTACACTGAACAGCAAGTCTGCCTTAAATAGTCTCCACTCCCTCTATATTCATTTTAATATCTCCTATGCCCTTCATAAACATTCACTGGTCCACTTAACATTGAACAGTAAGCATGCCTTAAATAGTCTCCACTCCCTCTATATTCATTTTAATATCTCCTATGCCCTTCACAGACATTTACTGGTCCACTTAACACTGAACAGCAAGTCTGCCTTAAATAGTCTCCACTCCCTCTATATTAATTTTAATATCTTCTATGCCCTTCACATACATTTACTGGTCCACTTTACACTGAACAGCAAGTCTGCCTTAAATAGTCTCCACTCCCTCTATATTCATTCAAGGGAAGTAACCCATCTGTCATTTGATATTAACACTTTCTACTGCAGCCATTTTTTTAAACACGCTCTTTCGTTTTCGACAAACACAAACACATGGAAATCTCGGCCTATTTTGGGATTGTACCTGTATCCTTTAACCAGACACCCTTTGTTGTAAAGTCTTTTGTTAATAATTACATCAAATATTTGACAAAAGCTGAAATTATTTGTCTATTCAATAAAATGTGAAAAATTATTTTTCTAATAAACAAATCTTTTTTGTCACTGCATTTTTATTTCTTCAAACAATTAAATTTATTGCTTCAAACAATTAAAACTGCATTCGAACCAAATATGGATCTTCAGGTTCGGTTAGAATTTAAATTGTGCCTACATCCAGTATAGCTTATACACCCAGTATTGCCTATACACAGACATGCAATAAGTAAATAGACACTCTTATTATCATTAATAATGAAGACTACTCTGAAGGGGTCCTGATCAACCTAGGCGAGATAATATTGATTATTTTCTCATTCTGATAAATTGGACAATCACTCGGTTAACAGTTAAAAGTGGAAATAATGTGCGGTTGCCACTGAAACTTCATTACATGGTATACTTTTCTCCAGTAACAGTTTTCAATACTGATCTTAATCGCTCAATGATTTTTAGCCCTTCGAGTGCTAAAATGCCGTCTGTCGACTTCCATTAAGTCTGTTTTTTATGAATGGCAAAGCACGCTGGTTGCACATAGTCGATATGTATAAATACTCTCGTTCTAGCGTGTACTTGTTCTTTCTCACATCTAGGTTCTACATGCTGGGCAAAGACGGGTTCTTTTATGGCAGCGATAATGTAAGTCAAACTTATTTTCACCATTCGATCCCGGTTCTGGCTCATCACGTCCGCTACCATGAACAACAAGGTGAAAAATAAATAGGCTGAGTATACAGATGAACACAAAATGAAATCAAGGATTAAAAAAGGGCAGATAATCCCAGACTTAAGATAAAAAGGAAAGATAATCCTGAATAATAACTCGAAAAGCATAGAATATGCAATATGAGTATAGGTAAAAAAAGAAAATCATACTTGACATTAAGTTTATAAAACTATTTATAAAAAGAATCATCCTAGATTGGAGAGACGGACGAATAAATATACGCGGTGCTAGAAATATTCTAGAGTGAAGGATACCCCAGAAGTTGTGAATTCAATTTCGGTAAATGAACTTAAGAAAAGAAATACTAAGCAATGCCTCAGTTAAGAAGGATTAAATAAAAAATTCAGTTTGAAATTCCAGTAAGGTTACTGAATATGACAAAAGACATCTGAAGAAGGCCAAAGAGTCCAACGACCGAAAAGTTGTAAACAATAACAACCAAGATGAGAACATGTAAATGTACATCACTTTTAGTCAAACAATTTTTATTGTATTTCTTTTTCTTCAAGACTTCAGATGCCTATGAAAAACACTGTGGAATTTCCGTTGATCTCTTGGAGATGGGAGTAGCCAATGGCAAACATAGTTGAAATTGAGATGAATTTCCCCACATGGGGGGCCCACGGCGCAGGTGTGGAGAAAGGGCAGTAAAAAAACAATTTTGTTTTCTAAAAACAACTCCAATTGGTTCCAACTAAGTCGGAATTAGGAGAAAGACACCGAGCACAAACACATGAGGGGAAGGAGACAAGTCCTTCTTTCAGGAAACAACAGTCATCTAACTCCCTACTCCCCTTGATGAATCGTTTGAGAAAGAGAAAAGGAAATATAATCCAGCCCAATGGTGACGACAAAATAAGGAGGCAAAGCTCTAGCGATTTGAAAGAAATCAGATTTTTCTTATTTAAAAAGTGGATTTTGACCAAAACGCAGAAAATCCGCATCACAGCAATTTAAGCGGAAATCTCTCATTCCTTCATGAGGTCCTCACAAAATCAGACGTTGTCTACACCAAAGTAAAAAGTAAAATACAAACTATTTTAATGATTAACATGTATTTAAAAAATAAAACAGTCTGACAACGGCAGTTTGGTGATTTCCGCTTTTAAAGTGGATTGACATGAACTATGACGTGTATTAAGAAAAAGAATCTGAGGTGGAAATTGCAGAATATTTTTGTATTATGTATTCGAAAATAAAAAATGTACTGGGATTGAAATGACAACCATCATGAGAAACCAATACTTTTAGTTGATTGGTCAGTCCTGTCAATTAAAATACTTGATTGGTCAGTCCTGTCAATTAGAATACTTGATTGGTCAGTCCTGTACATTAAAAATAATTGGTTGGCCAGTACTGTCAATTAAAAATAATTGGTTGGTCAGTCCTGTCAAATAAAAATAATTGATTGGTCAGTCCTGTTTAATAAGAATTATTGATTGGTCAGTCCTGTCAATAAGAATTATTGATTGGTCAGTCCTGTCAATTATAATTATTGATTCGTCACTCCTGTCAATTAGAATTATTGATTCGTCACTCCTGTCAATTAGAATTATTGATTCGTCACTCCTGTCAATTAGAATTATAAATTCGTCACTCCTGTCAATTAGAATAATTGATTGATCAGTCCTGTCAATTAGAATAATTGATTGGTCAGTCCTGTCAATTAGAATAATTGATTAGTCAGTCCTGCCAATTAAAAATAATTGATTGGTCATTCCTGTCAATTAACAATAATTGATTGGTCATTCCTGTCAATTAACAATAATTGATTGGTCAGTTCTGTCAATTAAAAATAACTGATTGGTCAGTACTGTACATTAAAAATAACTGATTGGACAGTCCTGTCAATTAAAAATGACTGATTGGACAGTCCTGCCAATTGAAAATAATTGATTAGTCAGTCCTGCCAATTAAAAATAATTGATTGGTCATTCCTGCCAATTAAAAATAACTGATTGGTCATTCCTGTCAATTAAAAATAATTGATTGGTCATTCCTGTCAATTAAAAATAATTGATTGGTCAGTCCTGTCAATTAAAAATAATTGATTGGTCAGTCCTGTCAATTAAAAATAATTGATTGGTCAGTCCTATCAATTAAAAATAATGGATCGGTCACTCCTGTCAATTAGAATAATGGATCGGTCACACCTGTCAATTAGAATAATGGATCAGTCACCTTTGTCAATTAGAATAATGGATCAGTCACTCATGTCAATTAGAATAATGGATCAGTCATTCCTGTATATTAGAATAATGGATCAGTCACTCCTGTCAATTAGAATAATGGATCAGTCACTCCTGTCAATTAGAATAATGGATCAGTCACTCCTGTCAATTAGAATAATGGATCAGTCACTCCTGTCAATTAGAATAATGGATCAATCACTCCTGTCAATTAGAATAATGGATCAATCACTCCTGTCAATTAGAATAATTGATTAGTCACTCCTGTCAATTAGAATAATTGATTAGTCACTCCTTTTTATTAGAATCCGGTCAGCAAATAGAGCTCTATAAAAGCTAAGGGTTTTTTTAGTAGATGTTTATTTTATTTGTCTTGTTGGCATTGTAGAGTGGAGGGCCGAAGACTATTAATTAAGTTAAAGAGAAGAAATGGGAAGGTTAGAAAGTAAAAAAAACAAAAAAACAAAGTAAAAAAACAAAGTAAAACAACAAAGACTATTTCCTAATTTAAAGTTTATATAAATAACAAAACTTTTTGTAACACAAATTAAAATTATGATCCATTTATATTGATTCTATTGTTTTAGCTCTGGTCGACATTTGGATTTAGGTAAGCTGTAAATTACAGTTAACTAAGAAATAACTATTTACTTTTGAATAACAGAACCCGTTTTAAAGGCTGAAAGCATTTAAAGATTCATCAAGAAACTTACCTCTTCGCCATTTTTAGAGTCCAGAAGAAAGAAAATGTGTTGGTGAGTTGGGTGGGTCGTCGGAGTTTAGCACCTTTGCAAGCAGTTAGGGTTAATCCAAAATTACGATGGAGGGGGGAGCGAGGTGATCAAGAAGCAGAAAGTTGAAACGTGTTGGCTCGGTTGTGTGTTTACGAATGATATTTTGGTGAGGGCGTTTTTGTAAAAGGGTGGGGTGGGGGTGGAGATGGGGAAACTGAAGACACAAGAAGACATTCACAAAAAGAAAAACAGGATTGCTTTGACAGAATCGGGCGAAGATTTTGGTGAAAATTAAAAGATTGTAAAAGAAATGAAAATTGAAAGAAAAAAAAGTAAAGAAATCGGGAAAGAGTTGGAAGGAAAAGAGAAAATTTTAAAAATTACAAACATAAAAAGAATATAAAAAAAACAAATAAAAATAAAGAAAATGTAAAAAAAAAATAAAAATGGAAATAAATTTTAAAAATACAAGAAAAATGTTATGTTGAAAAGTAGTGTTCAAATGAGTTTATTAAATATATATCAAATGAGAAGTAAACATTTCGTACAAAAAAGGAAAATTTTGTAGAAATATTTTATTGAGAAAAAAAGGAAAGATCATCGAAAATGTCAAGATTAAAAGAAAAGGAGAAAAAAAGGAAAGAAAGAAAAATAGTTGACGAGAAATAGAGAGGGTAGGATTGAGAGGAAAGGAGAAGGGTTGATATGAAAGAGAGAGAAAGATTGTCATAAGAGAGAAAGAGAAGAACTGTCACGAAAGATGAAGACAGAGAGACAGTGAGAGAGAGAGAGAGAGAGAGAGAGAGACAGAGATTGTCACAAGAGAAAGAGATTGTCACGAGAGAGAGACAGAAAGAGATTGTCATAAGAGATAGAGAAAGATTGTCACAATAGAGAGAGAGAAGAGAGAGAGATTGTCATGAGAGAGAGAGAAAGAGAGAGAGACAGAGAGAGAGAGAGAAAGAAAGAGAAAGAGAGAGAGAAAGAGAAAGAGAGAGAGAAAGAGAAAGAGAGAGAGAGACAAAGAGAGAGAGAGAGAGAGAGAGAGAGATAAAGAGAGAGAGAGAGGTTGTCACGAGAGAGAGAGAGATAAAGAAAGAGAGAGAGAGAAAGAGAGAAAGAGAACAAGAAAATGCTTCCAAAATGTCAAGAGTGAAAGATGAGAAATAAAAATGGAGAAACTCGTCTCGAAAAGTAAATAAAAAGGCTTTTTATTTTCTCTAAGATTTCACCAGAAAACAAGTCGGCCATTATGAGGCGAAATGAAGGAGCTTTTTTGTGAAGTAATCTGTCCCACCCAACTCCCTGCTGGGGGGAGATCAAAACATCAATTCATCTTCCACAACTCTTATAATCAGTGAGAGATGACAGAAACAGCTTATGGCATCTCAAATATGCCCCCCACACACACACACACACGCGTACAAATCAAAGAAACAGCATCTTTTACTGGTGCAAATATGTATGCCTCTCCTATCTGCTTCAATGATTTTACTAAAATGGAAGGCAGTGTCCAGTCGAAGATGGCACCACACTGCCACCCTATCTTCCGATAAGACACGACTGCCTGTCTGAATTTGTCCAGAGAGTCCACTTTAACTCTAAACAAATAAAAAGGTTTCAATGTTGTAGCATTGAATGTCACTCGAGAAAAAAATTTATCTCGAAGATTTTCTCAAATGCGGTTCAAGTTACAAATACGTCATCTTTTATTTCGATTATCCGCAATACTGTTCTCATCTTGAATGTTATTCTTCACAACGTTTCGGCTGATGTAACCTCCATCCTTCGTCCTTCGTGTCTTGTTAAACTCAGGAATCTGTAGGGAATTTCGAACGGAACCCTTTATTTACCGAGTAGAAATCTTAAGTAATTCACAAGGACCCGTGGTGCAACGGATAAAGTGCTAAGTATAATCCGTTGTAAGTTAATCTTTGGAGGTTGAAGGTTCAATCTTCAGTACAGGCGATACAATTAATTACAAATTACTGTCTACCTGATCATGACTGACAGAACAAGAGCAATCTACCCCTGCAATAGAAATGTTCCAGTAAAAATTCCTTCCAAATTCCAAAGTTCAACAATATGCACCGAAAGGTCAGAGGTCATCGAGCAAAACTTTGTTAGAATAAAATCCAAGATGAAAACATAGTCGAATAATTCAAATAATTGATGTTATAAATCCTCACCTCAAAAATTACAAACCAAAAGTCATCTTTTGATCTAAAAGTCATCTTTCGATCTAAAAGTCATCTTTTGATCTAAAAGTCATTTTTCGATCTAAAAGTCATTTTTCGATCTAAAAGTCATCTTTCGATCTGAAAGTCATCTTTCGATCTAAAAGTCATCTTTCGATCTGAAAGTCATCTTTCGATCTGAAAGTCATCTTTCGATCTAAAAGTCATCTTACGATCTAAAAGTCATCTTTCGATCTAAAAGTCATCTTTCAATCCAAAAGTCATCTTTCAATCTAAAAGTCATCTTTCGATCTAAAAGTCATCTTTCGATCTAAAAGTCATCTTTCGATCTGAAAGTCTTCTTACGATCTAAAAGTCATCTTTCGATCTAAAAGTCATCTTTCGATCTAAAAGTCATCTTTTGATCTAAAAGTCTTCTTACGATCTAAAAGTCATCTTTCGATCTAAAAATCATCTTTCAATCTAAAAGTCTTCTTACAATCTAAAAATCATCTTTCAATCTAAAAGTCTTCTTACGATCTAAAAGTCTTCTTACGATCTAAAAGTCATCTTTTGATCTAAAAGTCATTTTTTGATCCCAAATCTCTACAGCAATCAACACAGTTAATTGTCTAATATTTGTAATGAATCTAATATTTGTAATGAGTCTAATATTTTTAATGAGTCTAATATTTTTAATGAGTCTAATATGTTAATAAAAACAAAAACAAAAATGGAAGCTACTTTTAAAACTGAAATTATACAAATTAAGTGAAGACTTCAAAGAAACACCAAAGTCTAACCCCATATCACAGCTTATTTATCGAATCAATTTACAAATCTTTTCATTATGGGTTCTTGCAGCTACAAAAACAAAGTCTGTCAATTTCAAGGGGAAGCAACTCTGCCCTATGGCAATACTATCTAGTTGAAACATTCTTGGATACTATCTGGAGACAATACTGTCACAGAATACCATTCCACTCGGTCATTTGCTGCTCTGAAGAGTTCAGCAGGGAAGATGTTACCCCACTGAAGACTCTTGGTCAACATTTACTAATACCTTGATACAGATTGAATCATCTAGATTTCTATTTCTTCAGTTTAGTTTATCAAACAACATCCCTTTGGTAATAGGATAGTCATCTATTCTTATAACTCGGTCAAATGATTGGAGCAGTGACTTGATCATTTCCTAGTTTTGTTGAGGTATTTCATGTTGATGAGCCTGTTTTGTCGCAAGATTCATAGTTTATATAAATACTCAAACTGATTTGCAAAAATTGAACAAATAATATTTGATGATTACAAAAGTTGAACAAATAATATTTGCTGATTACAAAAGTTGAACAAATAATATTTGCTGATTACAAAAGTTGAACAAATAATTTTTGCTGATTACAAAAGTTGAACAAATAATATTTGCTGATTACAAAAGTTGAACAAATAATATTTGATGATTACAAAAGTTGAACAAATAATATTTGATGATTACAAAAGTTGAACAAATAATATTTGATGATTACAAAAGTTGAACAAATAATATTTGATGATTACAAAAGTTGAACAAATAATATTTGATGATTACAAAAGTTGAACAAATAATATTTGCTGATTACAAAAGTTGAACAAATAATATTTGCTGATTACAAAAGTTGAACAAATAATATTTGCTGATTACAAAAGTTGAACAAATAATATTTGCTGATTACAAAAGTTGAACAAATAATATTTGCTGATTACAAAAGTTGAACAAATAATATTTGCTGATTACAAAAGTTGAACAAATAATATTTGCTGATTACAAAAGTTGAACAAATAATATTTGATGATTACAAAAGTTGAACAAATAATATTTGATGATTACAAAAGTTGAACAAATAATATTTGATGATTACAAAAGTTGAACAAATAATATTTGATGATTACAAAAGTTGAACAAATAATATTTGATGATTACAAAAGTTGAACAAATAATATTTGATGATTACAAAAGTTGAACAAATAATATTTGATGATTACAAAAGTTGAACAAATAATATTTGCTGATTACAAAAGTTGAACAAATAATATTTGCTGATTACAAAAGTTGAACAAATAATATTTGCTGATTACAAAAGTTGAACAAATAATATTTGCTGATTACAAAAGTTGAACAAATAATATTTGCTGATTACAAAAGTTGAAGAAATAATATTTGCTGATTACAAAAGTTGAACAAATAATATTTGATGATTACAAAAGTTGAACAAATAATATTTGCTGATTACAATGTGGAGAAAGAGCAAAAAAAATGAATTATTCTCAACTCTGATTAGAATTAGTCCGACTCTGTGGCAAGATGATAACAATGATACCAATTGTAATCAGAGATCTTGGATCAATCCAGAAAAAGTTCAGTTATTCAAAGATTAACATCATAAAAATTTGAATTACTTTGAAGAGTTAATATTCTGTGAAAACTGCGGTGACATTTGGTGGAAGGTACAAACAATTTGGCCAAATTTTGAACTTTGCAGTCCCAGTGTGCCCTAATCTGAAAGTGAAAGATTTGGTGGGAAAATTAAAACAGAATCAATTCAAAAGTGAACATTAAGGTACTGATCTTGATTGAAGTCCTACGAGGGATAATCCTGTTGATTTGAAAACAAGTTGAATTGAGGATCTAAGAATGCAACAGAGTATTGGAACCATCTAGATGACAACACGACTTAATCTCACAGAAATACAGATTGATTGGTTTGTTTTACGGCATATCAACCCCTTGTGGGTCATTTAATGCCGAAACATTTGTTGTAGTATGAGAGTCGAATGTTACAAACGTTTCAGAGGAATATTTCGACTATATCTTGTTATATAGCTTCGTTGCTCTTAGAAATTTAAAAATTTTACAGAAATACCGAGAAGACTCTGAATATATTAAGGAAACTTGTTGCCACTTAACTCCAGTAGAAACCATGAGTTAATATTTCTATTGAACCTTTAAATAGTAATGCTTATATTTGGTTTGTGAACTTGTGCTCGTTCACTGCGCAGGTCCAAATCTCATTTGGCAAGTCTGCCATTCGACCTGAGAGCACGGGTATTTTTTGTAACCTCCAATAAATAAACTTTTTACTTGTTTCTAAACTTATTACTTGTTTATAAACTTATTACTTGTTTCTGAACTTATTACTTGTTTATGAACTTATTACTTGTTTATGAACTTATTACTTGTTTCTAAACTTATTACTTGTTTCTAAACTTATTACTTGTTTCTAAACTTATTACTTGTTTATGAACTTATTACTTGTTTATGAACTTATTACTTGTTTATAAACTTATTACTTGTTTATGAACTTATTACTTGTTTATGAACTTATTACTTGTTTCTGAACTTATTACTTGTTTCTGAACTTATTACTTGTTTATAAACTTATTACTTGTTTATGAACTTATTACTTGTTTATGAACTTATTACTTGTTTATGAACTTATTACTTGTTTATGAACTTATTACTTGTTTCTGAACTTATTACTTGTTTCTGAACTTATTACTTGTTTCTGAACTTATTACTTGTTTGTGAACTTATTACTTGTTTGTGAACTTATTACTTGTTTGTGAACTTATTACTTGTTTCTGAACTTATTACTTGTTTATAAACTTATTACTTGTTTATAAACTTATTACTTGTTTGTGAACTTATTACTTGTTTGTGAACTTATTACTTGTTTATGAACTTATTACTTGTTTCTGAACTTATTACTTGTTTATAAACTTATTACTTGTTTATAAACTTATTACTTGTTTATAAACTTATTACTTGTTTATGAACTTATTACTTGTTTCTAAACTTATTACTTGTTTCTAAACTTATTACTTGTTTCTAAATTTATTACTTGTTTATGAACTTATTACTTGTTTATGAACTTATTACTTGTTTATGAACTTATTACTTGTTTCCGAACTTATTACTTGTTTCCGAACTTATTACTTGTTTATGAACTTATTACTTGTTTATGAACTTATTACTTGTTTCTGAACTTATTACTTGTTTCTGAACTTATTACTTGTTTCTGAACTTATTACTTGTTTCTGAACTTATTACTTGTTTCTGAACTTATTACTTGTTTCCGAACTTATTACTTGTTTCCGAACTTATTACTTGTTTCCGAACTTATTACTTGTTTATGAACTTATTACTTGTTTATGAACTTATTACTTGTTTGTGAACTTATTACTTGTTTATGAACTTATTACTTGTTTATGAACTTATTACTTGTTTCCGAACTTATTACTTGTTTATGAACTTATTACTTGTTTATGAACTTATTACTTGTTTGTGAACTTATTACTTGTTTATGAACTTATTACTTGTTTATGAACTTATTACTTGTTTCTAAACTTATTACTTGTTTATGAACTTATTACTTGTTTATGAACTTATTACTTGTTTATGAACTTATTACTTGTTTATAAACTTATTACTTGTTTATAAACTTATTACTTGTTTATAAACTTATTACTTGTTTATAAACTTATTACTTGTTTATGAACTTATTACTTGTTTATGAACTTATTACTTGTTTATGAACTTATTATTTGTTTCTGAACTTATTACTTGTTTATGAATTTATTACTTGTTTATGAACTTATTACTTGTTTCTAAACTTATTACTTGTTTATAAACTTATTACTTGTTTATGAACTTATTACTTGTTTCTAAACTTATTACTTGTTTATAAACTTATTACTTGTTTATGAACTTATTACTTGTTTATGAACTTATTACTTGTTTATAAACTTATTACTTGTTTATGAACTTATTACTTGTTTATGAACTTATTACTTGTTTATGAACTTATTACTTGTTTATAAACTTATTACTTGTTTATAAACTTATTACTTGTTTATGAACTTATTACTTGTTTATGAACTTATTACTTGTTTCTAAACTTATTACTTGTTTATAAACTTATTACTTGTTTATGAACTTATTACTTGTTTATGAACTTATTACTTGTTTATAAACTTATTACTTGTTTATAAACTTATTACTTGTTTATAAACTTATTACTTGTTTATGAACTTATTACTTGTTTATAAACTTATTACTTGTTTATGAACTTATTACTTGTTTATGAACTTATTACTTGTTTATAAACTTATTACTTGTTTATAAACTTATTACTTGTTTATAAACTTATTACTTGTTTATAAACTTATTACTTGTTTATAAACTTATTACTTGTTTATAAACTTATTACTTGTTTCTGAACTTATTACTTGTTTATGAACTTATTACTTGTTTCTAAACTTATTACTTGTTTATAAACTTATTACTTGTTTATGAACTTATTACTTGTTTCTAAACTTATTACTTGTTTATAAACTTATTACTTGTTTATAAACTTATTACTTGTTTATGAACTTATTACTTGTTTATGAACTTATTACTTGTTTCTGAACTTATTACTTGTTTATAAACTTATTACTTGTTTATGAACTTATTACTTGTTTATGAACTTATTACTTGTTTATGAACTTATTACTTGTTTATGAACTTATTACTTGTTTATGAACTTATTACTTGTTTATGAACTTATTACTTGTTTATAAACTTATTACTTGTTTATAAACTTATTACTTGTTTATAAACTTATTACTTGTTTATGAACTTATTACTTGTTTATGAACTTATTACTTGTTTCTAAACTTATTACTTGTTTCTAAACTTATTACTTGTTTATGAACTTATTACTTGTTTCTAAACTTATTACTTGTTTATAAACTTATTACTTGTTTATAAACTTATTACTTGTTTATGAACTTATTACTTGTTTCTAAACTTATTACTTGTTTATAAACTTATTACTTGTTTATAAACTTATTACTTGTTTATGAACTTATTACTTGTTTCTGAACTTATTACTTGTTTATAAACTTATTACTTGTTTATGAACTTATTACTTGTTTATGAACTTATTACTTGTTTATGAACTTATTACTTGTTTATAAACTTATTACTTGTTTATGAACTTATTACTTGTTTCTAAACTTATTACTTGTTTATAAACTTATTACTTGTTTATAAACTTATTACTTGTTTATAAACTTATTACTTGTTTATAAACTTATTACTTGTTTATAAACTTATTACTTGTTTATAAACTTATTACTTGTTTCTGAACTTATTACTTGTTTATAAACTTATTACTTGTTTCTGAACTTATTACTTGTTTATAAACTTATTACTTGTTTATAAACTTATTACTTGTTTATGAACTTATTACTTGTTTATGAACTTATTACTTGTTTATAAACTTATTACTTGTTTATAAACTTATTACTTGTTTCTGAACTTATTACTTGTTTCTGAACTTATTACTTGTTTATAAACTTATTACTTGTTTCTGAACTTATTACTTGTTTCTGAACTTATTACTTGTTTATGAACTTATTACTTGTTTATGAACTTATTACTTGTTTATGAACTTATTACTTGTTTATGAACTTATTACTTGTTTATAAACTTATTACTTGTTTATAAACTTATTACTTGTTTATAAACTTATTACTTGTTTATAAACTTATTACTTGTTTATGAACTTATTACTTGTTTATGAACTTATTACTTGTTTATGAACTTATTACTTGTTTATGAACTTATTACTTGTTTCTAAACTTATTACTTGTTTCTGAACTTATTACTTGTTTATGAACTTATTACTTGTTTATGAACTTATTACTTGTTTATGAACTTATTACTTGTTTATGAACTTATTACTTGTTTATAAACTTATTACTTGTTTATAAACTTATTACTTGTTTATAAACTTATTACTTGTTTATAAACTTATTACTTGTTTATGAACTTATTACTTGTTTATGAACTTATTACTTGTTTATGAACTTATTACTTGTTTCTAAACTTATTACTTGTTTCTGAACTTATTACTTGTTTATGAACTTATTACTTGTTTATGAACTTATTACTTGTTTATGAACTTATTACTTGTTTCTGAACTTATTACTTGTTTATGAACTTATTACTTGTTTATGAACTTATTACTTGTTTATGAACTTATTACTTGTTTATGAACTTATTACTTGTTTCTAAACTTATTACTTGTTTCTGAACTTATTACTTGTTTATGAACTTATTACTTGTTTATGAACTTATTACTTGTTTATAAACTTATTACTTGTTTATAAACTTATTACTTGTTTATAAACTTATTACTTGTTTATAAACTTATTACTTGTTTATAAACTTATTACTTGTTTATGAACTTATTACTTGTTTATGAACTTATTACTTGTTTATGAACTTATTACTTGTTTATGAACTTATTACTTGTTTCTAAACTTATTACTTGTTTCTGAACTTATTACTTGTTTATAAACTTATTACTTGTTTCTGAACTTATTACTTGTTTCTGAACTTCTTACTTGTTTATAAACTTATTACTTGTTTATAAACTTATTACTTGTTTCTGAACTTCTTACTTGTTTATAAACTTCTTACTTGTTTATAAACTTCTTACTTGTTTATAAACTTCTTACTTGTTTATAAACTTATTACTTGTTTATAAACTTATTACTTGTTTATAAACTTATTACTTGTTTATAAACTTATTACTTGTTTATAAACTTATTACTTGTTTATAAACTTATTACTTGTTTATAAACTTATTACTTGTTTATAAACTTATTACTTGTTTATAAACTTATTACTTGTTTATAAACTTATTACTTGTTTCTGAACTTCTTACTTGTTTATAAACTTATTACTTGTTTATAAACTTATTACTTGTTTCTGAACTTCTTACTTGTTTATAAACTTATTACTTGTTTATAAACTTATTACTTGTTTATAAACTTATTACTTGTTTATAAACTTATTACTTGTTTATAAACTTATTACTTGTTTATAAACTTATTACTTGTTTCTGAACTTCTTACTTGTTTATAAACTGGACTCATCGTTTTATTTGGGATGAATTCTTTGTTGCAGCACTGACTGAGATTGCACAACATCTTTGGATCGACGCAACGAATGTGCAGTGAACACATGCAGGTTCACAGGAGGGGGAAGAAGCAATCATAATGTAAATAAAACTGGATCAACTCTGACTTTGACGAGACAGTGAAAGGGACCTACAGAAAATCGAAGGTCAACCTGCACTTAACTTATACTTTGACAGACCAATGAACCAAAGGCTACAAGTCTGGTTATCGGAACGACGAGCTAGCTTACAACAGAAACTGGAACTGAGTGACAGGCTAGTAATGGAATAACGCGATTGATTTTTTTTTTTTTTGTGGTGGTGTTAGAGATCCTCCAGGATTCCCTCTCCCAGATTTATTTTGCCTTTGACCCGTCCCAAATGACACTTATCTTCGAGGACACCTCACGACCCCGAGGAATCCATTGAATTTCGATACTGACCGTCGTGTGGTCAATCAATATTTAGCTGACAATTATTTTTACGGAAGAAGAAAGGGTAATTTTTTTTTAAATAGTATTGATCTTGACAGACATTTATTATTTCCAAAGAAATAGTATTATTATAAAGAGTAAATTATATAGATTGATGTAGAAGGCACTGTGGGATTTCCACGGGTCCCGCTAGTTAGTATTATCTACTCACTTGGAGTTCTCACACCAGTTGTTGCCAGAGATCTCTTGCTGATCAAAACTGGTGACTTTAAACTTGTGTTTGTATGCAGGTCGTGATCGTCCGTTCTTGTCTTCATCCAAATTCCAAGCTTGATTTTGTGTTGTCAATCATGTGGCCTCAATCACAGCCGTCGTGTGGTCAATCATGTGGCCTCAATCACGGCCGTCGTGTGGTCAATCATGTGGCCTCGGTCATTGCTATAACAAAAGGATTTTCCTTCCAGACAAAATCACACCTCAAGTTTAAAACAAGTAACAATGTTTTATTTTGAGGGGTTACAATGATACTTGATTTCTTCTACCGAACCAGAGACTTGGAATCAGGACAATCATCTTTTCCAACTGAACACAAACAATCCCTCTGCTTAAGGCTTCACTCTCTCTCAGATCAACAAAGACCAAACCAACCTGATCTGCCCATTTTGCTGGAGTATTTATTTTAACATAGTTCACCCCAAACAAGGCAGGCCGCCACTGTAGACGTAAGGGGCTACTAAGAAAAAAGAAAAGGGGAGAAGGTTCGGGGGGAGGGGGTCAATCTAAATTGGGATCTGCTCAGCGAGATGTCTGTTTACATTAGTTTTAAATTTCTGCATGTCAGTACCGTCGGGGAAACAGGGGGCAGGGAGGGAGTTCCAGAGGCCAGCAGCACGAGGAAAGAAGCTATTTGAGTAGAAGGCTCTCTGACATCTGGGGACCTCCACAGTGAATGAATGAGATTTAGTTGATTGTCGAGTTAGTCTAGTGAATTTACGTCGAGGGGGCACCAGAGTAGCTAATTCATCGGAGCATAATCCATTGAAGTATTAAATATATATACATAAGAATTATTACTGGACATAAAAACTCACTGAGCATGGTGTCTATTATCTGTAATCAACATTAATTAAGGAGAATAGAAAGTGGACTCTCGCTTCCCTTATTTTGTCCTTTAGTCCTCACATTCCATGAGCAATATTTCTGATAAAGGAGGAAGAATTGGTGTTTTATGGGTCAGAATCTATTCATTTAAAGTTTATCGTTGGTTAGTTTTTTTGACCTTGAAGTAGTATTTTCTTGTTAGCTCCTTACATCAAGTGGCTTCATGCCTTGTCTGGAGCGATTTCCATCAAGAAAAAAAAAATCTGTAGAATTTCAAATGTTTTCTCAGCATGAACTCTCCTTCCTAAGAAAACATTATTAGATTAAACCGATTTATTGGGAGTTTTTTTTTCCCTGAGCTAAATAATTCTCCCATTGCTGGTCTGCCGTCCGTAGTATGCATCTACTAAATATGCAGTACTATGCATGTTTACATGTTTAGTACAATTCCATGTAGTTCAGATTCGAAGACATTCCTGCTGCACAATAGATCTAAATGATCAGAACTGGACAAAGGCAGATGAATTTATATTTTCACAAATTAAAGTGTCTCAAGGAATATTCTTAAAATCAAAGTTTGGTCGACTATTTAAGTTAACAAAAATGTTTTTACACTTTATATTGCTATTTTTGGTGCGTGAATTTTTTTACACTAGATGAAGACAGAATTCAAAAAAGTATGCAGCAGTTAATAATATTGGGATACAGATTGGGATAAATGAGGGAAGCATATACCCATAGTTCTCAATTATTTTCCCCGTGGTGGTACCAGAGGTAATCACATAGTTTTTAATGAAAATTGGACTGGCATCAGCAGTAAGGTAAAAAGGTAACGGTCGCATAGCCTGGAAACGCACGAGTGTCATTGCCGACATCGCACACTGCCCATGGCCGTAGCGGCGGTGATTTGTTAAGAATCACCGTGTCTAGGGCACAGCATATGGAAGGCGGAGCCCATCCCTCTCCTTCCGCTGCCTTGAACCTTCCCTGAGTTTTAGTCAGGTACCCATTTACTGCTGGGTGGACAGAGGGAGTTTTCAGACCCGAAAATTCGCATGCCGTGAGTGGGATCGAACCCGGGTCGTCCAGCCCAAAGACAAGTACTATATCCACTCGTCCGCAGGCCCTCCCCTTGGCATCAGCAGAAAAGAGTGTAAATAAAAACACAATACAAAATGGAACAGAATCTCTATCATCAAT
Organism: Sepiola atlantica; assembly: GCA_963556195.1. Taxonomy (NCBI): domain Eukaryota; kingdom Metazoa; phylum Mollusca; class Cephalopoda; order Sepiida; family Sepiolidae; genus Sepiola; species Sepiola atlantica. The sequence continues at coordinate 35,180,893 of OY744555.1, forward strand.
TTGAAATGCCTGTAAAACCACCAACAAGGTTTGGGGTTTTGGCAATGGCACTCAAGTGACCTCTTCAGATTCGCATCCACTAACTATTGTTGATTTTTAGGAATTTCTTTCACTCGCAAAGAATCAATTTTTTTAATGAAGTTTGTATAATTTGTTAAAAGTGGCAAATGTTTACTGCTTTTTAATTAATTTTAGACAAATCGAATTCATAAATAACTTAAATGCTTGAGTAAGTGATGAAATGAAAAGTGATGAAATGAAAGGTGATGAAATGAAAAGTGATGAAATGAACATTCTTGAGAAAATAAATAACTTCATAATCATATAAAAGGTAGATGTCTTTTTTTGTTTCATTTTACTTCAGTCGAAGTTCTCAAAAATCAAGGCCCCCCCCCCTTCCTGGAGCTAACACTTGATCTCTAGATGAGATACATAGATTTTCGAATATTCCATTAATTTTCTCCTTTATTTCTCAAACGTTGAGTTAGTAAAAAAGTTAGAACATTCATTTTCCCTCTCCCCAATTGACCAGTTAACAATGGTATAGTATATATTTCTTGCAGTCTCTTGGTCTTACCGGATTCTAGGACAAGAATTCATCTAGTCTGGTGGAGTATCCAGCTAAGTGTTGTTACTTGAGGTAACATTACTTTGAAAAGGTGCAGCATTCCTCGTATGAGCCAGTGTGTAGCCGTGTCGAGCGGGTCTTATTTGGGCTTTGAATACTATATTATTTTGAATATTTTGTCAGGGTTTACTTGTCGGGTAAGTATCCTTATATCAGGTTATCCTGACAAACCCTTGTACAGAGAGACCGAAGACACTCAAGGATGGTGTCTAGTAGGTAATTCAAACTCTCCAGTAGGGAATTCAAACTCCCCAGTTGTCTATGAGTCTGTATATCCACCTACCCCCCCCCCAAACTATATATTATACTTCAATATAACCGAATGAAGATTTAAGTAAAATAATTACTGTAATATTCATTCTTTAGCCTCACTAAGGAATGGGGTTGGATGAAAAAAATGTGTTCTTTAATTCAAGAAATATTCCATCGTTGTTCAAAATTGACGTCAGAAAGTCACCTGTATTGGGATGACACGTGACTTCTTACATTAATTCTTTCTTTCTTTCTCTCTCTTTCTTTCTCTCTCTTTCTTTCTTTCTATTAGCCGGTTTAGACCGCATTGCTAATGCATTATTGGGATGACACTTGACTTCTTACATTAATTCTTTCTCTCTTTCTCTCTCTTTCTTTCTATTAGCCGGGATGACACGTGACTTCTTACATTAATTCATTCTTTCTTTCTTTCTTTCTTTCTCTTTCTCTCTCTTTCTTTCTATTAACCGGTTTAGACCGCATTGCTAATGCATTATTTTATTCATTTTGTTTTCATTCTATTATATTTTCTGGAGGCTGTGTATTTTTTTAATACATGCATAAGCAGGGGGGGGGGAGGGTGATATTTAGACGAAGAGAGAGAGAGAGAGAAAGAGTAGGTTAGGGTTAGGGAGAGTGAGATTTGGACAAAAAAAATAAAAAATGAAAATGGGGAATTTAGACTGGAAAAGCAAGCAAGAAAATGGTGATATTTGGATGGAGTGAGAGCGAAAAAAGAGAGGCAGGCGTGAAGGGCTTATATTTGGACTGAATACAGAGTGAGTGATTATGGGGAAGGCGGACCTGAAAACAAACTAGAGATAAGGGAGAGAGGTAGCGGACTGAGATAGAAACTAGAGATTGAGAAATGATGGGGGGGAGGACTGAGACAGGGACCCAGAAAAGGAGAGAGACAGGGACCCAGAAAAGGAGAGAGACAGGGACCCAGAAAAGGAGAGAGACAGGGACCCAGAAAAGGAGAGAGACAGGGACCCAGAAAAGGAGAGAGACAGGGACCCAGAAAAGGAGAGAGACGGAAGACAGAGAAGGAGAGAGACGGCGTATAGAAAAGGAGAGAGACGGAAGGACAGGGATAGAAAAGGAGAGATATATCGGGATATGTTATTTAATGCTGAAGTATAATAAAAATTCCATGAAAAAAGCCAGTATACTGAAATCATGTGCCCTTAATAGGATTAAGATGACAATTCATATACACTAAATGTACAAAAGCAAGGAAATTCCCAAATTTTTACACTTTTATTGTCATTAAGGGTATGCGAGCACAACAGGGCTATGTATTTTACTGGTAGGAATTTTTCTTCAGCGCACCTCACACACTTCATCCACTCATGCATAGAGATTTATACTGTAGCAATCCCGAGCTCAGACATCTGAAGAAGGCTCGAGAGTAGAATGTTCGAAACGTTGTGAAGAGGAGGACAACGGTCTAAAACATGTAAATAACAAGCCGCGCGGCGTGGTCCCCCTCTGTATGTGACGAGTGTAAAATGCAATAAATTTGGGCAATTTGAGGCTTTTTTTACCCCCCTTTGACCAGCTGGGGGCGTGAACCAGAATTTTTCTGAGGTCAAGGATGCTCATTTTATATCCAGAACAATTGCCTCCACATTTTGGCCAAGTTTCAGAGAAATTGAATGGATGGATGAAAAGTTATGGGGCAAAAAATGTCATTTTTTGCCATTTCGGGGCCTTTTGATCCCCTGGGGGGCTAACCAGATTTTCTTTTCAAAAATCGGAGAATGTCACTTTCTAACCTGACCAAAGTTACAACTTCATGCAAAATTTCAGAGAAATTCAATGGATGGTTGCGGGGAAAAATCCGGACGGACGGACATGCCTCAAAACATAAGTCCCCCGATTTTATAAATCGGGGGACCAATAATGAGATCTCGTAACAAGGTAAATAATGAATCAAAGATTGCTTAAACTCTCTCGTCAACAAAGAAAGCTTTGAAAGTCTATTAATAGAGAAATCAAGATAAACCTGTAATTTCGCACACAGCCTACCTTCTGCAAACAGTCAACACTATTTGCCATTTATTCGAAAGGTTCCAACTTTGAGATCAGTCTAAATATAATATTGGAATCTTTGAAGTGATCTAAAAGTAGATGAAACAGATTTAAAAATAGAGTCTAAAAGAGGTTCCTTCTTTCCTGGCAGACTAAATGGCACTTCCTTGCCAAGAAGAGCACGCGGCTAACAAGAGAATCGGATTGGGAAAGAAACAACAACACAACCAATGTGTCCTCTTGTGAAACAGCAGGAAGGAAACCTGCCGTAGGGTTAGGGTTAGGGAAAGGAGGGAAATCTGCCGCTGACACACTTTTCCGGATCTCAAGATAAGAAAAGGAAAAATGTCAAAAAAGAAACAAAAACATTTTAAGTTTACAATTGCACTTGTTGGTGAAAAAGTTTTACAAAAAAAAAAACAATGAAAATTTAATGGCTTTTTTTTTTTCATAAATGGTTTGTTTGCAATCGAATTCTTTTTATATAACAAGTTCCTTTTTATATAACGAATTCTATTTTTTATATGACGAATTCTTTTTATATAAGGAATTCTTTTTATATAAGGAATTCTTTTTTTATATAAATTCTTTTTCTATATATCAAATTCCTTTTTTATATATCAAATTCTTATTTACATGACAAATTCTTTTTCTAATAAATTCTTTTTCTAATAAATTCTTTTTTATATAAATTCTTTTTATATCACAAATTCTTTTTTATATAAATTCTTTTTTATATAAATTCTTTTTTTATATAACAAATTCTTTTTTTATATAACAAATTCTTTTTTTATATAACAAATTCTTTTTTATATGACAAATTCTTTTTTATATAACACATTCTTTTTTATATAACAAATTCCTTTTTATATAACAAATTCTTTTTTACATAACAAATTCTTTTTTATGTAAATTCTTTTTCTATATATCAAATTCTTTTTCTATATAACAAATTCTTTTTCTATATAACAAATTCTTTTTTATATGACAAATTCTTTTTCTAATAAATTCTTTTTCTATATAACAAATTCCTTTTTTATATAACAAATTCTTTTTTATACAACAAATTCTTTTTCTATATATCAAATTCTTTTTTCATATATCAAATTCTTTTTTATATAACAAATTCTTTTTTATATAACAATTTTTTTTTTATATAACAAATTCTTTTTTATATACCAAATTCTTTTTTATATACCAAATTCTTTTTTTATATACCAAATTCTTTTTTTATATACCAAATTCTTTTTTTATATAACAAATTGAAGATAGTGATAATCAAGTTAAGAAGAATCAAAAATCAAATAAAATTGAAAATGATAATTCCACTCACAGATTAACTGATTCTACTTGGATTTTATGTTTTCGAATCTTTGAAATGAGAATTTTTGAAATGAGAATTTTTGATAATTTATTTGAACAAGTGTCCCCATCTTGGATATTATTCCGGCTGATCTGACCGTTGACCTTTTTCACGTGCATCTTGTCAAACTCGGGAATCTGTACAGAATTTTGAACAGAACCCTTTATTTAATCCATGGGGGCAAACCGCTCTCTTTCTGTGATAAGTAATTCTTAATTGTATTCTTAATATCGCCTTTACTGAGGATTGAACCTTCAACCTCCGGCAGACTGCCCCTGATTACTATCAGCATTTTATCTGTAGGAACAGGGATGTCACTGCCTGCGTGTAAGTTGAACTTTCTCCTTCCTTTTTTTATATGACAAATTCTTTTTTTATATGACAAATTCTTTTTTTATATGACAAATTCTTTTTTTATATGACAAATTCTTTTTTTATATAACAAATTCTTTTTCTATATAACAAAGTTGAACTTTCTCCCTCCTTCCTTGTAATCATTATGGGTGCAAGAATTTTGGCTGGCTGTCGGCAACATCCAAAAAGTTTGTTTTTTACTTCGCGTCTTTAATGGAATAATTGTTTTACTTGTATAAATGTTGTTTGAAGAAAATATCTAAGTATTTACGGGCAATGTATATTTTAATAAATTAAGTCAAAGTTTTGAAAATTTAAAAGCGTTCCGTAAGTAAAATTGTTTAATGATCGATGATTGGCTGCTTTGCGAATTCTGAAACCGGAGTTCATAGGGACAATTTATGTAGATAACTTCCAGTATTTAAAATTTTTTAAAATTAGTTTCAGAATGTATTATTTTAGTGTTATTAACAAGAATTTGTCTTAATATATACATATATGATGGACTCTCCCGTCGATTGCGACGTATGAGGTTCCAACAACTTTCATTTGTGTTTAGATCGTTCATGACACCTGAGTCCGGCAAGAGACCTGCAAGGAAAGCCACAGACAGTGCAAGAGTGTGAGTAATCGGATGCCAGGTGTGGAGCACTCTCTCTAGCTTTTCGCCTCACTCTGGCAGTTCTCATATTATCCACACAGGTCTCGTCGAATCTTTCCAGTCCAATGCAACAAGCTGCTCGCCATGTCTTCCTGTCTTTTGTACAGTCTTCAAAGTTTTTGTGAGGTACTCCAATTGCCATCAGCGGATTATTCAATTTATCTTTGTACCTCAGCAAGGGCCGACCAACATTCCTGTTACCACAAGCTAACTGACTGTACATCAGTGCTTTAGGTATCCTCCCTTCGTCCATTCTTGCTACATGACCAGCCCATCGCAATTGAGACTGCAACAGGAAACTTTCAATTCCACCAATATGGCATCTGTTGTAAAGATCGATGTTAGCGACTTTGTCCTTCAAAGACGTTTTACCCCCACCACCATAAAAATAATGTAATTTATCATTTTAAATGTAGTTGCAGTGATGACTATGTGGGTAAGACGACGTTAAGATTGGATAGTAGAGTCCAACAGGACATTCCGAGTAAGATCAGGAATGGAACCTTCCAATCAACGGACGTTCAAAATAACACATACGGGTCTTCCATTACAGACCATTTACTTAAAAACCCGCCGGCGCTATGAATTTTAGCATAGACTCCTTCACCATTCTCAGTCATGCTCACTCATTATACCATCTAAAAATCTTGGAGACGATCCACGTTCGTCTTAAACGTCCCTCCATTTGTAAGCAAAGGGAATGTCTATTGGGACTAGATGTGATCAGTCTCTAAGATTCATCCTCCATTGTACATATGACATAACGCTAATTTATTTTCTGTACTCTCTCTTTTCACCCCTTTTTTAAATCCCTCGATACAGCCTTTGTTAAGAGAGGGCGAAACCGGTCGGCTGGCTTCCCCCCCCCCTTTTTTTCCTGATTAACTTTTAATCATGAACGGTAGAATTCGTCTTCCCTTCATGCTTGCGATAATAAAATTTTGTACTCCCCCAAAAATCATTATATATATATATATATATATATATATATTTATATATATATATATATATATATATATATATATATGGGAAATGAAAAAGGAAAAACCAAAAAGGATGTTTTCTTTTTATATATTCATCAACGTTTCGTCTTTATTTGTAAGACTTCCTCAGGATGCTAATTTTAAGAAAAATGTCATGCAATTACGTGAAAATATTGGGTTGACATGATGGGTTGATGAGAAAAAGTAGTAGCCACTACTGGGTGTGCAGGCCCGAGGTCCGGGCTTAGTGAAGTCAGTAGCAGTGGCTACTACTTTTTCTCATCAACCTGAGGAAGTCTTACAAATAAAGACGAAACGTTGATGAATATATAAAAAAAAACTTCCTTTTTGGTTTTTCCCTTTTTCATTTCCCATTACGTCAGATTAACTTCATCCTTCCTTTCTCATATATATATATATATATATATATATATATATATGTATTGTATGCAATCAGGTTATGTTTGGAATTTGAAAGCTTCTGTAAACGTTTAGACTGAATTAAAAACAAACAAAAACTTTCAGCAAAAAAACAAAAATGGAAGCAACGTCTCTATTGAAATATTAAAGTGAAAACATCTCCACAAACAAGTATAACTTGTTTTATTGTTTATGTAAATAGTAGTTGTGGCTGCGACTAGTTTTACAATTACGAGAGCATCATGTCTAAATTAGAAGACCATCAAGTTTACTGGTGAAACGAATAATACAAGTTTAGTTGTATTGTTTGTCTTGGCGAAATGTTTGTCCTAATAATGAGTCACACATTTCTGAACGAGATTTGTGATAATAAGCAAATATTGTATTTATATTTGACAACCTTGAGATTAGCAACTCTCTACAATTGAATTGTCCATTAAGAAAAGAATGGACAAATAAAAACTTCATTCTTTCATTCAACACGTCAAGGTCTTTCTTTTTCAGTCATTTAAACTATTACAAAAACAAAAACTTAAAAAACAAGCCGCGCATGCGTGGTCCCCCTCTGTATGTGACTCGATGTGTGAGTGTAAAATGCAATAAACTTGGGCAATTTGGGGCACTTTTGACACCCCCCTGGGGGCGCGAACCAGAATTTTTCTGAGGTCAAGGATGCTCATTTTATATCCAGAACAATTGCCTCTACATTTTGGCCAAGTTTCAGAAAAATTGAATGGATGGATCAAACGTTATTGGGGAAAAGGGTCATTTTTTTTTTAATTTTGGGGCTTTTGACCCCCTGGGGGCACGAACCAGATTTTTTACAAGGTCAGCGATACATATTTTCTATTAGGAACAATTGCCTCCACATTTTGGCCAAGTTTCAAAGAAATTTAATGGATGGATGGAAAGTTATGGGGCAAAAATGTCATTTTTTTTTGTCATTTCTGGGCCTTTTGACCCCCTGGGGGGGCTAACAAGATTTTTTTTCAAAAATCGGAGAATGTCACTTTCTAACCTGATCAAAGTTACAACTTCATGCAAAATTTCAGAGAAATTCAATGGATGGTTGCGGAGAAAAATCCGGACGGACGGACGGACATGCCTCAAAACATAAGTCCCCCGATTTTATAAATCGGGGGACCAAAAACAGAAGAGCTGAACAAGAGTATCAGACTTGAATCTGAGAAGTTAAATTTCATACAATAAAAACTTACAAGAAACTGATAATAAATCAAAGAATAAAACTTTTGTAATTGTCCCTGCCAAATATTAATAATCCAAATAAATCCTTTATCATTGTTAATATTATCTTTAATCTGAACCGACACGAGCTGCTCCTCATAATCTTCTATCCACTTACAACGAGCACTTTCTCTGTCTGTCTGTCTGTCTGTCCGTCAGCAGAAATTTTTCTAAACTTATTTTACACAAAACAATAAAGAAACTTGACGCCGACACTGAGAATCGTAACCGCGGATCTGAGGTCTGCAGTCTTTGTTGTCCATCAGTCTTGGTCGTTACTGACTGATCTAACTTACTGAAGTTATTAAAGTCTTTCAAATTAACTCACTTAAACAATTCACTGAACCCGCTCGATTGACAGTGGAACTCTTCAGTCACAGGAGGAAGAGACGCGGCATCGTAGCTAAAATATACGACCGCAGAGAGTTTATTTATTATAGAACAAAAACCTTCTCTGTCACGATGTCAGGATTTCTGTCTGTCAGTCGCCGAGAATTTTTGTAAACATAATCAATACATTAGAGCACATCTTAACCACTAGATAATACATAAACAAACAAATAAATTTGCGCCGAGACTTTTCTACAATTGAGCTACGGATCTGAGATTGTAAGAAGTCTTACAAATTAATGTCTTTTGTTTAGTGAAAAATTGGGAACAAGGCTTTTGTCTCCCTCCCTCTCCCCCTCTTTGTTGAACGAACACACAAACACAGCGTTTTTTTTTATTTCCAAATCATTTTTTTTTTTAATATATAAGTTTAACTATGGATTGGCGTTCAAACAATTTAATGAGATAAAAATAAATGTTAATTAAAAGTATATAACAAAACTTTATAAGAAAAATATCCCTGTTTTTCCGTTAGAAAATAACCTGTAACGAGGCTATTTTTATTTAAGTCGGGTAAAGTCAGCTCAGCGGTGACACTTCAAACTTGCTATTATAGTTGATTTTCTTTATAACGATAATATTTTGAATTTACAATTATTTTTAAAATAACATTCGTGTTTATAAAGTTTGGTCCGAGAGTATTTTTATTTTAAAGTTGGGTAAAATATTGTCAGCTCGCCATTTTTAACAACACTGAATGTTGGGGGTTTTAATGTTTGTTTTTATTTATAATGCTAAGTTTCATCGTACACGTGAAATGCCGAACTAGAACATACGTCGGAAAATATATTTTTATTTTGTTAACAAAATATTCCATTTTTTACAAATAGTTTGAATTTATTAATCGTTAGATTGTTTGTTAATTTATAATATAACTAGCAGGGATACCCGACGTTGCCCGGGGTTCTCTCTTTCCACGGTCGCCCTCCTCACCCGTTCCCCGGAGGAAAAGCTCTCTCTTCCCCAGTCTTCCTCCTGTCTTCTCGCCCTCTCACCCCTCATCTCGTTTACTTCTACTTCCCCTCCCCTGTCCCCCTTGCCCGAGGCAAAATTAAGTACTAACTCTCTTCCTGGTCTCCCCTCTTCCCCCTTCGATGTATATTTAGGTCACCGTAAAAAAAAAATTCTGGTAGTCAATGGGGATCGAACCATCAACCTCTTATTCTTGGTCCGTCGTCATTACCGACTTCGCCACAAGAACAGTGTATTAGAAGCAACGAAAAATTGGTCAGTCAAACACTGTTTTAATACGGGGTCGATGCGCATACGTACAGAAAACGATTACATTTTTTTGTCCACTTCGAGTATTTCCTCGGAAATATTCTGTACTGGATACGTCATTACTATATTTAATTTGTTAAAAATGTAAAATTGTAAATTATTTAAATTAACTACTTTTGTTTTGTTATGAATGAAGATACTTGTATTTATTTCAGAAATGTCCATAAAATAAATTTAAATAAAATTTAACTTTCAAAATCCTATTTGAAAAAAAAATGGTTACTCGGCGCAGTTTAACCCAAAACAAATACAAATTCTACTTTTTTTTTGCGATTACCTTTAAATCGCCTGAAAAACTATCCGCAAAGAAGGAATTAAAATGAAAAGTAAATCTATCTAAGTGTGAGCTGCTCACTGTTTTCCGGTTTGTTTCAAAAACCGAAAACAAGTGAGGCAGTTCCTAAGTGGGAGAGGGGATTAAGGGGGGGGGGGTATAAAAGAGAAAAAAAACGGTGGGGTAGATGGGTTGTGGGCGAGGGTGGTGTCTTCCGAGATAAGTATCATCTTTTGGGTTTGGGTAAGGACAGAAAAATAAAAGATCGGGAGTTGGCATCTCGAAGGATTTCTAGCACCGAAAAAATAAAGAGGGGGCAGAACTCTTTTGTACCACTAACTAAGAGACTTTGCCATCTGGGATGGGGTCTGTGTGCAGCATGCGTAGGCAGTGAACACATTCTCAAACTTGATTCATGAGAAACATCATTCATTTCTCGCTGCACCACGAATGGATCACATTGTACATGACAGATGCTACGTCCAGAGGTACTTGCTGCTCGGGAGTGATGCGAGCCGTCACCTCGTTCACACACCTCCAAAACTCGCACAGTCTGATGCATTCAAAGAAGGCGTGCTCGGCCGTTTCTTCGTCGACGTTTATGCAATGCCGGCAGAAGGGGTTATCTCCAGATTTAGTTTTGTAGCGTCTGTATTCAAAGAGGCAGCGTGTTCTGGACCAATCGCCAGGTCAGAGAAAACTCAGGATTATTGAGATGATTCTGGCCTGGCGTCTAACTCCACCGAGAGAGGATTCCTCCTCTGACCATTCTAGATGTTCCACAAGCGGATGCAAAGCGGTCCCGCTACTAACTGCTTTATTTCCAGACGATGCGAGGTTGTTGGACCCCAGCAGTAATTTGAGGGCAGCTCAGCATTCATTGAAGAACTGCAATTGCCCCCTTGGTCTATGTTGTCCTTAAACCAAGTGGTCGGGATGAGGTTGGGAAAAGCCTTCTGAACCCTAAGGTCCCACGCAGACTCCTCTATCAGTCTCTCGGCATCTCAATGACTTGCCAATCAGGCATCCCCAAGCCCTCCTTGTTGGGACGTTGAGTTTAGACCTGTCAATAGACTAACGGCTGTGTGAAGAGCTGACACGTGAGCACCGATAAGTGGTCTGTAGTACAGCCAATCGGTAAAGAATGAGAAAAAAAACATGTGGCGCACGCCTCCACTCTACCTTTAAGAGAAAGTCCCTTTCGAAGCCAAATCTTTACTTACGCTTCGACCTTTGACTTCACTTTCGACCTGTTCTTTTTAACCTGGTCCGAACCACATACTGAGGATCCAAACCGGGCCATCCGACCAGTTGAAAAGGCATGGCAGCACAGCTGTGCCGCTCCAGGCAGTCAACTTCAGGTTCCAATTACCTGAAATTGATTGCCTGGAGCGGCACAGCTATGCTGCCAGGTTCTTGCTGATTCAACCTCAGGTAATTGAATTTGCTGATTCTTACTACGTCCCCTGTGACTTCTTCTTACCGTTTGAGTGCCTTAGGCTCCGCACACATTATTGGCATACGCGGAAACCCGGGTTCGCACACCACCAGGTAGAGCGATACAGCGTAAGGCTGGTCTTGATGTCCTGTCCCTTAGCTAACACAGAACATAAAGTAGGGGCAACAGCGGACAGTCCTAATGTACCGATCGAGAGATGGCAAATGATACTGACCACATTCTATTTACCTGCACAACCGCCGATACAGAATGCAGATCAAATTTGTTGAAGTACGGATTAAAACCGACGGCCTTTAGAACATATCCTAGGAAATGATGGTTGATTCAGTCGAAAGCTTTGAACTGATCTAAATTGATCAGCACAATTTCTAATCCCTCTATGATTTTACAAACCAGATGCAAATTGTTCTTAATCGATTTCTCTTTCCCAGTTCTGATTGGGTTCAACCAAGTTACCAATAACATAATCTTGAACTCTTTTTAGCAGAGGAAAAGACTAAAAATCATCAAAACCCCCTCCATGCTTTCTTCAATAATGTGATCACTCCTCTGGTGACTTGGGCAAGAATGGATCCCTGCTCAAAGGAGTGGTTGAACACATCAGTCAGAAGAGGGACGAACAGTTCATAGGGCAAACCCTCGAATCCAGGCGATTTGTTAGAACCGGCCTGCTTCAACGCAGCCAAGACCTCACGTTTAGTAAACTGACCATCACAGCCAGCAGCTCATACTTCCTCCGGGCGAGTCAACCAAATAGCTGTTAAACTCCTGGATGCAGAGTCTGGCCAGTTTGGTGAAGATATCCACGAAATGCTTCCGGAACCTCTCACAGATCTCCCGCATCAATATGAGGGACTGTCCTTTCAGGTTTTTCAACTCTCGAATGTAATGATCTGCGACAAACAACATCACTGTGCTCATTAGCGTTAACATTCACGGGTTTGTTAGACACTTTATCTAACCTAGCCCTGACTATCTGACCCTCATACCATTCGTTGGCCGAACGTTTCGAGTTGTGCTATGGTTAGGGACCCCCCCCCCTCCTAGCCACCACCCGAGCCAACTTAACTTCTAAGCTTTTTCTGCTTTAGTCTTCTTTAAGGCGAGACTCAGAAAAACGTCTAATTTAAGTTTTTAAGTTAACCCACCACTTAGTCCCGGTAACTGCCCCCACTAGAGCCCGCTGGATGAGTAATATTAGCTTTTCCGGGAAGTCACGTATCTCCAGCAAAGCGGGTATTTAACTTTCAGTGTCGAACTAAATAATTATAATTATCCAAATTTGTATTTAACTTCAAAAAACTTAAACTTCAAAAAACGGCTCATTCGAATAATTTGTATTGAACTTAAACTTCAAAAAACGGCTCATTCGAATAATTTGTATTGAATTTAAACTTCAAAAAACGGCTCATTCGAATAATTTGTATTGAATTTAAACTTCAAAAAACGGCTCATTCGAATAATTTGTATTGAACTTAAACTTCAAAAAACGGCTCATTCGAATAATTTGTATTGAACTTAAACTTCAAAAAACGGCTCATTCGAATAATTTGTATTGAATTTAAACTTCAAAAAACGGCTCATTCGAATAATTTGTATTGAACTTAAATTTCAAAAAACGGCTCATTCGAATAATTTGTATTCAATTTAAACTTCAAAAAACGGCTCATTCGAATAATTTGTATTGAATTTAAACTTCAAAAAACGGCTCATTCGAATAATTTGTATTGAATTTAAACTTCAAAAAACGGCTCATTCGAATAATTTGTATTGAACTTAAACTTCAAAAAATGGCTCATTCGAATAATTTGATTTTCTACCAAGAATGTTTTCATATCACTAATCATGCAAAACAAATAATTTGCATAACTTGACATGTGTCGCTTTTGCTGTGACATAAAATAGAGATAGTATGAGTCATCATCATTGCTGCCCGTTATTATTGGGACAGTGTTCGAATCATCTCGTTCCACCCTCCCTCTTTTACATTCTCACGTTCATTACATAAACAAAAAAAGATGATATTAAAAAAGGGGATGATATTAAAAAAGGAGATGATATCAAAAAACGGGGATGATATTAAAAAAGGAGATGATATCAAAAAACGGGGATGATATTAAAAAAGGGGGAGGATATTAAAAAAAGGGGAGGATATTAAAAAAAGGGGAGGATATTAAAAAAAGGGGAGGATATTAAAAAAAGGGGAGGATATTAAAAAAAGGGGGAGGATATTAAAAAAGGAGATGATATTAAAAAAAGGGGATGATATTAAAAAAGGGGGAGGATATCAAAAAAAGGGGAGGATATTAAAAAAAGGGAGATGATATTAAAAAAAGGGAGATGATATTAAAAAAGGGGATGATATTAAAAAAAGGGGATGATATTAAAAAAGGAGATGATATTAAAAAAGGAGATGATATTAAAAAAAGGGGGAGGATATTAAACAGATAAACCAAATCAAACTCTTCTGGAATAAAAACAAGCAGATGTTTTTGTCTTTGTCTAAATTCAATAAAATAGAAAACACCTCCCTCTCTAGTAATTTTTTTAAAAAATTAGGCCAAATAAAATTAATAGTTATGCCGTAATAGCTCCAACCACACCCTTCAATGGTAAATGGACACTTGGGTTAGTTCCAAGATGGTATGAGATACGTAAGCCATCAGATAATTACAAAGAGAAATATTAGATTTTTTTGTGACATAACAATAGTTTGAGAGGAAAGGAAATTATCAGGTGACGTGGAAAAATATGGGAGTTTTATAAAAAGATTAGCAGTATACAATCATAAAAACAATAAGTATTCATTTGCTAACGAGGGGGGAGAGGCAGATATATGTACTAGTTGAAATACCCATCTCAGACTGGCATGTGTTGGACGGCTTTTAGAAATTGACTTCTAAACTAACCTCTTTCTGGCAAGGTCTTTATTTATCCTTCGTTAGAAATTACATGCAGCAAAAAAGAGGGGCAATACCTACTGAGGACAAGATACCCAACCAACCATAACATTTCGAACGGAAGATCTCTATGTATGGCGGCATTATAACTCCAGAACAATTGGACCAGTTCTTACGAGACTTAGAACAGTGTTTCTATGTATTGGTATGCATCGTATATATATATATATATATATAGTAAAATGGGGCGTTCAGTTTTAAAGCATTGCTGGATATTTATTATAAAATTGAAAATAGAAGCCTTTATCAATGCAAGATTAATTTTTTTTTTTTCTTTTACTTTAATCTTATTAATTTCGGAATAAAATTCCATCATCACAGTTGACCAGTATTGTGTCAATTTTTTTTTTTTCATCAAAAAACACAAAAACAAAAATAAACAAACTTTTTTTTCCTTTTGTTTCTTTGATAAAATATCCTTGTTATGATGTATTCACGCCGATGTCGTTGGCGGTTATAAATTCAAATTCTGGTTGTCGAACGAAGAAAGCATTGGCGTGCTCGTAGTTTAATAAAAATGGGTCGTTCATTTAAAGCATTGCTGGGTCAGTATTATAAATTGAAAATAGAAGCCATTATCAATGCAAGATTAATTTATTTTTATTTTATTTTTTTTACTTTAACCTTCATAACCGCCAACGTCATCGGCGTGGATACATCATAACAAGGATATTTTATCAAAGAAACAAAAGGAAAAAAAAGTTTGTTTATTTTTGTTTTTGTGTTATTTGATGGAGAAAAAAAAATGACACAATACTGGTCAACTCTGATGATGGAATTTTATTCCGAAATTAATAAGATTAAAGTAAAAAAAAAAAATTAATAAGATTAAAGTGAAAAAAACAAGCCACGCTTCAACAAAAATAGATATGTAACACAAAGTGATTGAAGACGAGAAAAAAAAGTTAAAATTTTAACGAATAAGAATTACATTCTTAATTTATTTGGGAGAAAATCTCTAAAATGATAACAGATACTACACTATCTCCCGCCTAAAAAAAAATTGCTTTGGGAGAAAATGATAAAGGTGAATGAGAACAAAATGAAAGGTAGAATTATGAAAGTCAGTTTTGTTTTCTAACGAATCGAAAAATCGGTTTAACATGCTGGCATGTGTTGAATGGCTTTTACTTCCAAACTAACCTATCTCTGTCCAGGTCTTTATTTATCTCGCTCTCAAATCCATCCTTATCCCTTCCTCCCATGTTTTCCTTGGCCTTCCAAGTCAATTGAACCTGCTATCTGAACTGTTCTAAATCTACTAACCCAATTATTCTTTCAACGTGGTCAAACCATCAAAGTCTCCTGTTCTGCACACAGCTATCTCCCTATTCTGTCCAGATTTAATCTTCCTTTGAGCTCATAAAATCTATGCCTATCACATTACGCATCCATCGTATCATTTTCATATCATTTCACTCCATGCAACGCATGTCCTCAATCTTCAACTGGCTAGGTGTCATTTCCATACATCATCACACTGCGTACACATGCCTGATAGACTCTTCCTCCCTTGGCCGAAAGTTGCAATACTCTGCTAGTTAGTAATGGCAGAAGTTCCCTCAACTTACTCCATCCACTCTATATTCTTGCAATCACACAAACACCTGCCCCTCCCTGCGCTCTAATGATATCACCAAGGTAACAAAACTTCTGAACAACCTTAATAGCTTTGCCATCCAAATATACTTTCTCCACATCTGAGTTCTCATCCGTCTCCATTGTCTTCCACTTCTTGCACACAAACTAGCCGTAATTCCACTGCACTTCTTGTGTACCCAATTCTTACAAATACCACAAAAAAAATTGAATTACACCCCACCCTCTTTCCACTAACATCTTTCCACAAACTGAGCAGGGGAACTTTCTCTCTACCCTAACCCTAACATCTTTCCACAAACTGAGCAGGGGAACTTTCTCTCTACCCTAACCCTAACATCTTTCCACAAACTGAGCAGGGGAACTTTCTCTCTACCCTAACCCTAACATCTTTCCACAAACTGAGCAGGGGAACTTTCTCTCTACCCTAACCCTAACATCTTTCCACAAACTGAGCAGGGGAACTTTCTCTCTACCCTAACCCTAACATCTTTCCACAAACTGAGCAGGGGAACTTTCTCTCTACCCTAACCCTAACATCTTTCCACAAACTGAGCAGGGGAACTTTCTCTCTACCCTACAAATAATAATTATAAGACATTGGAAAACTTTAATAAGTTCACGAGAGATCAGACCCCAAAAGACGTCAATGCAATCAAAAACATTTGTAGGGTAATAGGTGTTTTAGTAGAGATCACAAAGTTGCTGGATTTATGGGCTGAGAAAAGTTTTAATTGTAGAATTAAGCTCTCATTCGTGGTGGTCATGGGGGGGGGGGGGGATAATGAACACAACTTTTTTTTTTTTAACATAGTTAACCCCAAACAAGGCAGGCCGCCACTGTAGACGTAAGGGGCTACTGAGAAAAAAGAAAAGGGGAGAAGATTGGGAGGGGGGGAGGTAAACCTAAATTGGGATTTGCGTAGCGAGACGTCTGTTTACATTAGTTTTAAATGTCTGCATGTCAGTACTGTCGGGGAAACAGGGGGCAGGGAGGGAGTTCCAGAGGCCAGCAGCACAAGGAAAGAAGCTATTTGAGTAGAAGGCTCTCAGGCATCTGGGGACCTCCACAGTGAATGAATGGGATTTAGTTGATTGTCGAGTTAGTCTAGTGAATTTACATCGAGGGGGCACCAGAGTAGCCAATTAATCAAAGCATAATCCATTGAAGTGTTTGTAAAACAAGCACAAGGATGCTACATTGCAGCGATGGGACAGGGACTAGAGCTTGGTTGACAGTAAGGGACCTATTAGATTGGCGACTCTTTTTTGGACCTTGTCAAGGAGGGAGAGACTAGTAGATGATGCACCAGCCCAGATGTGGCAAGAATACTCCATGCATGGGCGGATGGTGGCTTTGTAGAGATACAGGATAGTGTCAGGTGTGAGGAGTTTACTAGCATGGTAGAGGGAGCCAACCTTCTTTGCGGCAGCCTTGGCAATGTCTTCAATGTATTTTTTCCAATTCATGTTACCTGTGAAGGTTAGGCCGAGGAGTTTGAATGATGAACTCTCAGGTAGGGTGTTATTTGCCATGACAATCGGTGGTTGGAGAGGTTTCTTGTAGTTATTGAAGGAAAGGAGCTTTGTCTTTGCGGCATTAAAAGTTACCAACCATTTATGACCCCAATCCACTACAGCCTGGAGGTCATTTTCTATAGATTCAGCTGATAGGAAAAAAGGGGAAGAGATAGGAAAAAAGGGGAAGAGATAGAAAAAAAAAGGGGAAGAGATAGAAAAAAAAAGGGGAAGAGATAGGAAAAAGGGGAAGTGATAGAAAAAAGGGGGAGAGATAGAAAAAAGGGGGAGAGATAGAAAAAAGGGGGAGAGATAGAAAAAAGGGGAAGAGATAGAAAAAAGGGGAAGAGATAGAAAAAAAGGGAAGAGATAGAAAAAAGGGGAAGAGATAGAGATAGAAAAAAAGGGGAAGAGATAGAAAAAAAGGGGAAGAGATAGGAAAAAAGGGGAAGAGATAGGAAAAAAGGGGAAGAGATAGGAAAAAAGGGGAAGAGATAGGAAAAAAGGGGAAGAGATAGGAAAAAAGGGGAAGAGATAGAAAAAAGGGGAAGAGATAGAAAAAAAGGGGAGAGATAGAAAAAAAAGGGGAGAGATAGAAAAAAGGGAGAGAGATAGAAAAAAGGGAAGAGATAGAAAAAAGGGGAGAGATAGAAAAAAAAAGGGGAAGAGATAGAAAAAAAAGGGGAGAGATAGAAAAAAGGGGGAGAGATAGAAAAAAGGGGAGAGATAGAAAAAAGGGGGAGAGATAGAAAAAAGGGGAGAGATAGAAAAAAGGGGAGAGATAGAAAAAAAAGGGGAGAGATAGAAAAAAGGGGAGAGATAGAAAAAAGGGAGAGAGATAGAAAAAAGGGAAGAGATAGAAAAAAAAAGGGAAGAGATAGAAAAAAAAAGGGGAAGAGATAGAAAAAAGGGGAGAGATAGAAAAAAAAGGGAAGAGATAGAAAAAAAAAGGGGAAGAGATAGAAAAAAAAGGGGAAGAGATAGAAAAAAGGGGAGAGATAGAAAAAAAAAGGGAAGAGATAGAAAAAAAAAGGGGAAGAGATAGAAAAAAAAGGGGAAGAGATAGAAAAAAAAAGGGGAAGAGATAGAAAAAAAAGGGGAAGAGATAGAAAAAAGGGAGAGAGATAGAAAAAAGGGGAGAGATAGAAAAAAGGGGAGAGATAGAAAAAAGGGGGAGAGATAGAAAAAAGGGGGAGAGATAGAAAAAAGGGGAGAGATAGAAAAAAAAGGGGAGAGATAGAAAAAAGGGGAAGAGATAGAAAAAAGGGGAGAGATAGAAAAAAGGGGAAGAGATAGAAAAAAAGGGGAAGAGATAGAAAAAAGGGAGAGAGATAGAAAAAAGGGGAAGAGATAGAAAAAAAGGGGAAGAGATAGAAAAAAGGGGGAGAGATAGAAAAAAGAAGGGGAGAGATAGAAAAAAGGGGAAGAGATAGAAAAAAAAGGGGAAGAGATAGGAAAAAGGGGGAGAGATAGAAAAAAAAGGGGAGAGATATAGAAAAAAGGGGAAGAGATAGAAAAAAGGGGAGAGATAGAAAAAAAAGGAGAGAGATAGAAAAAAAAGGAGAGAGATAAAAAAAAGGGGAGAGATAGAAAAAAGGGGAAGAGATAGAAAAAAAAGGGGAGAGATAGAAAAAAAAGGGAAGAGATAGAAAAAAGGGGAAGAGATAGAAAAAAGGGGAAGAGATAGAAAAAAGGGGAAGAGATAGAAAAAAAGGGGAAGAGATAGAGATAGAAAAAAAGGGGAAGAGATAGAAAAAAAGGGGAAGAGATAGGAAAAAAGGGGAAGAGATAGGAAAAAAGGGGAAGAGATAGGAAAAAAGGGGAAGAGATAGGAAAAAAGGGGAAGAGATAGGAAAAAGGGGAGAGATAGAAAAAAGGGGGAGAGATAGAAAAAAAAGGGAAGAGATAGAAAAAAAAGGGAAGAGATAGAAAAAAAAGGGAAGAGATAAAAAAAAAGGGGAGAGATAGAAAAAAAAAGGGGAGAGATAGAAAAAAAGGGGAGAGATAGAAAAAAAAGGGGAGAGATAGAAAAAAAGGGGAGAGATAGAAAAAAAAGGGGAGAGATAGAAAAAAGGGGAGGGATAGAAAAAAGGGGAGAGATAGAAAAAAAAGGGGAGAGATAGAAAAAAGGGGGAGAGATAGAAAAAAGGGGGAGAGATAGAAAAAAGGGGGAGAGATAGAAAAAAAAGGGGAGAGATAGAAAAAAGGGGGAGAGATAGAAAAAAGAAGGGGAGAGATAGAAAAAAGGGGAAGAGATAGAAAAAAGGGGAAGAGATAGAAAAAAGGGGAAGAGATAGAAAAAAGGGGAAGAGATAGAAAAAAGGGGGAGAGATAGAAAAAAGAAGGGGAGAGATAGAAAAAAGGGGAAGAGATAGAAAAAAGGGGAAGAGATAGAAAAAAGGGGGGAGAGATAAAAAAAAAAGGAGAGAGATAGGAAAAAAGGGGGAGAGATAGGAAAAAAGGGGGAGAGATAGAAAAAAGGGGGAGAGATAGAAAAAAAAGGGGGGAGATAGAAAAAAGGGGGAGAGATAGAAAAAAGGGGGAGAGATAGAAAAAAAAGGGGAGAGATAGAAAAAAAAGGGGAAGAGATAGAAAAAAGGGGAGAGATAGAAAAAAGGGGGAGAGATAGAAAAAAGGGGAGAGATAGAAAAAAGGGGAGAGATAGAAAAAAGGGGAGAGATAGAAAAAGGGGGGGAGAAAGAAAAAAAAGGGGAGAGATAGAAAAAAAGGGGGAGAGATAGATAAAAAAAAGGGGAGAGATAGAAAAAAAGGGGAGAGATAGAAAAAAAAAGGGGGAGAGATAGAAAAAAAAGGGAAGAGATAGAAAAAAGGGGGAGAGTTAGAAAACAGGGGGAGAGATAGAAAAAAAAGGGGAGAGATAGAAAAAAAGGGAGAGATAGAAAAAAAAGGGGAGAGATAGAAAAAAGGGGGAGAGATAGAAAAAAGGGGAAGAGATAGAAAAAAGGGGAAGAGATAGGAAAAAAGGGGGAGAGATAGGAAAAAAAGGGGGATAGATAGGAAAAAAGGGGGAGAGATAGGAAAAAAGGGGGAGAGATAGAAAAAAGGGAGAGATAGAAAAAAGGGAGAGATAGAAAAAAAAGGGGAGAGATAGAAAAAAAGGGGAAGAGATAGAAAAAAGGGAGAGAGATAGGAAAAAAGGGGAGAGATAGGAAAAAAGGGGGAGAGATAGAAAAAAGGGAGAGATAGAAAAAAGGGGGAGAGATAGAAAAAAGGGGGAGAGATAGAAAAAAGGGGGAGAGATAGAAAAAAGGAGGAGAGATAGAAAAAAGGGGGAGAGATAGAAAAAAGGGAGAGATAGAAAAAAGGGGAGAGATAGAAAAAAAAGGGGAGAGATAGAAAAAAAGGGGAAGAGATAGAAAAAAAAAAGGGGAGAGATAGAAAAAAAGGGGAAGAGATAGAAAAAAGGGGAAGAGATAGAAAAAAAAAAGGGGAGAGATAGAAAAAAAAGGGGAAGAGATAGAAAAAAGGGGAGAGATAGAAAAAAGGGGAGAGATAGAAAAAAGGGGAGAGATAGAAAAAAAAGGGGGAGAGATAGAAAAAAAGGGGAAGAGATAGAAAAAAAAAAGGGGAGAGATAGAAAAAAAGGGGAAGAGATAGAAAAAAGGGGAGAGATAGAAAAAAAGGGGAAGAGATAGAAAAAAGGGGGAGAGATAGAAAAAAGGGGAGAGATAGAAAAAAGGGGAGAGATAGAAAAAAGGGGAGAGATAGAAAAAAAGGGGAAGAGATAGAAAAAAAGGGGAAGTGATAGAAAAAAAAGGGGAAGAGATAGAAAAAAAAGGGGAAGAGATAGAAAAAAGAGGAAGAGATAGAAAAAAAAGGGGAGAGATAGAAAAAAGGGGGAGAGATAGAAAAAAGGGGGAGAGATAGAAAAAAGGGGAGAGATAGAAAAAAGGGGAAGAGATAGAAAAAAGGGAAGAGATAGAAAAAAGGGAAGAGATATAAAAAAGGGAAGAGATAGAAAAAAAAGTGGAAGAGATAGAAAAAAGGGGAGAGATAGAAAAAAGGGGAGAGATAGAAAAAAAAGTGGAAGAGATAGAAAAAAGGGGAAGAGATAGAAAAAAGGGGGAGAGATAGAAAAAAGGGGAAGAGATAGAAAAAAGGGGAGAGATAGAAAAAAAAGGGGAAGAGATAGAAAAAAGGGGAGAGATAGAAAAAAGGGGAGAGATAGAAAAAAAAGTGGAAGAGATAGAAAAAAGGGGAAGAGATAGAAAAAAGGGGGAGAGATAGAAAAAAGGGGGAGAGATAGAAAAAAAAGGGGAGAGATAGAAAAAAAAGGGGAGAGATAGAAAAAAAAGGGGTGAGATGGAAAAAAAAGGGGTGAGATGGAAAAAAAGGGGAGAGATAGAAAAAAGGGGAAGAGATAGAAAAAAGGGAGAGAGATAGAAAAAAGGGAAAAGAGATAGAAAAAAGGGGGAGAGATAGAAAAAAGGGGAGAGATAGAAAAAAGGGGAGAGATAGAAAAAAAAGGGGAAGAGATAGAAAAAAGGGGAAGAAATAGAAAAAAGGGGAAGAGATAGAAAAAAGGGAAAGAGATAGAAAAAAGGGGAAGAGATAGAAAAAAGGGGGAGAGATAGAAAAAAGGGAAAGAGATAGAAAAAAGGGGAAGAGATAGAAAAAAGGGGGAGAGATAGAAAAAAGGGAAAGAGATAGAAAAAAGGGGAAGAGATAGAAAAAAAGGGGAAGAGATAGAAAAAAGGGGGAGAGATAGAAAAAAGGGAAAGAGATAGAAAAAAGGGGAGAGATAGAAAAAAGGGGAGAGATAGAAAAAAAAAAGGGGAGAGATAGAAAAAAAAGGAGAGATAGAAAAAAGGGGGAGAGATAGAAAAAAAGGGGAAGAGATAGGAAAAAAAGGAGAGATAGAAAAAAGGGGAAGAGATAGAAAAAAGAGGAAGAGATAGAAAAAAGAGGAAGAGATAGAAAAAAGAGGAGAGATAGAAAAAAAAAGGGGAGAGATAGAAAAAAAAGGGGAGAGATAGAAAAAAGGGGGAGAGATAGAAAAAAGGGGAAGAGATAGAAAAAAGGGGAAGAGATAGAAAAAAAAGGGGAGAGATAGAAAAAAGGGGAAGAGATAGAAAAAAAAAGGGGAGAGATAGAAAAAAGGGGAAGAGATAGAAAAAAAAAAGGGGAGAGATAGAAAAAAAAGGGGAAGAGATAGAAAAAAAGGGGAAGAGATAGAAAAAAGGGGGGGGAGAAAAAGAGAAAAACAAAGATAATTTGGTTATAAAAAAAAAAGAGTGTGCGACACACAAGAAATTGTTTAACTAAATCTACTCGAATTAATTTGTATGAGTGGCCATTTAGAATTTCAAAATAAAACAGTGAGTTCTTTATATATGAAGATTATCTGTTTTAGAGTGACATTTATAAAAATGGTACGTGAGAAATTGAAATACATTGAAATAGAAGGGATTTGTTTCTAAGCTCCACCCAAACCACACATAAAAGATATTTTAATGGAAAACACTCAAATTAAACCATAAATACAAGAAAGAATAGAGTCTATCAATGTATCTCCGATGAACTACTTTTAGGCTATTAGACCTTGGAACATGACAGTTGGTAGGAATCTTTCTTTATGCAGTTTGTCCGAATCCAATTTTGTGGGGAACTGGAACATCTACATGTTTACATGTGTAAAGATTCTATTTTGATTAATTTTGAGAAAAATAATTTTTTAATTATTTTAATTCATCCAAAATCTATTTTAATGCCAAGAATCGGGAAATATT
Organism: Sepiola atlantica; assembly: GCA_963556195.1. Taxonomy (NCBI): domain Eukaryota; kingdom Metazoa; phylum Mollusca; class Cephalopoda; order Sepiida; family Sepiolidae; genus Sepiola; species Sepiola atlantica. The sequence continues at coordinate 35,204,064 of OY744555.1, forward strand.
AAAGAAACTTTTCTTTCATATTGTGTAAATTTTATAAAATCCTCATTGTGGATTCGATAATTTGGGTATCTTTTACAATAATCCGCAGAGTCGCCAACGGGGTCCAAAAAACGAACAAGAACGGGGTAAAAAAAATAAATATGCAACAAGTGACGGTGACCTACGTCGAGAATAGATATTTTCCTACTTATCTATGAAATTTGTTTGTATTTTTACGTACTATAAATGGGTTTTTATTAGATGTAAAAAAAAATCTTGTTTTTTTTTTGGCACATATTTTTACTAAAACAAAATGGCCGCCCAGCCTTACCATCGCTTGTCCAATGTTCGTTTGACAAAAATATTGATTTCTAATAAATAGCAGTTGAAACGGCTTAAAAATACAAACAAATGTCACAGGTAAGTTGGAAAATAACTTTTATCGGCTACAGTTACTTTTATTTGTTGTATATTTGTTTTTATAGCGTTTTCACTCTGCGGATTATTGTAAAAGATACCCGATAATTTTTCCAATAGACTTCTAATGTTTGCCTAATTCATAATCTTTTTTTGAATATTGTGATTATTTTCAGCAAAATGAGTAAACAGAGAATTAGTATTATCTGCTAATTTTACCAATTTTTGTGTTCATAATTTCGTTTAAGGGATCTAGTTTATTGCGATCATTGCAGGGGATGATGTAAACATTAGCTTCCAAAATATTTGACGTGTATTCTAATATCATTTACTGATTTTTATCAAATTTGAAGCAAGATTCTATGCATTGACAAATGTAACATCACCTATTTTCTTTCCGTTCTTATAAATGTTTTATCGCAAAGTTTAATGAGATTCTATAGATTGAAATCTTCTCACATTTTGCCGATCGTTTTTACATTTTATGTTGTTTCCGGTCAAGCTTGTTTGTGGTCAGCTGAGCGTCCACATCGCTTGACCAATCGTCACCAAACTTGGTCAAAATATCAGTCATCGTCAAACTTTGAACTTATTTAATTGCCTTTTGGCTAAGATCAAAGTGTAGTATCTGTTCCGATGGATACTACACTCCATACACTGGTATTGTCTTGGCCTTCGAGGCTTGATTTACGCCTGTCTATGGGTCTGTCCTGTGCAGTTCTAGGAGATCCACCCTCCCAGGCTTTGCGGAGGAGTAAGTTTATTGCTTACTGCCTGAGGCGCCCCTACCGAGGAATGCCGACGGGGCTGCCCAGGGAATTTTTAATGGCCAGAGTGCTCACCTTCTCGGGCGCTGCCTTTTCAAACCTCACTTTCCCGACCCGACCTTGTGTCACATCTTACTTGTGGAAGTAAGATAAAACTGGCCTTGTGCCTAACCTCCTGGAGGGGAGGTAAATAAATACCTAGGTCATGGGTCAAAGTCACAGAAAAGGTGAAAATCACAATAATTTGGCAATAACTTTGGTTCTGTTTATCGTAGAGACTCACAACTTGACCCATATTGTAGCCAATGAAGTCCCGCATATTATATGACCTTTGACCATGAAAATTTCGATCAAGATCGAAATTTTCATAGAATTTTAACTTCCAATTTTTGCAAATTTGATGCTCTTTGATAACAGTAACTGAATGCAAAATTTCAGCCTGATCAGATAAATAGTTGCTGAGTCATCAACGTTTCAATGGCATACCTTAGGAAATACTGCATACAATATGGAGAAGTGCAGCTCAGATAAGATTTTGTCCCATCCTTACGTTGTCAATCAGAAGCATGCAGTCTCACGCCCGACTTATGTTCTTGTTAGATACTGTAATGACAACATAATTCTACAAAATAAAAGTAATGTTTAAACCCATAACTTCAGTCGTGTAAGCTGTATTTTCAGTAACGATTTTGATTACTTTAAAGTATTTTGACGCACATGTAATTACTTAAGGTTGCTGTAGTCTAATAAGTAGCTACACCTCGGATCTAAATACACCTTTGATCAAAAGATGATAGTTTGAACGACCTCCACACATGAATTTGTTAGCTCACGTATTGTGTAGAATAGGACCTACTCTCTCTACCAGTTGTGCGATGAGTACTACATGACATGGTCGCAGGTGCTGTTTTAGAGTTTTTCTTCTCCTAGACTAGTTGCCCCTACCAAAGCTTTAGAGTCCAGTCTACCCTACTATTTCACCTGAAGCTGGCCGAAAGAGATGAATCCATACCTTGCCCAGGGATATCAATGAAAGCAATGTATCCTTTTAAGCAAGACTCGAACTAACAATACCAACTTCACTGCAACCCCCTCACACACACACACACACACCATAAATATGATTTTGATGACAATTTGATTTCCCCACTTCTATCAAAGTCAGTGTTTTTGTGTGTTAGTGAAATCAATATCTTAACAGTTTAACAATATAAATATATTACATCTATATCTATATATATATATATATATATAGATATATATATATATATACATATGTATATACACATGTACACATATGTATATAGGGTAAGGTACACAATAAGTCATGAAAATGAAATGCTGTGGTAGACAAAATGTGTGAAAAATGACAAACGGAAAACAGGTTAAAGTGCAGGAGAAAAACAAAAACGAGAGATTTGACCGGTTTCGTTCGTGTTGGCGAACGTCTTCAGAAAATCTTTTTCTGAAGACGTTCACCAACATGAGCGAAACCGGTCAAATGTCTTGTTTTTGTTTTTCTCCTGCACTTTAACCTGTTTTCCATTTGTCATTTTTCACGCACACACACACATATATATATATATATATATATATATATATATATATATATATATATATAGATAGATATATCTTATATCAGTATTTCATGTATCCACATAAAATTTTATAAGGGGATATGTTTTTTTATGTACCAATTTTCAGTATTTACTTCAACAGTGCTCAATACCTAAGTAGAGCTAGGTAGTAAGCTATGAAAATATATTCATGGCAATTAAACTACACAGAGGCTCCCGCATTTCATCCCCGGGGGGAATCTTCTGGATAAAATGCATTTTAGTCTACAGATTACCCCCGCGGATGAAACGCGGGAGCCTCTGTGTAGCTTAATTGCCATGAATATATTTTCATAGCTAACTGTATATCTTATACCTCTATATATATAAAATAGTAACTGTGTGTGTGTATGTGTGTGTGTGTATGTGTGTGTGTGTATGTGTGGGTGCGTGTATGTGTGCGTGCGTGTGTATGTGTGTGCGTGTGTGTGTGTGTGGCCGCCTGATCTCCGTGTCTTATGTTCACCCAAACCGCTGGACAGAATTGCTTTAAAATTAGCATGTGGACTACTGACCTCTCAGTGAAGGTCATAGGTTATATAAGAAATATATCACTTCAACGCTGGGGGTCCCGGGGGGGGGGGGGGCACAATCCACACCCACTGAAAACTGTTTTCCCTTAGATTCAAATAAAATTTAAGCCATAGGTAAATGACTAAAAATGATGTCTATTCCCCAAATTTTAGCAAATTTTGATAATATTAAGATGGTCCCCGAGGGCACAACCTCTCTACTGAAAACTGCTTTCCCTTTGATTCATATGAAATTTATATATATATATATATATATATATATATATATGAAGAGTTCGAGTGCAAAACGCGATAAACACCATTTTCAAAATTACGAAGCTATCACTACAAAATGTGTGGTATCTACACAAGATTACATTTCAAATTTATGTTTTTCCTAATATGGTACGGCCATAATTTATTTTGACTTTTAATCAAAATAAGATTTTAGGTGAAGTCTAGATTAAATATATTTGTTCTTGTATTGTTCAATGTTTCAATTTAGACAAATTGGATTTATCGCGTTTTGCATTCGAACTCTTCATATATATATATATATATATATATATATATATATATATATATATATATATATATATGAATGATAATCTCCTAAACTAATGAACGGATCATTATGAATTTTGAAAGAAATATTTTTAAAAAATCATTTTGAAAGAAAAATTCAAGAAAATCATTTTGAATTTTGGAATATATATTCTAAAAATACAGTAAGTGACTTGGGCACTTTTTGTTTTTTTTGGGGGGGAATGTTAACATTTAGGAGGTGTATTGATAAATGTTTTTATTTTCAATTTTAATAATTCTGACCATACCAAAGCTTTAAAATGAACGACCTATCTTTCTAAAATACTTGCATGCCAATGCTTCTTCATTCGACAACCAAGACATTCGACTGCCAAGACATACGCGCGGATAACACCCATTACACGAACGGTATATAAAAAAAAAATAAAAAATTTTTTTAAAGTTTGTTGATTTTTTTTTTGTTGAAAAATGACAATACTGGTCAACTATGATATTTTATTCAGAAATTAACAAGATTAATGTTAAAAATTTTTTTTGGAATATATATTCTCGGCAACGCGGTAACAAGTGCACATTTTTTTTGTAAACTTTACCGCCCTCAAACTTTTTAAATAAGTTAGATACAAATATTTAATAGAGAAAAGAATTGCTCTACATCAAATGTTGAGTTATATTAAGTAAAACATTTTTTTTTAATATTGGTGCGCGTGCGTGAGCTTGGTAAAATCCGAAACTTATCATTATGAATGATGGAATACGTATTCTATGCAACAGTGTATGTAACGTGGGCCCCTTTCTTTTTAGGGGGGGGGGGGGGAACGAAATCAAAAGAAAGAAAAAAACATTAAAATGTAAAACTAATGCTACGACGAGTATTTCACTAGTCATTCATAAAATGACTTTCTTCAAAACACCACCATGCTGAAAGTTTTTTTTATTACTTGATCTCATATTGCAAATGTTATTTTTAAAACTTTTTTTGCAAGGCAACAATTGTAAGCATGACTATATTTGAAAGAAAACTTTAACCAGTAATATATCTCTACACGGGCAACGCCGGGTGAATAACCCCAACCGGTACTACTCCAGATGAAGCGCCTAATTTCCGTAACTGCTCGGCGGCAACGATCGGGCAGGTCGCGGAAGCGCCCGAGAGCTGCCGAGACGAAAACGAGGCTGAAGCAGAGCTGACCGATCAGGTTGCTGCAAATCATCTGCGCTCAGCACAACAAAACAAGCGGTAGGAAGACCTTTCGAACCGGCCGCAAACGTATCCGTAAACCCTGACCCTCGACGAGAAAATATATTAAATTCCCCCCCCCCCCAAAAAAAAAATATACAAAAAAAACTTGCCTAAATATCCTAAGAAAAATAACATACTTCTTTGTTTTATGTAAAAAAAAAAAAAGACAAAAGACACAAAAAAAAAATTGCCTAAATATCGTAAATTACTTCTTTGATTTATGTAAAGAAAGACAAAAAAAAAAAATGGTTCATTTGGCCCACGGAAATTTTTTTTAAAAAAAGTTTATTTATATTTAAAAAAAAAATGTTTATTTATATTTAAAAAAAAATGTTTATTTATATTTAAAAAAAAAAAAAGTTTATTTATATTTAAAAAAAAAAAAAGTTTATTTATATTTAAAAAAAAAAACTTAGTTTACAAGAAGAGAGTAATGGCAATTTGATTAGAGCTGACATAACATACTATTTATAACATATCTATAACATAATATTTATAACAATATCTATAACATACTATCTATAACATACTATCTATAACATACTATCTATAACATACTATCTATAACATACTATCTATAACATACTATCTATAACATACTATCTATAACATAATATCTATAACATACTATCTATAACATAATATCTATAACATAATATCTATAACATACTATCTATAACATACTATCTATAACATAATATCTATAACATAATATCTATAACATACTATCTATAACATACTATCTATAACATACTATCTATAACATACTATCTATAACATACTATCTATAACATAATATCTATAACATACTATCTATAACATACTATCTATAACATACTATCTATAACATAATATCTATAACATAATATCTATAACATACTATCTATAACATAATATCTATAACATAATATCTATAACATAATATCTATAACATAATATCTATAACATATTTATAACATACTATCTATAACATAATATCTATAACATATTTATAACATAATATCTATAACATAATATCTATAACATAATATCTATAACATATTTATAACATAATATCTATAACATATTTATAACATAATATCTATAACATAATATCTATAACATAATATCTATAACATAATATCTATAACATACTATCTATAACATAATATCTATAACATACTATCTATAACATAATATCTATAACATACTATCTATAACATAATATCTATAACATACTATCTATAACATAATATCTATAACATATATTTATAACATACTATCTATAACATACTATCTATAACATAATATCTATAACATATATTTATAACATAATATCTATAACATATATTTATAACATAATATCTATAACATAATATCTATAACATACTATCTATAACATAATATCTATAACATATTTATAACATACTATCTATAACATAATATCTATAACATATTTATAACATAATATCTATAACATAATATCTATAACATATTTATAACATAATATCTATAACATAATATCTATAACATAATATCTATAACATACTATCTATAACATAATATCTATAACATATATTTATAACATAATATCTATAACATAATATCTATAACATAATATCTATAACATAATATCTATAACATACTATCTATAACATAATATCTATAACATATATCTATAACATAATATCTATAACATATATTTATAACATAATATCTATAACATAATATTTATAACATACTATTTATAACATACTATTTATAACACGTGCATCCAAATCTGAAACAACGAATAAACTCTAGTTGTATATCAATTAATTGGTTGGCTTTCTGCAATTTTGACTAAAGAAAAAAAGAATCTACCAAATGTTATTTTGACTAAAAAAAAAGGAAAATTCTACCAAGTGTTTTTTTTTTATTAAAAACTTTTTTTTTTAATTCTACCAAGTATTAATTTGACTAAAAACTAAAAAAAAAAAAGAAAATTCTACCAAGTGTTTTTTTTTTATTAAAAACTTTTAAAAAAAATTCTACCAAGTGTTATTTTGACTAAAAACTAAAAAAAAAAAGAAAATTCTACCAAGTGTTTTTTTATAAAATAAGAAACTTTTATAATCTTTAATTATTGATTATCAACTGGGTAATAAAACTGTATTGCTCTCAATGGCAACTCGTAAATTATAGATATATACTCAACCACTCGTGACCGGTTGGGTCAGTATTTCTTATATATAGAACTACATACTTCTCCCCCCCCCCCTCTATCTACTCTCTCATTTAATTATTTACGCCATTCACTTTTGGTATCATTTGTCCTATATATTCGCCTTCCGTGACGTCACCTAATGTGCACGATGACAAGCAATATAACAAACAAGATCCAAAGTTTGCGTAGAAGTATTAAGGCGATGATTCAAATCGTTTTTCAGCATATGATAAACTAAACAAACATAGATTGGGTCGTGCATTTTTACACAATTTATAAAAATACGTTAATTGGGCCTCGATTTCCTGGGGACAAATTCAAAACACAACTTGTGGATCCAGAAGATCGACTACAGTGAAACAGAATCACGATATAACAATTAAAAAAAAGGTTTCCGTTAATGGCGAAAGAATTCGATTTTATTTTCAGGATTTATATTTAGGGGGTTAGGGTTATCTTTTTAATGGTAGGAATTGTACGAAATTCAAAACATTTTCAAAAACCAGATTTATTTAACAGCAATATATATATATATATATATATATATATAAGAGGTTTATGTAGTTTGCTTGAAGCATTGTTTATTAGTATATAGAAATGTGATACTTAGAAGGCAATACATTGACGTTTTTTTTTTTTTGTAAAACTTAATTATGTTCTACAAAAACAAAAACAACATCCCCTCTCCCTTTCTCCCTCCCCTTTTTTATTTTATTTTTCCTACCCTACTCCCGGTCCTGGATATGACCTTAAACTACATCCGATGGTGAGATCCGGCTTACGGACTTTGGGGAATGTGGAGCCTCCTCTTAATTACCATTGCTCCCAGGTCCACCCTGACCCGGAGTGGTAGTACCTGTTAGGGTCCCAACTATGGGTTAAATAGAAACAGATATTAAAAGAACTTGAAGCATAAAAACTTTCACCAAAATGACTGCATTCGGCATTAAATAACCTGAAAAGGGTTGATATGCCGTAAAACAAAACAACCAAACTAAACACCATGAATATATATTTAAAGATATAAACAACTTGAAGCATAAAAACTTTCACCAAAATGACTGCATTCGGCATTAAATAACCTGAAAAGGGTTGATATGCCGTAAAACAAAACAACCAAACCAAACACCATCAATAAATACTTGAAGATATAAAGAACTTGAAGCATAAACACTTTCACCAAAATGACTGCATTCGGCATTAAATAACCTGAAAATGGTTGATATGCCGTAAAACAAAACAACCAAACCAAACCTGTATCAAGATGGTCTGGTGGAAACTCTGTATGATATAACTCTTTCTTCTTCAGAACCGTGCTCAACTCAAGTTCAAGCATATAACGTGAGAAATCAATAGAAACTTGATATTATGTATCTCTAAAACACAAACTTGATATTATGTATCTCTGAAACACAAACTTGATATTATGTATCTCTAAAACACAAACTTGATATTATGTATCTCTAAAACACAAACTTGATATTATGTATCTCTGAAACACAAACTTGATATTATGTATCTCTGAAACACAAACTTGATATTATGTATCTCTAAAACACAAACTTGATATTATGTATCTCTAAAACACAAACTTGATATTATGTATCTCTAAAACACAAACTTGATATTATGTATCTCTAAAACACAAACTTGATATTATGTATCTCTGAAACACAAACTTGATATTATGTATCTCTAAAACACAAACTTGATATTATGTATCTCTAAAACACAAACTTGATATTATGTATCTCTAAAACACAAACTTGATATTATGTATCTCTAAAACACAAACTTGATATTATGTATCTCTGAAACACAAACTTGATATTATGTATCTCTAAAACACAAACTTGATATTATGTATCTCTAAAACACAAACTTGATATTATGTATCTCTAAAACACAAACTTGATATTATGTATCTCTGAAACAGAAACTTTCGCATTCATTTCAAATGGTCTCGATTTTACACCTCGATAATCGGGACACGCGTGCTCCTTCTCCCGTTTTACTGTTCCCACATATGTCTAATTTGATTATTTTAATCTACTTACATGTATTTTCTATCCCATATCTCATATGTAAAGTCACTATTTTACTTATTAGACCAAGTGAGTTGTTGCAAACTTTGCAAATAAGACTTTCATCATCCGCTTCAACTGTAATAAAAGTCGCGGTAATATTGGTTAGAAATGATAAGTTGACTTGATATATCCTGTGGGTCGCACATAGACTTTTACTTGCCTCATATGCACAGTTTTTGTTTTGTTTTTATTAACATAGTTCACCCCAGACAAGGCAGGCTGCCACTGTAGACGTAAGCACGAGAAAAGAAGCTATTTGAGTAGAAAGCTATCCGGCATCTGGGGACCTCAACAGTGAATGGATGGGATTTAGTTGATTGTCGAGTTGGTCTAATGAACTTACGACGAGGGGGCACCAGAGTAGCCAATTCATCGGAGCATAATCCATTGAAGTATTTGTAAAACAAGCACAAGGATGCTACATTGCGGCGATGGGACAGGGACTGGAGCTTGGTTGACAGTGAGGGACCTATTAGGTTGGCGACTTTTTTTTGGACCTTGTCAAGGAGAGAGAGACTAGTAGATGATGCACCAGCCCAGATGTGGCAACAATACTCCATGCATGGCCGAATGGTGGCTTTGTAGAGATACAGGATAATGCCGGGTGTGAGGAGTTTACTAGCCAACCTTCTTTGCGGCAGCCTTGGCAAATCTTCAATGTATTTGTTCCAATTCATGTTACCTGTGAAGGTTAGGCCGAGGAGTTTGAATGATGAACTCTCAGGTAGGGTGTTATTTGCCATAACAATCGGTGGTTGGAGAGGTTTTGTAGTTATTGAAGGATTGAAGTTTAATAAAACAAGTAACTAACACAAAGTATATAGACACACAATCATTAAATTTCACCGTCTAAAATGTAAATATAAATGTATATATAAATGTATTCCTAATACTAGATGTCCAAACCCAGCGTTGCACGGGAGTCTTAAGTTGCATGATCTTTGATCATCCTTTTTTGTCCTTTTGTTCACATAAATCAGTTTATTTTAAAATATCGATTTATAAATAACAAAAATCGAATTGGTTGATATGCCGTAAAAAAGACAGGTAAACGAAATTAAAAATCTTTCTACCACAACTTTCCTTCTTTTTTTTTCTTCCATCAAACGGAATTTCCATGAACAGAGTTTCTTTCCCAAAAACTTCTGTGGAACACATTACTACGGAACTGCTTCCCTGCAGACTACAACATCGTCATACTCAAATAATTGTCATAAACCGTTTTCATATGTATTCAAACTTTGTCCATTCCATTCATCATTTTCTATCCTCTCATAATATTCTTCATCATTCAACTGACAATCCATCCATCTCATTAACCCTTATCCTCGAGTGGCTTTTGGCATTGATAAGTGGTGACTCATTAGTATAAAAATCCTCTCATAATATTCTTCATCATTCAACTGACAATCCATCCATCTCATTAACACTTATCGTCGAGTGGCTTTTGGTCTTGATAAGTGATGACTCATTAATAAAACATACATTTTCATCTCACAAATGTAATTTGAAGTTAAACTAAAAATATTAATTTATTAAAAAAGAAAAGTTCCAGTTTCATGTAAATCTTAAATTTTGCCGAATTTTAAGCATTTTAGATCATTGGAGATCCAAGCATTTTTTTTTTCCACCAGAAAATCTGGCTTCGTCAGTTTTCTTCAGGTCTATCTTTTCGAACTCGGAAATATTTCTGTCGAATGCGGGAATCTGGACGGAATTTCGAACAGAACTCTTTACTTAATTCACAGGGGTAGCATAATTTATAAATAACAAAATCGAATTGGTTGATATGCCGTAAAAAAGACAGGTAAACGAAATTAAAAATCTTTTAAGTCAGTAAAAAAAAAAATTATTATATCGCCCCCCCCCTTCTGTTTTTAAAAGACTAACATTCTTTGAATAAAAAAAAATTATTATATCGCCCCCCCCCCCCTTCAATTTTTAAAAGACTAACATTCTTTGAATAAAAAAAAAGTATTATATCGCCCCCCCTCCCCTTCAATTTTGAAAAGACTAATATTCTTTGAATAAAAAAAAAAAAAAAGTCCCTCCTTGACCAGATTTGAACCAGACTTCTAATAAGAATCTATAATTTGGGTTTTTCGGACTACTGTTCTCATTTTGAGTGTTATTCTCACAACGTTTCGGTCGTTGTAAACTCCGGCCTTCTTCAGGTGTATCTTTTTGAACACGGAAATATTTCTGTCGACCTCAGGAATCTGGACGGAATTTCAAACAGAACCTTTTATCTAATCCACAGGGGTAGCATGATCTCGTTAAGTCAGCCATGACTAAGAGAAGTCTTCAGTAAGTTGCAATTCTTCGTATCGCCCGCACCGAGGATTGAACCTTCAACCTTCAGATGACTGTCACTTAGAACTGAATTTTACTTAGTACTATATCTACTGCGCAAAGACTCGTGGCGCAGTGGATTACTGAAGACTTTCCTGACTGCTTTTCAGCGACCATGCAAATAACCAAACACAATAAAACCGACATTGACCATTCCTCCAGCAGATCTCTTGCTGGACACAAGTATATCTTCTTTATCTGTCCCCATTTGATTTGTTAATGCGAGTGATTTTGTTATGAAAATGTCCGCGGTTCAATCAATCCCCCATTTGATTTACAATGACAATACTTCTTCATAAATTTAATACAAAAATATGTTTCATTTAATCACAAATAAACAAAATGGAAAATGAAAGATTTGGAATTTATTCCTGCACACAAAATGTCTAATGATTAAAAGCATTTATTAAAATAGTTTTATTAGATATCTTATAACTAATTTAACGCTTTTTCGACATTCAGAGATTAAAATACCTTCATAGCATGTGTTGCTGTTATCTGCATAAATTAGCAAGGAAGAGATTTCTACTTAAAAGATACACATGTTGTTAATATAGAAGGAAATCCGTTTTTCATCTTAATGTTTTCTTTTGGCTGGCTTTTTGGCTTGCTTTTTGGCTGGCTTTTTGGCTGGCTTTTTTTATTGGCAGAAATGAAAAGTAGCTGCATATTCTTAACTCTTTATTAATCACAATCCATCTTAAAAGGCCGCATAGGAACTACACCAAGGATGATATTGATGCACTATGAGCTGCTCTATAGATGATAATACTCACGTTGACACACCGTTTCACATAGATCACTAAAGTTAAGCGACATTGAACCTGGTCAGTAGCAGATGGGTGACCATATTGGAATACCAAGTGTTGTATGTGGAAGGATGGCGATACCTTCCTTCAAAAACTAATTTTAGAATTATCTCGTCTGAGCAGGATACACATGCGACTGGAGACTATGTGTGAATCTGATATTCCTTAGAAACTTCCTCCTCCAGAGGAAGCCGACTCAACCCGTCCAGGGTGCATGCCACACCAGAACAGAACAGGTGGTAAAAAGAAAGTATTATGGTGTGGTAGTGTGGAGTTGTAGTCACCAAACAGGATCGGAGAGAGCAGAAAAATGGTACCAAATAATTTGTAAAGAAATGGTGAATTGAAAACTGAATTTGGAGTAATAAGAATACAATTGTTACATAAGACTCGGGGGGGGGGGGTCAAAGATCACGAGCGATAACTAGACAAAGTAGGGAGAAGGGTATATAAATAAGAAGCTTTGATTGGGTAGAAACGAGAAATAGGCCAACAAGGTTTCTGGAGTTCAAATTTGCATAACAGTAAATCATGACTAATTTGAATGGCATTCACTGTTGATCCAACTAACGAATGAGGAAAATAATCGCAATACAAAACTAATGACAAGAGATTTATCTACCCCCACAAGGTAAGATGTGACACAAGGTCGGGAAAGTGGGATTAGAAAAGCCAGCGCCCGAGAGGTGAGCACTCTGGCCATCTAAAAATTGCCTGTGCAGCCCCGTCGGCATTCCCCGGTAGAGGCGCCTCAGGCAGTAAGCAATAAACATACTCCACCCCAAAGAGGGGAGGCAAATCTGGGAGGGTGGACCTCCTAGAACTGCACAGGACGAGTCTCGTGCAGTATCCATCGGAACAGATACTACACTTTGATCTTGGCCAAAACTAATGACAAATTTACAGTGAAACAACCTTGCAAAGTGGAGGGCCATAGACAACACAGTAAAAGAGACGAATGGATTTTTAGAAGTGCTTAAATATTGTGACATGAGAAAATAAAAGCCCGACTTTTAGTTCAAGTTTTAATGATATCTAAGATATAATTGAGGCTTGTTGACGTCATTCTTCAACTTAGTTGCATAAATATTCTTGCATGCCATCAATACAAATATGTCTGTATGGCTAAGGTTGATAGAATTTGCCAGTAGAGAGACTCAAGCTACTTCAGCAACAAGGTATACTTGGGATCCCTGCTAGCACTTCTTCCAAGAGAGATGATATGCCAGCAAGAGCAATGATGGAAACAGGAGACAGCAGAAATAGTTCTGACTAAACCGATTCATAAAAATAGTTCTGACTAAACAGATCCATAAAAATAGTTCTGACTAAACAGATCCATAAAAATAGTTCTGACTAAACAGATCCATAAAAATAGTTCTGACTAAACAGATTCATAAAAATAATTCTGACTAAACCGATTCATAAAAATAATTCTGACTAAACCGATTCATAAAAATAATTCTGACTAAACAGATCCATAAAAATAATTCTGACTAAACAGATCCATAAAAATAATTCTGACTAAACAGATCCATAAAAATAATTCTGACTAAACAGATTCATAAAAATAGTTCTGACTAAACAGATTCATAAAAATAGTTCTGACTAAACAGATTCATAAAAATAATTCTGACTAAACAGATTCATAAAAATAGTTCTGACTAAACAGAACCATAAAAATAGTTTTGACTGAACAGATTCATAAAAATAGTTCTGACTAAACAGATCCATCAAAATAGTTCTGACTAAACCGATTCATAAAAATAGTTCTGACTAAACAGAACCATAAAAATAATTCTGACTAAACAGATTCATAAAAATAGTTTTGACTAAACAGATTCATGAAAATAGTTCTGACTAAACAGATTCATAAAAATAGTTTTGACTAAACAGATTCATTAAAATAGTTCTAACTAAACAGATTCACAAAAATAGTTCTGACTAAACCGATTCATAAAAATAGTTCTGACTAAACAGAACCATAAAAATAGTTCTGACTAAACAGATTCATAAAAATAGTTTTGACTAAACAGATTCATGAAAATAGTTCTGCCTAAACAGATTCACAAAAATAGTTTTGACTAAACAGATTCACAAAAATAGTTCTGACTAAACAGATTCAGATCCATAAAAATAGTTCTGACTAAACAGAACCATAAAAATAGTTTTGACTAAACAGATCCATCAAAATAGTTCTGACTAAACAGATTCATAAAAATAGTTCTGACTAAACAGAACCATAAAAATAGTTCTGACTAAACAGATTCATAAAAATAGTTTTGACTAAACAGATTAATGAAAATAGTTTTTACTAAACAGATTCATTAAAATAGTTCTGACTAAACAGACCAATAAAAATAGTTCTGACTAAACAGAACCATAAAAATAGTTCTGACTAAACAGATTCATAAAAATAGTTTAGTCTAAACAGATTCATAAAAATAGTTTTGACTAAACAGATTCATAAAAATAGTTTTGACTAAACAGATTCATAAAAATAGTTTTGACTAAACAGATTCATAAAAATAGTTCTGACTAAACAGAACCATAAAAATAGTTCTGCCTAAACAGATTCACAAAAATAGTTTTGACTAAACAGATTCAGATCCATAAAAATAGTTCTGACTAAACAGATTCATGAAAATAGTTTTGACTAAACAGATTCATGAAAATAGTTTTGACTAAACAGATCCAGATCCATAAAAATAGTTCTGACTAAACAGATTCATGAAAATAGTTTTGACTAAACAGATTCATAAAAATAGTTTTGACTAAACAGATCCAGATTCATGAAAATAGTTCTGACTAAACAGATTCATAAAAATAGTTTTGACTAAACAGATTCATGAAAATAGTTTTGACTAAACAGAACCATAAAAATAGTTCTGACTAAACAGAACCATAAAAATAGTTCTGACTAAACAGAACCATAAAAATAGTTTTGACTAAACAGATTCATAAAAATAGTTCTGACTAAACAGATCCATCAAAATAGTTCTGACTAAACAGATTCATAAAAATAGTTCTGACTAAACAGAACCATAAAAATAGTTCTGACTAAACAGATTCATAAAAATAGTTTTGACTAAACAGATTCATGAAAATAGTTTTGACTAAACAGATTCATTAAAATAGTTCTGACTAAACAGACCAATAAAAATAGTTCTGACTAAACAGAACCATAAAAATAGTTCTGACTAAACAGATTCATAAAAATAGTTTTGATTAAACAGATTCATAAAAATAGTTTTGACTAAACAGATTCATAAAAATAGTTCTGACTAAACAGAACCATAAAAATAGTTCTGCCTAAACAGATTCACAAAAATAGTTCTGACTAAACAGATTCAGATCCATAAAAATAGTTCTGACTAAACAGATTCATGAAAATAGTTTTGACTAAACAGATCCAGATTCATAAAAATAGTTCTGACTAAACAGATTCATGAAAATAGTTTTGACTAAACAGATCCAGATCCATAAAAATAGTTCTGACTAATAGAGTTGGGCGGTTTTGAAATTTTGGTTTTGGTTTCGGTTTTTTTCCCTTAAAACCTCGGTTTACGGTTCGGTTTTTCGTTTTTTTTGAAAAAAAATTTTTTACTATGGAAGCTATTCATTCTCTTGTGTGATGATTAGTTATTATTCAACGTTTAGTTGAATTATGCCACTGTTTCGATAATTTTGTGACTGAATCATTCTCCATGATATGAATCATATAAGTTTTAAGGTGTTGACTGTTGTAATCAAAGTTCTGATATCTTTTTAACAGTTAACTCGTTAAAACAGTGACCAAAGATTCATGAAAGATTTCTGAAGAATAAAACTGAGTTTGAATATACATTCTATCTAATTCTTTAACCCATCAGAAGCTAAAATATAACTCAGAAATGCAAGAAATTAAAAAACGAAAATTTATTTAAACAAACAAAATAATTTTACAAATAAAATTAAGCAAAAATGATGATGAAAATGAAATATTGTCAAAATTATTTGACAGATAAAAATTTTAATTTTTTAATAGGTGAAAATGTTTGCAAGACGTTGTGTCTTGTCGCGTAAAATAAACACACCATATACTTCTCGAATTGCCGGTGTTGACTGTTGGGATGTCTGTCATTTTGTGTGCTCGAAGTTCTGTCAACTGGTGCGTGTTGAGGTTAATATTTGTTTTTAAGACAGGGTAATAAAACTTTATAGACATGTGTAAAAGACTAGTAGTACACCCGAAAACCGCGCCAAGGGAAAAGGAAGGATGGTTAAAAAAAAGTAGAGATTATTAATTCACCTAAAGTCATTTTTTAAGCTTTAAGGTAATTTTAGTCATAGAATTCATGACTTGGATTAAAGTTTAATAATTAAACTTTCGAATAAATTGTCAACTCTAAATAAATACCATATTAACAATTTAGTAAAATATAAATCGTTGCATAGTCTACTTTTTGAATAACCCATTTTTGGGAGAGAAAACGGTATAGTTGAGAGATAGTTCTCTAGAAATTACAATTTATGTATGAAGTGGCTTTTCAAAAGTAAACAATGAAATGCCTAATGTTTAAAATAATTTTAAAAATCCGAATAAAGTGACACTAGCAGTGGCAACTACTTTTTTTCTTTTTAAACGTTTATACTTACTCACTACTTTTCGTTTATTTACTTTTACAAGTATTTTTTTTTAATTTCATTTTAATAACTTATTTTTTTAGATAACTCTGAAACAAACAAATAATTATTTTACAATTTTGAGTTGAATCAAATAGATTTTCGACATCATACGGAACGCGTTTGATTTTTTCTTTTTCATTTGAAAATAGTTTATGCTAAAAATACGATGTCATGTTGTCTGTCGTATTTCTCTTTTTTTCATTTGAAAATTCAAAATGTTAATAAACAAATTGTAAACAAAGATTTCTTCCTACAAGTAGCAATACACATGAAAAAATGTAAATTGCTTAACAAATCTCAATAATGGCATATATAGAAAGAGCTTGATGATCTAAGAAAGAATCTTTTTAAATTTTTTAAATCTGACTAAAAATAAGGAAGTTATGACTATTTTTGTGCCTTGCACAATTGGATATTTTCCCCTCTTTAATACCATATGCGTTTCGTCACATTTTTTACACTAATTTTTCAGTAAAACTGTTATACCTTTGTTAAAACACAAGATTAAGAAATGAAATTTACCATATAAGTGTATTTTTGTACAAGGAATCAGAATATGCCACTGAAAAATCTCCAGAAATTAATGGTTTCCAAGTAATCTGCACTAAGTGCACATAAATATGCTACAATACCTTAAAAATACCATGAATCCATTAAAAGAAAGAAGTTAGAAAACTCAAAGTTGAATTGTAATACATTTTATGTACAAGAAACTAAAATCTAATACTAGGACTGTTTAAAAATGCATATATTGCAAGATTTCTTTAGCATTATTGTAGATTTACACCTTCTGCTAACTCACCCCCTTACCTCCCCAAAATATGAGATTCTACTTTTTTTATTTAGGCAATTACATGTTAACACCCTGAAAAACTTGGCAGAAAGAAAGAAACAAAAACAATTATTTTAGAATTTAAAGTGGGGATCAGTTTCACATAAAATAATCCCCCATTTCAAGGCCATTCTAGCGTTTTAGGACAGTTAATTATTTTTTCTATGGGAGATAAATCCTGTGCGTTTTTCTTGTTTTTTTTCTTTCTTTTTTTTTAGACGATTATAAGGGTTTTTGTGGGAGGAGGGGGGCTTACCACTTGAACTTCAGGTTAGTGGTAGGGCTAGGGGCAATTAAGTGTGAACACCCTGAAAACTTAGCAGAAAGAAAAAAAAACAATTCATTTAGAATTTCGAGTGGGGGATTAGTTTCACATATATTTAATGCAGAATAATTCACCATTTCCGGGCCATTCTAGCGTTTTAGGGCATTAATCAATTTTTTTCTATGGCAAATAAATCCTGTGCGTTTTTTTTTATGGGCGTCTTCTTTTTATTTTATTTTTTTAGACGATTATGTGTGGTTTTAATGGGCTTTTTTGTAGGATTAGGGCTTCCTACTCGGACTTAGGGTTAGTGATAAGGTTAAGGAAGGGGTTTTGTTTTGGATGGAGGTTGCCATTCGGACTTAGTGTTAGAGTTAAGGGAGTTTTTTAGGAGTGGCTTGCCACTCATATTTAAGGTTAATGGTACGATACGTTCAAGATGGCATTTTTAGGAGGTGGGCTTGTTAGTCGTTAGTCGTACCTAGAGTTAATGGTAGAGTAATTATTTATTTTATAAATTTCACTAAAAGGCAAGAATGCCCGGGAAATCGGAGATCATTTTACATTAAATTTATATGCGAAACTGATCCCCCACTCTAAATTCTAAACTATTTTTTTTTGTTTTTTTTTCTTTTTTTCGCCAAGACTTTAAGACGTAATCGCCTAAAAAAGTAGAATCTTAATTTTTTTTTTTTAATTGGCGACTAGAAATTTATTACTACTAGAAGTTCGAAAGTTGAGTGAAAACCAGTACTTTTTAAAGTATTTTTTATAAAAGAACCAAATAGGATTAACTTTTTTAAGCACAAAAAGTATTATCTTTTTTTACAAGACGCTGCTACTGATTGATTGTTATATCAGCAATACTAGTAGCCATTGTTGACTTTCGCTCAAAAAAAGGACAATATTTTTTAGGATAAGATAATTTAAAATTACTATTACCGAAAGACAAAACAACGTACAATTATAATTTTAATGCATAAAAAAAGATGAAAGATTAATTTATTTACTAGTTGGGTACGAAAAATGTAACATTTTCTATATTCATATTTTAAAATGTTTAAAATTCGTTCTAGAATGAAAATAAACAAAAATCGCTTCGTGTTTATAGCAGTAATTGCAGTAATATATTTGTTCAATCTGTCCTCTTACTAATATAACATTTTTTGGTAATATTCAATTTTATTCAAATCGTAAAATCTTTTCAACCATGTTTCCTTGTATATGGTGGCTTACTGTAGTAAAAACACAATACCGAACGGTTACGGTTTAAAAAAAAAAAACCGATTCGGTATTCGGTATGGAGACGAAACCGAAAAACCGCGGTTTTTCGGTAAAACCGCCCATCTCTACTGACTAAACAGATTCATAAAAATAGTTTTGACTAAACAGATTCATGAAAATAGTTTTGACTAAACAGATCCAGATTCATGAAAATAGTTCTGACTAAACAGATTCATAAAAATAGTTGACTAAACAGATTCATAAAAATAGTTCTGACTAAACAGATTCATAAAAATAGTTCTGACTAAACAGATTCATGAAAATAGTTTTGACTAAACACATCCATGAAAATAGTTCTGACTAAACAGATCCATGAAAATAGTTTTGACTAAACAGATTCATAAAAATAGTTCTGCCTAAACAGATTCATTAAAATAGTTCTAACTAAACAGATTCAGATTCATAAAAATAGTTCTGACTAAACAGATTCATAAAAGTAGTTCTGACTAAACAGATCCATAAAAATAGTTATGACTAAACAGATCCAGATTCATTAAAATAGTTTTGACTAAACAGATCCAGATTCATAAAAATAGTTTTGACTAAACAGATTCATAAAAATAGTTTTGACTAAACAGATTTATGAAAATAATTTTGACTAAACAGAACCATAAAAATAGTTCTGACTACTCAATCTGTGCGGATGCTTAAAGAAAATGAAATGGCAAAAATATTCCATGTGATTAGAAAAGCCATCGGTTAAATAGATTGATGCTAAAATAAATTAATATCTCAAACCAAGTCAGTCTTTGGTCATTGATGTTACATCATTTCCAGCAACATGCTGACAAGCCAGACAAGTCCAACACTTGGTGTGACCCTTCATGCTATAGACATACATCTGCTTAAAACGTATAAATGGCAACTTTATGCAAAGCCTGAAACTCAATAGCATGTAAAAAATGTTTCATGTTTTTGTTTTTCTTTTTAAAATTTTATAATTTGAAAATTTGGTGATTCCAAAGAAATAGAAACAAAAAGAAAAATCCGTATTGGGGAGGTAGGGTTATTGGGGAGGTAGGGTTAGGGTTATTGGGGAGGTAGGGTTAGGGTTATTGGGGAGGTAGGGTTAGGGTTATTGGGGAGGTAGGGTTATTGGGGAGGTAGGGTTAGGGTTATTGGGGAGGTAGGGTTAGGGTTATTGGGGAGGTAGGGTTATTGGGGAGGTAGGGTTAGGGTTATTGGGGAGGTAGAGTTATTGGGGAGGTAGGGTTAGGGTTATTGGGGAGGTAGGGTTATTGGGGAGGTAGAGTTATTGGGGAGGTAGGGTTAGGGTTATTGGGGAGGTAGGGTTAGGGTTATTGGGGAGGTAGGGTTAGGGTTATTGGGGAGGTAGGGTTATTGGGGAGGTAGGGTTAGGGTTATTGGGGAGGTAGGGTTAGGGTTATTGGGGAGGTAGAGTTATTGGGGAGGTAGGGTTAGGGTTATTGTGGAGGTAGAGTTATTGGGGAGGTAGGGTTATTGGGGAGGTAGGGTTAAGGTTATTGGGGAGTTAGGGTTAGGGTTATTGGGGAGGTAGGGTTAAGGTTATTGGGGAGTTAGGGTTAGAGTTATTGGGGAGGTAGGGTTATTGGGGAGGTAGGGTTAAGGTTATTGGGGAGTTAGGGTTAGGGTTATTGGGGAGGTAGGGTTAGGGTTATTGGGGAGGTAGGGTTAGGGTTATTGGGGAGGTAGGGTTAGGGTTATTGGGGAGTTAGGGTTATTGGGGAGGTAGAGTTATTGGGGAGGTAGGGTTAGGGTTATTGGGGAGGTAGGGTTAGGGTTATTAGGGAGGTAGGGTTAGGGTTATTGGGGAGGTAGGGTTAGGGTTATTGGGGAGGTAGGGTTATTGGGGAGGTAGGGTTAGGGTTATTGGGGAGGTAGGGTTAGGGTTATTGGGGAGGTAGGGTTATTGGGGAGGTAGAGTTATTGGGGAGGTAGGGTTAGGGTTATTGGGGAGGTAGGGTTAGGGTTATTGGGGAGGTAGGGTTAGGGTTATTGGGGAGGTAGGGTTATTGGGGAGGTAGCGTTATTGGGGAGGTAGGGTTAGGGTTATTGGGGAGGTAGGGTTAGGGTTATTGGGGAGGTAGGGTTAGGGTTATTGGGGAGGTAGGGTTATTGGGGAGGTAGGGTTAGGGTTATTGGGGAGGTAGGGTTAGGGTTATTGGGGAGGTAGAGTTATTGGGGAGGTAGGGTTAGGGTTATTGTGGAGGTAGAGTTATTGGGGAGGTAGGGTTATTGGGGAGTTAGGGTTAAGGTTATTGGGGAGTTAGGGTTAGGGTTATTGGGGAGGTAGGGTTAGGGTTATTGGGGAGGTAGGGTTAGGGTTATTGGGGAGTTAGGGTTATTGGGGAGGTAGGGTTATTGGGGAGGTAGAGTTATTGGGGAGGTAGGGTTAGGGTTATTGGGGAGGTAGGGTTAGGGTTATTGGGGAGGTAGGGTTAGGGTTATTGGGGAGTTAGGGTTATTGGGGAGGTAGGGTTATTGGGGAGGTAGAGTTATTGGGGAGGTAGGGTTAGGGTTATTGGGGAGGTAGGGTTAGGGTTATTGGGGAGGTAGGGTTAGAGTTATTGGGGAGGTAGAGTTATTGGGTAAGTAGGGTTAGGGTTATTGTGGAGGTAGAGTTATTGGGGAGGTAGGGTTATTGGGGATGTAGGTTAGGGTTATTGGGGAGGTAGGGTTAGGGTTATTGGGGAGGTAGGGTTATTGGGGAGGTAGAATTAGGGTTATTGGGGAGGTAGGGTTATTGGGGAGGTAGGGTTAGGGTTATTGGGGAGGTAGGGTTATTGGGGAGGTAGAGTTATTGGGGAGGTAGGGTTAGGGTTATTGGGGAGGTAGGGTTAGGGTTATTGGGGAGGTAGGGTTATTGGGGAGGTAGAGTTATTGGGGAGGTAGGGTTAGGGTTATTGGGGAGGTAGGGTTATTGGGGAGGTAGGGTTAGGGTTATTGGGGAGTAAGGGTTAGGGTTATTGGGGAGGTAGGGTTAGGGTTATTGGGGAGGTAGAGTTATTGGAGAGGTAGAGTTATTGGGGAGGTAGGGTTAGGGTTATTGTGGAGTTAGGGTTAGGGTAGTTTGGTAGTTTTGTTTTACGGTATATCAACCCTTTTTGGGGTATTTAATGCCGAATCTGGTCATTATAGTAAAAGTTTTTATGCTTCAAGTTCTTTATATCTTCAAATGTTTAATCATCGTTTTTGGTTTGGTAGTTTTGTTTTACGGCATATCAACCCTTTTTGGGTTATTTAATGCCGAATCCGGTCATTATAGTAAAAGATTTATGCTTCAAGTTCTAAAAATAAAATAAAAAAGGGGAGGGAGAAAGGGAGAGGGGCTGTTGTTTTTGGTTTTGGTTTTGTAGAACATAATTAAGTTTTACAAAAAAAAAAAAAAAAAACAAAAAAACGTCAATGTAGGTGAATTTCGTCTCAGGGAGCCACAGGGCAGCCTGATCTGGTATCACCAGTTAGGGTTAGGGTTATTGGGGAGGTAGGGTTAAGGTTATTGGGGAGGTAGGGTTAGAGTTATTGGGGAGGTAGGGTTAGGGTTATTGGGGAGGTAGGGTTATTGGGGAGGTAGGGTTAGGGTTATTGGGGAGGTAGGGCGATCGAGAATGTCAAACAAATCAATAAAATCAATCAATAAAATAGTTGTTAGACTTGCACTTTCTTAGATATGTAAAACTATTGCTTATAACATTGAACAAAATGATGCAATAGAATTAAACACGAATAACAAGACATTCATTTATTAAAACAAAATTTTTATATATTTTATGTAAATGAGATGTACACTGAGTTCTTATTTAGCGGCTAAAAATTGCATTTAAGCGATATTTCAGCTAAATATCCGGTCAATTAGTGATTTAAAAATCACCTGCTCGTTTTGATGCTAACATGGATACGTAAATATCCAAAGAATTATTCATAACTAAAAAATATTGCCACTTGCATATTTCTGCAAATGCAGATGTATATATGCACATTTTGAGGAAATATGAAGTCATTTTATCTTTCTAATCTCAACTCGCTTGTTCGTCCTTCCTCAACCTTCAAAAAGGGCCACCCAACAGATTTCAATTTAAACCCACAAAACATAAGGAAATGTTTGTCTTGAAACTCTCAGAATTTTCATTAATAATTGTGGTTTGTTTTTTTACTGAGAAAACTGATAACCAAGTTTAGCTTAATTTCCTGCCAATAATGTTCATTAAAAAGTTGAAAAACATCATCCATCATTTGACATGTGGCAAAGATAACAAAATTCATCTGGGATGAAAATAATGAAATTCGAAAGAAATTCCAGATGTCCGGACAAACAGAATAAAAAAAAATTAAAAAATAGAAACAAGAAAACAGGATCGAATAATTAAACATGAAGGCGGCTTTCTTTTGGGGTTAGGGTTGTTTTTTGTATGGCAGTTTTTATCAAAGTTAAAATTAACTCCATTTCATCAAGTATTAGATGCTATTGCGAGTGCCTAGGAAGAGTGACAGTTATTCGTCGGTGCCAATAATATCAAGGAAAAGACGTATTTTCTTGCAACATAATTGAAGCGTCTCAACTAGGACACAACTATTTGTAAATGAACAAATGTCTTAAAAGCTTTTTTTTTCTTTTTTTTTTTTTAAATCACAAAAATCAGAAAATTGTTACAATTTAAATAAAATCTTCAGCAATTATTCAATAAATTGGATATTTTATCAGAAATACAAGTTTATACAAATTTAACATGAAAAATTTTCAAAAGAATTGAATTTGGACAGAATTTAAAAACGTAAATTCCAAACGATTCCATGTATTTTTTCCCAATCTTTTAAAGGAACAAAAAATAAAACTAAGACCACCAGAGCAACGATTATCTCCCCCCCCCCCCCCAGGTACAGGTGCCGATTCTACAGATGTGCCTTATATTAATATCAGTCACCTGAGATTTGGATTCAACTGTTCAATTTGCAACATCAATATTTATTTGTGAATTAATTACTTTGACAAGAAAGTGTGGAAGGAACAGAAAAGGGGAAGAAACCAAACCGATTCCATAGTTTGCGATGAGATCCAATTGGAAAATCATGTACCCCCCCCCCCCCCTCCCCTTCATTAATTTGGACTCTAAACAGATTTGAACATTTGCCACATTTAATTCTGGGAGTTTATGAATTTTCATTCAAGATCCAAGGCATTCCAGTGAAAACCAGGAGAAATTAGTAATTATAACGTGACACCTTTAACGTGGATTGTCAGGGATAAAACACAGAACAGACGAGAATCCTAACCCTAATCCTATATTTATCTCAATGAAAGTGAAAAAAGAAACAAACAAAAAACTTAAAATAAAGAAAAGAAGCAAAAATGAAACAAGAAAATGATCACAACTGCTTAACTGATGTAAACAACCATTAATAACAATTTTTTTTTGGGGGGGGGGAGGGGGGGGGGGTAATGAATTCACTTTTAGGTATTTGTGAAAAGTTAGGCGTAGGGTTATTGCCAATTTAGAGAATCAACGTTAAGAGCAAACCAGAATTTTCCTATGTTTACAGCAAGAACTCATCTTTCTACCACAACTTTCCTTTTTTTTTCTTCCATTAAACGGAATTTCCATGAACAGAGTTTCTTTCCCAAAAACTTCTGTGGAACACATTACTACGGAACTGCTTCCCTGCAGACTACAACATCGTCATACTCAAATAATTGTCATAAACCGTTTTCATATGTATTCAAACTTTGTCCATTCCATTCATCATTTTCTATCCTCTCATAATATTCTTCATCATTCAACTGACAATCCATCCATCTCATTAACCCTTATCCTCGAGTGGCTTTTGGCCTTGATAAGTGGTGATTCATTAGTATAAGAAATCCTCTCATAATATTCTTCATCATTCAACTGACAATCCATCCATCTCATTAACCCTTATCCTCGAGTGGCTTTTGGCCTTGATAAGTGGTGATTCATTAGTAAAAAAAATCCTCTCATCATATTCTTCATCATTCAACTGACAATCCATCCATCTCATTAACACTTATCCTCGAGTGGCTTTTGGCCTTGATAAGTGGTGACTCATTAGTATATAAAATCCTTTCATAATATTCTTCATCATTCAACTGACAATCAATCCATCTCATTAACACTTATTGTCGAGTGGCTTTTGGTCTTGATAAGTGATGACTCATTAATAAAACATACATTTTCATCTCACAAATGTAATTTGAAGTTAAACTAAAAATATTAATTTATTAAAAAAGAAAAGTTCCAGTTTCATGTAAATCTTAAATTTTGCCGAATTTGAAGCATTTTAGATCATTTTAACCTCTTGGAGATCCAAGCATTTTTTTTCCACCAGAAAATCTGGCTTCGTCAGTTTTCTTCAGGTCTATCTTTTCGAACTCGGAAATATTTCTGTCGAATGCGGGAATCTGGACGGAATTTCGGACAGAACCCTTTACTTAATCCACGGGGGTAGCATAATTTATAAATAACAAAATCGAATTGGTTGATATGCCGTTAAAAAGACAGGTAAACGAAATTAAAACTTTTTGAAGTCGGTTAAAAACAATTTATTATATCGCCCTCCGCCCTCCCCTTCTGTTTTTAAAAGACTAATATTCTTTGAATAAAAAAAAGAAAGAAACTTCCGTCCTTGACCAGATTTGAACCGGATTTCTAATTTAAAATATCTAAAGCAGTTTTTTCATCTGGCTTAATCAGTTTTCTGTGTCGTTCATGATCAGATAACGTCATGCAAAATTGTGGAAACACTAATAAACCATTTTTGCGCAGATTAACGGAATAATGGACCATGACAAAGAACGAAACACGTTGTAATTAACTATTATTTAAATTAGTTAAAATTTAAAAAAATCTTTAATCAATCGAATTAATTACAGCTATTTTAATTCTTTCGTCTAAAATTAAAAGTTAAGTAAATTTTAAACTTAACTTATCCATTTATTCGGGTTCAAAATTCAGATATATTAATATCAATGACAGATATTTTTTAAACAATTTTAATTCAGAAGGAAGACATTTCCTCTGCAAAAAATTACAATAACAACAGTGATTAGATACGTGTGTGTGTGTGGGGGGGGGGTGTCTTTTCGCCCATCTAATTACTACCGAACAGGATGCCACAGGTGACAATGAAAGGTGAATGAGACGAGAAGTGGCATGAGGAGGGAATTGCGTGCATTAAACACACGAGTTTCATAACCTTAAGGTTGTGAGTTCAATCCCAGTACAGGGTAATACATCTTCATTCTACCTTCAATCACACCCAAAATAAATTTCACTAAACAATATCCCGACAGAAACTGGTGATGTAAATAACTCATGTTTGAATGTAAATACATTTTAGTGTGATACAAAAATTGATACCAAAAATTGATACCAAAAATTGATACAAAAATTTTCCCCGTTTTTCAACACGTGATTGATTTGTTCAAAAGATTAAAAAAAATTCTCCATCATTTTTACTTTATTTTTTTTTTTATTTATTGGGTACTCTAGTTTCACAAATAAAACCAAGAAAACTTATCGATCATTTTTTATACATGTCTGAATGAATAGCTGCTACCATATATGTTTAACCTGAGTTGAATTAGATTTAAACCATTAATAATGGTTTAAATCTAATTCAACTCAGGTTAAACATATATGTTTAACCTGAGTTGAATTAGATTTAAACCATTAATAATGGTTTAAATCTAATTCAACTCAGGTTAAACATATATGGTAGCAGCTATTCATTCAGACATGTATAAAAAATGATCGATAAAGATATAAATTTATTCCAATTCACAAAATTTGAGCAAGTTTTACTTTTTTATAAAAATTTTTTTCTAAACCCATTATTTCATTTCGACAAGCTCTATTTTTCACAGTTTTCACCATTGCAGTTTGGTTTTGATTACTTTGAAGTATTTGAGGGTCAGATGTCTTACTATTATTAAAGAGCACTACACCCTCCCCAAATGGTGCTCCAATATCATTCACCGATTCTGAGACACATTCACTAGTCGCCGATAATATTTACAATTACATTGTTGTTTTTTTTATCCTCTGATGAAAAGAATTTGTCTTTGAAAATCCATGGATTAAGCTATGAGACTCCTTGCTTTTAACTTCTGATGTTTTAATAAATATTGTACCTGTGCATTTTTTATTCTCATCTTTCATCTCTAGAAATATATAATATATATATATATATATATATATATATATGTAAATTATAACTAAAAGGTAAACTTTTAGAGAGTTGGACCTATTGTGAAATAAGGATAGCTCAATATACTGGATAGAGCAAAAATATGGTTCGTCAATGAAAATTAATAAGACCTGCAAATGGAAGCAAATCGATATCTTCAGTTGTTCAAAACAAGGAGCAGTTTAGTTAATAAAAAACATTTATTTTTCTTCTCTTTCATTCCTTAAACCAGGCTTTTCAAAGATTAAAATCTTATCAGAGGAAAAATTATGATTGATAAGTTGACAGGATAGGACTGTCAAAGTTTCAAATTTGAAAGAGTTTTTAAAAAAAAATGTTAAAGTTCAAACCACCAATAACGAAATCCAAAAAAACGTGGGGCTCAGAAATATTGGTAAATCCAGAGGAATCTGTATAAAAATCCAACGACGACGATTCCACTCAGGTCTGTTGTCCACGGAGAGGAATCAAATAAAAATGGCCATGTCAAGGAAAACAATATTCTTCCTGTTTTCAGTTTTATATATATATATATATATATATATATTATATATATATATATATATTAGTAGTATGTTTTTAAAAGGCTGTGGGAAATGCAAATTCCGGGTAGCATGTAAGCTGGAAGGAACAAAAATAATAAATCGAATACGAAATGTGACTTACTATTTATTTTTTCTTAAAATCTTACATAACAGCAAGAGTGGTGTTAGCTGTTTGTGTGATGTCCGGATGATTATTAAAAATCATTCATTTAATATTTCGGGAAAAGAAACTTCCCTTTGTCAAAAATAATAAACACCAGAGGAAAACTCCGTCTGTGCAGAGAATCTATCAAAATGGATGACAGAAGACAGCGTAGGAGCAAACCAGTCCCGCAGAGAATAGAAATTAATAAGTTTTAAAGTTATGTTATGTATATAAATGTCGTGTTCAAAAATATGTGTGTAATATTAGATAAATGATAGGTATTGTATGGTGATCGATTAACTGTTAGTTTTGATAATCAAGGGAGACGCAATAGCGCTCTATCCCTTAATAGACTTCAAAAACGGCATATGCTAGAAATCTAATTTCTTTGATCAATCATAACTCAAAAACCAATAAACCAAATTAGTTAACACTTTGCAAAAAAATTTTACTTGATAGGTTCTATAAGTGTGTAGAATTTCAGCATCATTAGTCAAGGCAACCCAGAGATCCAGAAAGTTCAATCATGAAATCATGTTATCCATGTGTACGTACATACGTATGTGTCACCCTGTATCTCATCAACTATTTGATGGATTCAGCTGATTTGGGGGAGAGATAGAGGTTCTAGGGTCTAGTTGATGGCATTTTAATTTCAGTTTACCATATACCTTAGTTTTCCAGAAAATTGCAAAAAACCTTAAAAATGACCATTGTATTGAGGCATAGCCTTTACAAAAGTAGTGACATTCCATGAAAAATGCCAGTATACGGAAATCATATGCCCTTAATAGGGTTAAGATGAAAATTCATATACACTAAATGTACAAAAGCAAGGAAATTCCCAAATTTTTACACTTTTATTGTCATTAAGGGTATGCGAGCACAACAGGGCTATGTATTTTACTAATAGGAATTTTTCTTCAGCGCACCTCACACACTTCATCCACTCATGCATAGAAATTTATACTGTAGTGATGTGATAATGAAATGGTTTGGTTGATATGTAGTCATACTCTTAATGACAATAAAAGTGTAAAAATGTGGGAATTTCCTTGCTTTTGTACATTTAGTGTATATGAATTTTCATCTTAACCCTATTAAGGGCATATGATTTCAGTATACTGGCATTTTTCATGAAATATATATATATATATATATATATATATATATCTCCTTATTTTGAACTTCTGATGATTTAATAAATATTGTACAACTCATATTTTGCGTCCATGCATCACTATATGAATCTCCGTCCGTCCGTCACGCTTTTATTCTTTCACTTTATCTATTGCTATTAATGCTCTATCCAGTATATTGATGTTTTATATACATTTATGTATTTTTCTATATATATTTTTTTATATATTTTCAAAGTTTAATTTTTATTACCTGCAGTAATGTCATTGTGGTAATGGTCCTCTGAGGAGAAGATTTTCTTTGAAAACTCATGAGTTAAGGACTTTAAAGAACTTTGCCTGAACTTTGAATTGTAATAAAATTTGATTCGTACCTTATTTTATTCTTTCACTTTATTTATTGCTATATATATATATATATATATATATATATATATCCTTATTTTGAACTTCTGATGATTTAATAAATATTGTACAACTCATATTTTGTGTCCATGCATCACTATATGAATCTATGTCCGTCCGTCACGCTTGTAATACATAAACATGCAACTTGAATCGACAAATCTTAGAATATCCTTTCTAGTTATTAGAACGAGTTTACAGTGTGACAGACACGTAGACAGTTACAATGTGACAGACACGTAGACAGTTACAATGTGACAGACACGTAGACAGTTACAATGTGACAGACACGTAGACAGTTACAATGTGACAGACACGTAGACAGTTACAATGTGACAGACACGTAGACAGTTACAATGTGACAGACACGTAGACAGTTACAATGTGACAGACACGTAGACAGTTACAATGTGACAGACACGTAGACAGTTACAATGTGACAGACACGTAGACAGTTACAATGGTAGTAAAATCTAGATCCGGTAAAAGATACTTCCGATTTTTCTGAAGTTTAAATATGAATAAAAAGTAGGTCTTTTTTTTTTTTTAATTTAAATAAATGGTAGGTTCTTTTGTAAGAAAAAAGGGGGGGGGGTGCAAAGTAGGAGGAAATCTAAAAGATAGGATATCCTGTTTAATAATAGAAACAATTCTGTCGGCTGTTGTTGGTCATTATGTGGAAATTAACATTCAGTCCGGACACAAAACGCTTGTCCCACCCTGAAACAAATGAGGATATAAAGGGGGGGGGGGTGCAAGTGGGGATGGTCCGGAGGTGTTATCGAGAATTACAACTTTAGATGGAAAATTCCTTTCCTACATCAAAAGGAAACTTTATTTCATTCATCGTTTTAAAGTGTGCTATTCAAGGAATAGAAATGGCTGATAATAATGGTGGCTGGAGTTTATTTATTACAAGACAAAGTATCACTTTCAAACCATTAAGGTGAAAGGGTTAGGGTTATTTATTACAAGACAAAGTATCACTTTCAAACCATTAAGGTGAAAGGTTTAAGGCAGAACAGACTTTCCATATTATTTGTATGTCCTTTTTCAAATGGAAATAGGAGTTTTGAAAATTCAAAATGACGTCAGGTCAACACAAAAACTAAACAATTTAGCAATGATTGTGCCTGGGACGACTTTAAGCAAAAAGGGGGTAAAATACTGCTGTACACATGATCATTGTTGCAATGCCTTTAAAAAAGCCATGTTTAAGGCCATCATGAAATACACTAATTTTCTTTGACTTCAAAACCACTCACAATCCACGAAACCTAAAAATATATTGGCACTTCTGTAGTATATATGAAGCAGCTGCCGATTAAAAAATCGAAATTGAAGAGTTCCGTTTTTTTTCTCCAAGTACCATTCATTCAGAATTCACCGGAAGTTGAATTTAGTATTTAGAAAATGGAGTTAAATGAGATTAATCTTCGAGACATTGGTAATTTAATGAACCAGCCACAAAAAACAATAGATTTTTTACAGGCACACCGCCTGATTTCTTAGGGTTAGGGTTTAGGGTTTTTTATTTAAAATTTTTTTACTTCATATAATAAAAAAAAGAAATTGTTAATTGTTACCCCAAAACAAATCAGTCTTGCATTTTTTTTATGTTGTAAAAAAATCACTTCCGGTTGAATTACTTCCCTTTATTTTCAGTAGAAGGACAGAAAATCTGCTGCTTCATATATACTACAGAAGTGCCAATATATTTGCTACGTGCATATTGGTTTCGTTTTTTTTAATACAAAACTTGCATTGCTCCTACAAATGTTCATTGCACCGCTCTTATAAACGTTCAAATATGTTGAACGGTTAAAAAATGATTTTGGAACTATAAACAATTTTAAATTTATTGAAGATCGAATTCTTATTTGATTTTAAAGCCTTTTGTTTATTTTTTATCAATTTTGTAAGATTTGACATTAACATTAGTTTTTACAAATAAAAAAAATTTGCAAATTAAAAAAGAAATTTCTCTTTGCTCTGGGCTATTGCCTTCATATCCTCATTTTAAGGGGTTAAAGAATGTAATTCCTGCCTGCCTTTCCCCGAGCCTGAATACATCCATCCACTATTCATATATATATATATATATATATATATATATATATATATATATATATATATATATATATATATACAGGGTGGGCCAAAATAAGGGTCCTATCTTTAAATTTGAATAACTTCCACAAAATAAAAGTTAAACTCACCAAACTTTATGTGTGTGTAGACTGACCCTTCCGAGATTTTTTGAAATAAACAAAACAAATTTTAGCCGAAAAACACTTCTTAAAACTTACAAAAACTAAAGTATTGTTTTTTACACTGTTTTGAGTTTTTTAAGCAAAAATAATGTTTTCTAAATGAGGGTACGTTCCTTAGGGCTAATACGGCTCATGCTTGCTTCGGAAGGGGTCCTTTACTTATTCTAAAAAAAAAAAAAAAAAAAAAAAAAAAATCAATAAATAAAAAAGTTATGAATTTTTAAAAATAGGACCCTTATTTTTGCCCACCCTGTATATATAAGTCACTCGGATTCTTGAAGTTAGACAACGATAGCTTACGTGCTACAAAATCAATATTTCATTCTGAATAGCCAATCAATTATGGAAATTTTCTGTCTGTGTTACACAATCGACACACTAAATTCGACCGGATATTTTTTTCAGTAACAGACTTTACCAAATATTTATTATTTATTTTTATTGGATAATCAACATTCAATGAAAACGTTGTGTTTCTTACAAGAGGAAAATTTTTAATTTAGAATCGTTGAGTTCATAATTCTTCAGATATTTTATTTTATTTATACTAAGACTTTTACGTTTTAATTAAATCCAAACTCGGATTAAATTATTCAGAATTTCCTGACTATTCTCTGCTAAAAATAAAATAATGTTCCACATAAGCAAACAACCATTTGTAATTTAATTATCATTGTTTGCATTCACCATGAATCGTTTAGGAAGGACGATCAACGGAAGGGCAGCCTTAATTGTGTACGTGTTTACTATTTCTAGCAGAAAAGTTAAATTTGCTAGAATTATGAACTAAAATATTTATAGCAAAAACTCAAATTTGCAAGAATTATGAATTAAAATATTTCTAGCAAAAAACTCAAATTTGCTAGAATTATGAATTAAAATATTTCTAGCAGAAAAGTCAAATTTGCTTGAATTATGAATTAAAATATTTCTAGCAGAAAAGTCAAATTTGCTAGAATTATGAATAAAAATATTTCTAGCAGAAAAGTCAAACTTGCTAGAATTATGATTTAAAATAATTCTTAGCAGAAAAGTCCAGTTTGCTAGAATTATGAATTAAAATATTTCTAGCAAAAAACTCAAATTTGCTAGAATTATGAATTAAAATATTTCTAGCAGAAAAGTCAAATTTGCTAGAATTATGAATTAAAATATTTCTAGCAGAAAAGTCAAATTTGCTTGAATTATGAATTAAAATATTTCTAGCAGAAAAGTCCAATTTGCTAGAATTATAAATTAAAATATTTCTAGCAGAAAAGTCCAATTTGCTAGAATTACGAATAAAAATATTTCTAGCAGAAAAGTCAAATTTGCTAGAATTACTAATGAAAATATTTCTAGTAGAAAAGTCAAATTTGCTAGAATTATGAATTAAAATATTTCTAGCAGAAAAGTCAAATTTGCTTGAATTATGAATTAAAATATTTTGTTTACATGTTGCTGTTGTATTTTTGACAGATCACAATCTAAAGGTTACTTTTAAAGCTTCAAACAGTTTGAATATCAAATTACTGCCATTCACACACAAATGCAATGGCATGAAAAAAAATTAAACAAATAAAAACTTTCAGAATCGTATACATGCCCAGGAGTCTTTTTTTGTTTAATTTTTTTTTTTATTTTAATTTTTTTTTTATTTTAATTTTTTTTTAATTTTATTTAATTTTTTTTTATTTTATTCAATTTTTTTTTATTTTATTCAATTTTATTTTATTCAATTTTTTTTTATTCAATTTTTTTTTATTTTAATTTTTTTTTTATTTTAATTTTTTTTTATTTTAATTTTTTTTTTATTTTAATTTTTTTTTTGTTTTAAATTTTTTTTTTATTTTAATTTTTTTTTCTACCTTTTTCTCGTTTATTGTTTTTATCAAATTATTTTTTTTTTTTATAGGATTTCGAAATTTATCTATTATATGGGGTTAGGATTAGACTAAGTGTATTATGTGTCTGATCTAATCATATGTTCCAATTTAACCTAACCATACGCTTTTCCCTTTGCATTTCAGATACCCTATATGCTTTTTCCATTATGGCTTTCATTAATAAACATCGAATTGCAAAGAGTGTTCTGAACACATTTATAATAAAATAAGTTTGACAACCCTAAAAACCTTACGAAATGACCAGCATATCCTGCCCAGCACCTAACTGTGAAACCACATGGTCCGACAACACCCCAACGGAGGTATTTGTTTGCCTGATCGACTTACACAGCGTCAAAGCTCATAGTACAAATACATCACTCCTAATTGCAAAAACTACGATATCAAAGAAAATACGACTCTCCGTTTTTTTGTGCTGCTGGTACTGGCGAGGAGTGGTCAAACTTTGTCCAAAATTGGTCAGATTATAAAACTGCAACAACAAACCTAACGCACACCGCGGCCGTTGACCGGCTACTCGAGCGAGTGTTGCAACGACAATTTAACAAAGGATACCATCATAACGTTTGGATTTATTGATTCCGACGATGAGAAAACCGTCCGCAATAGCATCAAATAACTAGACGTTCGTCAAAAAAAAAAAATGTGGTCACTCGCTTCAAACTATAACCAACAAATCTCTAATACCGTGATGAACCAGTTCGGTCCTTCACCTTAGGTCTACGGGGTCAAGCCTATATTTGCAATTTTAAAGTAGAATGCACTTAACCTCGTATCGCACACCAATCGATCACAGCAATATTATAGTTCGTGATACCCTCGTGCGTGGGTTTGAAGACAACGAAATACGTTTAGGCATATTCAGTGATCCGCGACAGGACATGTCTCTCGAGCAACTCTTACAATAGATCGATGCAAAAGAAAATGGCAAACGTTCGGCCGTCAACCTGAATGTCCACAACGTGATCTCAACGGCAGCTGCACACAACGTGATCTCAACAGCAGCTGCACACAACGTGATCTCAACAGCAGCTGCACACAACGTGATCTCAACGGCAGCTGCACACAACGTGATCTCAACGGCAGCTGCACACAACTCTTATAGACGACAAAACAACAAACGACGTATCGAAATTTCCAGCATTTAATTCAACGAATAGGCTATTTTGCTGGGACCGGCAGAATAACGATGGGGCTGTTATTTTGCCGGTTCATGTTAATTTAACCTAACTGTTACAGTTACAGTGAAGATTTCACGAGTCAACTTAACTGCCGGTTTATTTTTATTTTAACATTTTTCCAATAAAAAAAGAAATAATTAAAACTTCTATTTTTTAGATTAAATAAATAATTCATACGGCGATTTTCGCCACAACTTACGAAAAAAACAAGTTTTATTTCCCCATAGACTAAGTAACTACAATGAATTTTTATGTCCATTTAAATGCATTTACGTATTGTTTTTATTGTAAAAAAATACAAATTATGTTTTTAAGTATAAATAATTCGCTTTGAAAGCCGTTTGTCTACTTTTGTTTTAAAAATATAACTCTCTACTGGATTACCTCACAATGTTTGTTTGTAAAACAATTCAACTTTGTATTAAAATTCGTCGTTACATGTAGCAGTTGAAATTATTGATTAAACTTTCAATGCATTAGGATTTTCTACGAATTCTAAAACCAATTAAGATTTTCTACAAATTCTAAAACCAATTAGGATTTTCTACGAATTCTAAAACCAAGCAGGATTTTCTACGAATTCTAGAAACCAATTAGGATTTTCTACGAATTCTAAAACCAATCAAGATTTTCTACGAATTCTAAAACCAATCAAGATTTTCTACGAATTCTAAAACCAATTAGGATTTTCTACGAATTCTAAAACCAATTAAGATTTTCTACAAATTCTAAAACCAATTAAGATTTTCTACAAATTCTAAAACCAAGCAGGATTTTCTACGAATTCTAGAAACCAAGCAGGATTTTCTACGAATTCTAGAAACCAAGCAGGATTTTCTACGAATTCTAAAACCAATTAGGATTTTCTACGAAATTCTAAAACCAATTAGGATTTTCTACGAATTCTAAAACCAATTAGGATTTTCTAAGAATTCTAAAACCAATTTAAATGACTATTTGACAGTTTTAATTCTTTTCAAATTTTGAAGGGTCACAAAGATTTTTTTTTTTTGTCAACTATTAACAAAATAAAATGACTAACTTGTTTACAAAGAAACTAAAATGCATTCTGGTCGATTTAATTTCATAATTAAATGACATTTTTAAATAATTTATTTTTATACTACACTATTGCATTTTTTATTTTAATAAATAAAAAAATACTTCAAAATGTAATTATCAAAATTGCATTCATGCAAAATACACACACACATACATATATATATATATATATATATCCATAGACATATGTTTCACGTTTTTATTTTATGCTCGTCAGTTATGTTATGTAACCGTATCGCCTGTCGAACAATTCGAACCCCGGATCCAAGTATTATGAACTCTGGTCTCATAACCATTCGGCCAACACAACGATCACGCTTTGAAATGCAAGAGAAATACGCCTTGTATTCTTTCAATGTAAATACAAGTACTGTGATTTTTAATTAAAAAAAAATACTTCAAAATGTAATTATCAAAATTACATTCATGCAAAACATACATACAGATGAAGTTATTGAGAGAGAGAGAGAGACAGACTGTTCATTATTTTTAATAAGCATCCCAAAAGAGATAAATATTAATGGATACTTTTTGCACCCATTAGTATACTGAGTACTTCCAAGTGTGTTTGTATTGGCAGACATTGAAGATAGATTTGTTTGCATGAGTCGTCACAAATTTCAATTAAGTCAAATGGATTGGATTTTATATCGAAGCAAATTTCTAGTCTAATGATAGATAAAAAAAAATGTTTGCCCGTTGAAGAGATGTCAACATATAAGGTTTAGAATGAAGCCCACCTGTACCAACAAGGCTCACAATAGATGACATTGATTTACCTGTAAAAAAAAAATCGAGGAAAAGGAAAAATGAGAATAGTAGATATTTCTGTCAGGTGATAATGGAATGAATAAACCACTGAAAATGGTGAAAAGAAAAAAAAATCTCTTCTTGAAAAATATTTATTTCTTCTATACTATAACAACTTATAGTAAGCTGAAAATGTCAAAAAACAGAAATCAATTTATTTAATCCATGTAAGCAATTTCCGAAATTCTAATTGCAGCCTGAAACTACCCATTCTTGAAGCTCGGA
Organism: Sepiola atlantica; assembly: GCA_963556195.1. Lineage (NCBI taxonomy): Eukaryota > Metazoa > Mollusca > Cephalopoda > Sepiida > Sepiolidae > Sepiola > Sepiola atlantica. The sequence continues at coordinate 35,241,481 of OY744555.1, forward strand.
TTATTCGATCACTTCAACCCACAATTAACCAAGTCGTGCATGCGTGGTCCCCCTCCATATGTGACTCGATGTGGCGAGTGTAAAATAAAATAAATTTGGGCAATTTGGGGCATTTTTGACCCTCCTTTGACCCCCTGGGGGCGCGAACCAGAATTTTTCTGAGGTCAAGGATGCTCATTCTATATCCAGAACAATTGCCTCTACATTTTGGCCAAGTTTCAGAAAAATTGAATGGATGGATAAAACGTTATGGGAGAAAAGGGTTATTTTTTTGCCATTTTGGGGGCTTTTGACCCCCTGGGGGCGTGAACCAGATTTTTCCAAGGTCAGCGATACTTATTTTCTATTAGGAACAACTGCCTCCACATTTTGGCCAGGTTTCAGAGAAATTGAATGGATGGATGAAAAGTTATGGGGCAAAAAATGTCATTTTTTGCCATTTCAGGGCCTTTTGACCCCCTGAGGGGACTAACCAAATTTTTTTCAAAAATCGGAGAAAGTCACTTTCTAACCTGACCAAAGTTACAACTTCATGCAAAATTTCAGAGAAATTCAATGGATGGTTGCGGAGAAAAATCCGGACGGACGGACATGCCTCAAAACATAAGTCCCCCGATTTTATAAATCTTATAAACCTGGTAACAAAGTCGGAGATTATAAAATGTTTTTAAACATCGGATGACATTTAATAATAAAATTCCGGACATTTTTGAAGCCATCCACTAAGATTTTATGATTCCTCAAGATGACTCATGAAAGTTGAAAATGCTGAAAAATACTGTAATAGTTTTTGTTTAACTTAGTAAAAAGTACAAAATTATCGGTTAACAAACAATCATAAAATATGTTACAGTTGTTACACAAATACAATATTTTTCAATCATGAATCACATCAGGCTATTCTGATGAGATCTATGATCGAAAATCAATTGCTTTAGCCATGTATGTGTGTGTGTGTGTGTGTGTAATATGTATAATTAGTAAGCTCCTATAAAGTTGAGCCCTTCCGAGAGATAATAAATTGATGATTCATAAATTAGCCACGTTGCACGGTTCTCCCCTTGGGAAATAGTAGTCTTCAGAACCACAGTACTTGTGTTTAGATTGAAAGAATACAAGGTGTATTTTTCTCACATTTCAAAGCGTGATCGTCGCGTTGGTCGAATGGTTATGAGACCGGGGTTCGAATTGTTCGACCGGCGATACGGTTACATAATTCCATACTGACGAGCATAAAATAAAAACATGAAACATGTCTATGGATATAAATATATATATATATATATAATATATATATATATATATATATGTATGTATGTGAGTGTGTGTGTGTATATATATATATATGTGTGTCATCATCATCATCATCATCATCATCAACCGGTTTATTTGTTGAATCAGGCCACAATTAATCCTCTGATGAGGGTGGGGCCTGATTGTCTAGTCTCGAAATCTAAGTCTTCCTCTCCACTCCTGTCTTTGGCAAGGTTTGATGGAATCCATACCCATGGCCTTCCTATCACGTTTGACTACGTCCTCCCAAGTCAACTTGGGTCTGCCAGTGGTGATGTTCTCTGCTGGCACATTCAACTTTCGGACTTTAGCAATCCAGCCATCGCTACGCTCAATGTGACCCAACCAACGCAGTCTGTTCTTCCGCATGATGTCTGTAAGGCTTTTCAAGTCGACCTGTGAGAGCAGGGATTCAAAAGAAACGTACTGTTCAGGCCTCACCAAACAGATCCATCTGACCATTGCCCTGTCATTACGGTGCAGCTTCTTTAGTATGCCAGCAGAGACAGCCCAAGTTTCTGAGCCATACAACAGCACACTTCTGACACATGAGGAGTATCACGCCCTCTCGTAGTTGTTGGCAGGTGTTTGTTTGTCAGGATTGGTAGCAGCTCTCTAAACTTTTTCCATGCACACTTGCAACGTGTAGCTGCCGCGAGTTCACAGCCTCCACCTGATGACAGCACATCTCCAAGATAACAAAAGTCTGTCACTACTTCCAGCTTGTTGTCACCAGTATCCATCTCCGTCAGTGGTCTGCCATCTATTGGTCTTGCCGTGCCGGTGCAACGAAAGCACATAAAGTGAGGATCTGCTTTGAGAGAGCCCTTTATGCCACTGCACCTTTTGTGGACCCAACCTGAACAGTGAGTGCAGATAATTGAGTTGCTGCCAGTTCCTTTCAGACATACAGCACACGGGTATTTTCCTGTTTTCTGTAGTAAGCTGAGGTTTGGACCTGCGATCATGACCTTAGTTTTACCCATGTTGACTGAGACCTTTCTCCTCCATGCTGATCTTCCATCTATCCAGACGTTCCTTGAGTGACTGAAGTGAAGTATCAATGATCGCTAGGTCATCGGCATATAGCAGCTCCCACGGGCAGCCAGTATGGAATTCCAGTGATAGAGCCTCGAGTACAATGATGAATAGAAGGGGACTTAAGACAGATCCCTGATGGACACCTACTCTAACCTCAAATTCGTCGCTGTAGCTGTTACCGACTCGTACCCGACTACGTACATTGGTGTACATAGACGTTATCACCTGAACCAACCACTCAGTAACACCCAGCTTTCGCAGGGCCCACCAGATGACCCTTCTGGGGACACGGTCAAAAGCTTTCTCCAAATCTACAAATGCCATGTACAGTGATTTGTTTGCTGCTAGATGTTTCTCCATGACTTGGCGTATGATGAAAATTGCATCTGTGGTGCTCCTACCGGGCATGAAGCCAAATTGCATATCAGCAATCTGTATTTGTTGTCTGATCAGCTGTTCAACAATTCTTTCCAGGACTTTCATGACCTGATCAATGAGCTTGAGTCCACGGTAGTTACCTCTGTTTAATGCATCGCCTTTACCTTTGTACAGACTTACTATAATGCTGTCTTTCCATTCCTTAGGTATGCATTCTTCTCTGATGATGGCTTCAATCAGTTCATGCACCAAACTGGCCCCTAGTTCACCGGTTGGTTTGAGCATCTCAGCAACTATACCAGATGGCCCAGCTGCTTTATCAGCTCCCATTTTACGGATTGCTTCAGTGATCATCTCCTGGGTAATGGGGGTACTAGGACCTTCTATAGGAGGTTCATAAGTCAGCTCATCGGGGTTCCATGGAAATTCAACGTTCAGCAAGCGTTCGTAGTGCTGTTTCCATGACTGTTTTTTCGCTTCATCATCCAATGAGAGTTCACCAGAGTCGTTCCTTATAGGTTTTTCACCCAAGACATCTTGATTGTCACCGCGCATCTGTTTTGCGAGCTTGTAAATGTCACTTGACTTGGGATTTATTTTGAGAAAAATCTCTTTATCGGCCTCTGACTTAGCGTGGTGTACAGCAGCTTTAGCAGCACGCTTGGCTCCATTGTATGCTTCCCTACTACCTCCTGTTTTCCATGCTCTGTAGCATCGCCTCTTCTCTCTAACAGCTTGATCAACAATCTCATTCCACCACCAGGTTTGTTTCCTCCAATTGTGCTTGGATGACACTCCACACACCTCCGTCGCTGCATCATTCAATCCATCCTTGAGCCTCTCCCAGTGCTCTTCAACACTCACTACCCGTGTATCCCGATGTGAAGAAACAAATCTCTCAGCAAATTTAGCCTGAATGATTGGATCCTTCAGCTTCCACAGTTTTATGTGTGTGTGTATATATATATATGTTCTCAAATAACACTTACAAATTCCCCCAGCACAGCAGATCTATGCAAGCTAAAGATGTGTTGCATTAAAACTCCTTTTTTTCCTTTCCTGTCTAACCCTTCCCCCCCCCCCCACCTCAAATATTTTATGGCCCTTTAAAGTTAATAAAAGAAATCCCTTTTTTGTTTTGTTAGGATATTGCTAAAGTTAGAACTTTTGACTTTACTTACTTATCTATCTATTAATATATATATATATATGTATATATATATATATATGTGTGTGTGTGTGTATATATGTGTGTGCATATATGTTACTTATCTATCTATTAATATACATATTTATATATATATATATATATATATATATATAAATGTGTGTGTGCATATATGTTACTTATCTATCTATTAATATACATATATATATATAAATGTATATATATATAAATGTGTGTGTGTGCATGTTACTTATCTATCTATTAATATACATATATATATACATATATATATATATATATATATATATATAAATGTGTGTGCATATATGTTACTTATCTATCTATTAATATACATATACATATACATATATATATATATATATAACATTTTATGGCCCTTTATCTACATATGTTTTAGAAAATGTGCACAACGCCACCCACATTGCTGACTTCTTTAGGTGTGAAGATTCAAGAGCAGCTCAAAGGAGATGAACACAAATCACATGTAAACATTTCTTCGTCATTTCATTAGCTATTACATATATAAGAGCATAATATATTATTACAAATAACCAGAGTGCTCAATTACATATATAAGAGCATAATATATTATTACAAATAACCAGAGTGCTCAATTACATATATAAGAGCATAATATATCATTACAAATAACACTATACATTAATTCGATCAGCCATCGATACTTGTGGTTTCACAGAAATACTCGAAATCCAGATCGTACGGTTAAATAATACGAAGTATAAACGGATATACTTGTCATTCTTCAGCCTAATGGGATGGATTTACAGTATTTCGTTGAAACCGCAGGTATTGATGGCTGATGGAAAAAGGCATAGTGTTATTGGTAATAAAATATAGATGTGTGTGTGTGCATGTGCGTGTGTGTGCATATGTGTATATATGTATATATGTGTATGTGTGTATGTGTGTGTGTATATGTGTGTGGGTGTATGTGTGTATGGGTATGTGCGTATGGGTATGTGTGTGTGTATGTATGTTACTTATGTGTGTATATCTGTGTGGGTGTATGTGCGTATGGGTATGTGTGTGTAAGTGTGTGTAAGTGTGTGTAAGTGTATGTGTGTATGTGTATATGTGTGTGTGTGTGTATGTGTATATGTGTGTGTGTTGAAACCGCAGGTATTGATGGCTGATGGAAAAAGGCATAGTGTTATTGGTAATAAAATATAGACGTGTGTGTATGTGTTTGTGCATATGTGTATATGTGTGTGCGTGTATGTATGTGTGTGTGTGTATGTGCGTATGGGTATGTGTGGGTAAGTGTGTGTATGTATGTATGTATGTGTGTGGGTGTGTGTATGTGTGCGTGTGCGTGTGCAATACCATTTTTTGTCTGACATTTGTGTTTGCATACCATCATTAAATAATGATAAAACGGAGCTGAAAACATAAAATTACAATTTTTTTTTTTTTTACTGATGGGTTATCACTTATCAAGGCCCAAGGGCCACTCGAGGATAAGGTTTGTTAAAGGGATTGTCAGTCGGATGACGATGATCGCCACCACAAGAGGATCAGAAACAATGGGTCGAATCGGCGGAAAAAGAGGAATTGATTATCCAAGAGGACGGCCTAACAAGTATTTGTTTGCATTAGACTTGAACACGACGATGATGATTCGTGGTATCGGGTTTCACAGATGGGACATCCATGGAATTTCTATTTGGTTTTTGGTACGGAGAGCGAGAAAGGAAAGTTCCTTGACATGGTTATTGCTGGATGAGTTCTTGTTGTGAATATTCTCAGGGACGGAAACCAGGGAGTGGAGCTGACCTGAGCACCTACTATGAACGATAGAGTGGAGAGAGACTAGCAACATCTCTTCTGTGTGAGAAAAGGATGTAGGGAAGAGAAGAGATCATCCCCCACTAGATGTATTCTGTCAAGACAAAAAAGAATGCTCTAAGCGGCACCTCCCCACATATGGGGGGGGGGAGTACTCTATTTTAGGACATATCTGACTCTTGTACATGGAGATTATTGCGTCATGAGTGAGGTACTTTCTGGAGCGGCGGAATGATCCAACCATCTTTTCAGCAATCTTGATGTAAGTCTTCCACTTAAAGTCTGTGGTGAAAGTCAGTCGTAGAAGCTTATCAAAGGTGGGGGATTCCTCCGAGGAGAGAGCCATTCATTTCAACTGAGGAGAAGTGAGGGTCCGAGCATTGGTGGTGAAAAGAGAGAAGCTTGGTTGTAGGTGCGTTAAAAGTAACACTTTTCTCCATTGAACCACGTTCTCTAAATCAGAAGAGAGAGAAAGAGAGAGAGAAAGAGAGAGAGAAAGAGAGAGAGAAAGAGAGAGAGAAGAGAGAGAGAGAAAGAGAGAGAGAAAGAGAGAGAGAAAGAGAGAGAGAGAGAGAAAGAGAGAGAGAGAGAGAAAGAGAGAGAGAGAGAGAAAGAGAGAGAGAGAGAGAGAGAGAAAGAGAGAGAGAGAGAGAAAGAGAGAGAGAGAGAGAGAGAGAGAAATTACCCCAGCCACAGTTCCATTTCGAAGGTAATTCAATTTTGAGAAAGTGAACTGGCCTGGCTTCCTAGAAGATCTTGAAAGGAAGATTGCCCATCTCCCAGTAGACCCAAAAAGCTATGACAGCTTCATCAGGTTTGTGCGCCAAGCAGCCTGCAAGAACATCCTAAGAGGCTGCTGCACTCAATACCTAGCTGGACTCGGTGCCCAAAGCAGCAAATTGTATGAGCAATGCCAACAGCTCTATGAATCTGACCCCTTTGCTGAAAGTACCATCGAAGTAGGTGAGAGAGTCATGACCTCGCTATCAGAAAGCCGACAATGGAAATGGCAAAGCTGATGAAGAAGAGTAAAAAGGCAGAGTCTACAGCGGAAAAATCAGCAACAATTCATCAACGACAATGCAACAGCAGTGCACCATCACTGCCAACCAAATTGCACATCAGTTGATGGGAAGTGCACGACCAAACAGAAAAGACCAAACATAGACAGACTTCAATATTGCCAGAGTACTGGAATGACTGAGCCATTCTTACTTAAAGAGCTCGATATCGGCATTAGTTCCCTTAAGGCTGGTAAAGCCATCAGTCTAGATTATATTTTCACAGGAGATCAAACATTTTGGACATTTGACACGAAAATGAATCCTTGACAACTGTATGCTAACAAGAAACATTCCAAAGATCTGGAGAAAAACCAAAATCATCGCTCTTCTCAAACTTGGCAAAGACCCGGTGCATGCAACGAGTTTCCGTCTGATCGCTATGCCACTTGTTTAAGCTGTTTAAGTGCCTAATCCTCAACAGATTGGCCTAAGTTGCGCCAACAAGCAGAATTCCGGCCTGGAAAATCAACAACTAGCCAGTTCCTGAATCTCAGTTTATTGAAGATGGGTTTCAGAATGACTGCTAACGAGAGCCATCTTTGTTGAGCTGTCTGCCACGTATGACACTATAAACCACTGCCTCCTCCTGAAAAAGATCTTGGAGCTGATAAAAGACATAGCACTCACAGACCTAATTGGTTGGAGACATCATAAAAGAATGGCGCTTTTATGTTACCCTAAACAACAAAGAAAGTCGCTGGCGCCGACAAAAGAATAGCTTACCTCAAGGTAGTGTGCTGGCTCCACCCAACATCTACACTAATAACCAACCAATGAGCCAGAACACTGAGCGGTTCATCTATGCTGATGACCTTGCGTAACATCGCAAGAGAGTACGTTTGAGTCATTAGAAACAAACCTCAACCCATGATTAGATGAGTTACTTCTCTATTACGAGAGCAACCACCTGCATGTAAACCCTGCAAAAACTCAAGTCATCTCGTTTCATCTCGACCCCTAAAGATCACGTGGTCTGGAATACAACCCTGTATACCTTGGCGTTACCCTCGACCACACGGTAATGCAAATACCAAAATTATTGGCATTTTTTTAGAATGTTGGAATTTCTGAGTATATTTTAAATTTTACCTTGTCCATAAAAATGAAAAATAACAATCCCTTAAAGTTGCCTTCACATTCAGACTCAATATTCCTTAGTCTAACCCTGAATTGAATTTGAATAGGAGCAAAATTGAATTTGAATAGCAGCAAAATTGAATTTGAATAGCAGCAAAATTGAATTTGAATAGCAGCAAAATTGAATTTGAATAGCAGCAAAATTGAATTTGAATAGCAGCAAAATTGAATTTGAATAGCAGCAAAATTGAGGCATTTTTGGTATCGTTTTTTCGTTTATGAATTGTGAGTATTATATTTTAACAAACTTGAAATATCGTGGAATAAAAATCAGTAAAAGATCTGAAAATGTTCGTTAGTAGCGAACAATGAATAAAAAATTTTTTTTTTAAATAGCGTATGGATCACCGGAAGAAAATCAGAAATTTCAATGAAAATATTGTAAATAATAAGCCAAACAATGTCCTCCTACGCATCTCCCTATTTACTTGCCTCCCACGAGGGCAGAGTTTGACAAAAAGTCGGTTTTTAATATGGATAAAAATCTAGCTCCCCAAAAAAGGGCACTCTGGATTGGGACAAAATTTTTTATTTCCTCAGCCTAGAAAGAGTTCTCCTTGACTAACCAAGGACAGAAAAGATGAAGTGTAGTATCAGAACAGATACTACACTTTGCTCCAAGGAACTATTTGAGTACATAATCCTTTGACTTATTGTTCCTGATTTTCATAAACGACCTTCCTTATCACATTGTGTCCGAGATGGGTAATTTGCTGACGACACCACACTCTACTCTAGTCATGTTGGCAAAACAAACACATCTGAGGCAATGGCTGAATCCTTAGAAAATGACAACCAGTCTGTAGTGGATTGGGGTCATAAATAGTTGGTAACTTTTAATGCCATAAAGACAAAGCTCCTTTCCTTCAATAACTACAAGAAACTTCTTCAACCATTGAAGACATTGTCAAGGCTGCCGCAAAGAAGGTTGGCTCTCTCTACCGTGCTAGTTGGCTCTCTCTACCGTGCTAGTAAACTCCTCACGCCTGACATTATCCTGTATCTCTACAAAGCCACCATCCGCCCATGCATGGAGTACTGTTGCAACATCTGGGCTGATGCACCATCCACTAGTCTCTCCCTCTTAGACAAGATCCAAAAAAGAGTCGCCAACTTGATAGGTCCTTCACTGTCAACCAAGCTCCAGCCCCTGTCCCATCGCCACAATGTTGATCCTTGTGCCTGTTTTACAAATACTTCAATGGATTGTGCTTTGATTAATTGGCTACTCTGGTGCCCCCTCGACGTAAATTCACTAGACTAACTCGACAATCAGCTAAATCCCATCCATTCATTGTGGAGGTCCTCAGATGCCGGAGAGCCTTCTACTTCAATATTTCCTCGTGCTGCTGGCCTCTGGAACTCCCTCCTTGCTTCCTTGACTGTACTGACATGCAGAGGTTTAAAACTAATGTAAACAGACATCTCGCCACACAGCTCCCAACTTCGGATGACACCCAAAACCTACACCCTAATTCTCAGTAGCCCCTTACGTCTACAGTGGCTGCCTGCCTTGTTCGGGGTGAAATATGTTATAAAAAATGTAAAAAAAAAACAGTCACTTATAATAGTTGTAAGTAAAACATAATCAAATAAGAAACACTAATGGAACTAGAGTATTTATTTACCTCCTCTCCAGAAGGTTAGGCACAAGGCCAGTTTTATCTTACTCCCACAAGTAAGATGTGACCCAAGGTCGGGTCGGGAAAGTAGGGGTTTGAAAAGCCAGCGCCCGAGAAGTGAGCACTCTGGCCATTAAAAATTGCCTGGGCAGCCCCGTCGGCATTCCTCGGTAGGGGCGCCTCAGGCAGTAAGCAATAAACTTACTCCTCCCCAAAGAGGGAAGGCAAAGCCTGGGAGGGTGGACCTCCTAGAACTGCACAGGACAGACCCATAGACCGGCGTAAATCAAGCCTCGAAGGCCAAGACGATACCAGTTTATGGGGTGTAGTATCCATCGGAACAGATACTACGCTTTGATCTTAGCCAATTGGATAGAAGACACATTTCAAACAATCTTTGCCTCAAATTTCTTTTGGGTTTTTTGGGAACTTTTTTACAAATGCGAAAATGGTATAACGAATAATTCAGAATTCATTGTATAAAAAATTTGAAAAGTTATAAAAAAATTAAGTATTTGTTTTTATTGTCTCACATTTTTTTACTTACATTTTTATGGTTAAGTATCTCAGGAACAAAAATTAGCTTTTAAAAATGCGTGTTTTTTTTACGAATGCCTAAAAAAAAAAGGGGGTTAGAAGGCGATTAATGCAATTCACATTTGAACATGTTTTAAATCTTTTAGCAAGAAAGAAAGAAAGAAAGAAGAAAAAAAGAAAGAAAAAGAAAAAGAAAAAGAAAAAGAAAAAGAAAAAAAGAAAGAAAAAAGAAAGAAAGAAAGAAAAAAGAAAGAAAGAAAGAAAAAAGAAAGAAAGAAAGAAAAAAGAAAGAAAGAAAAAAGAAAGAAAGAAAAAAGAAAAAAAAGAAAAGAAAGAAAGAAAAGAAAGAAAGAAAAGAAAGAAAAGAAAGAAAGAAAAGAAAGAAAGAAAAGAAAGAAAAAAGAAAGAAAAAAGAAAAAAGAAAAAGAAAGAAAAAAAGAAAGAAAGAAAAAAGAAAAAAAGAAAAAAAGAAAAGAAAAAAGAAAAAAAAAGAAAAAAAAGGAGAAAAAAAGGAAAAAAAGAAAAAAGAAAAAAAAGAAAAAGAAAAAAAAAGAAAGAAAAAAGAAAAAAAGAAAAAAAAGAAAAAAGAAAAAAAAGAAGAAAAAAAAGAATGAAAAAAGAAAAAAAGAAAGAAAAGAAAAAAAGAAAGAAAAGAAAAAAAAGAAAAAAGAAAGAAAGAAAAAAAGGAAAAAAAAAGAAAAAAGAAAGAAAACAATTTCGCTCAATTACTCCATCCAGCTGCACGTGTGGTTGGCCAGAAGCTATTTTAACGATCTCATCTCGGTATACATATCTTCATATCGCACTCACTTCCTGCTACAGGCTCAGTTGAAAGACCGATTTAAGGCTTGGTCAACCTGGTTCTTGTGACTGAACAGCCACTTAAAGAGCGATTGACTCAAGAGCAAAATAAACCATTTCAAATATGGCACTTTTATTTGGTTTCGTTATTTTGATGGCACGTAAAGTCTTTAAGTGTGAAAACAATTATGTAACGCATGTATTGAGAAGAGCGGCTCAGACTCAGCAATTCCGTGTCAAATTTGAACAGGTCAAACGGAAAAACAAAGCAAATAGAGATTGATCATTAAATAAGGTACGAACATAGTCACAGAGTACACGAGCATAAAAACAATTTTCTATATCTTTCCTGAACACTAACTACGTCTGATAATACTAAATCAAAAGTGACAGCATGTATATAGGTGCAAAATCAAGGGAGGCGCAAGAGCGCTCTATCCCTTAATAGACTACACGAATGGCCTATGCTGGAAATCTCATTTCTTTGATCAATCATAACTCAAAAACCAAATTAGTTAAAACTTTGCACAAAATTCTTTTTTGATAGGTTCTATAAGTGTGTAGAATTTCAGTATCATTAGTCAAGGCAACCCAGAGATCCAGAAAGTTCAATCATGAAATCATGTTATCTGTGTGTAAGTACGTACGTATATGCCACCCTGTATCTCATCAACTATTTGATGGATTCAGCTGATTTTTGGCAGAGATAGAGGTTCTAGGGTCTAGTTGATGGCATTTTAATTTCAGTTTACCATATACCGTAGTTTTCCAGAAAATTCCAAAAAAAACTTTTAAATGACCATTGTATTGAGGCATAGCCTTTACAAAAGTAGTGACATTCCATGAAAAATGCCAGTATACTAAAATCATATGCCCCTAATAGGGTTAAGATGAAAATTCATATACACTAAATGTACAAAAGCAAGGAAATTCCCAAATTTTTACACTTTTATTGTCATTAAGGGTATGCGAGCACAACAGGGCTATGTATTTTACTGGTAGGAATTTTTCTTCAGCGCAACCCACACACTTCATCCACTCATGCATAGAGATTTATACTGTAGTGATGGTTTGGTTGATATGTAGTCATACCCTCAATTAATGACAATAAAAGTGTAAAAATTTGGGAATTTCCTTGCTTTTGTACATTTAGTGTATATGAATTTTCATCTTAACCCTATTAAGGGCATATGATTTCAGTATACTGGCATTTTTCATGAAATACAAAATATATAGTTAAACAAATTGTCCCAACTTGTTGTTGTTCAGGAGTTTGTTGGTTGACCCAAAATATTCTTTAAAATAAGGTTCAAGTATATTCGCCCTCAATTTGTTATTTAATTATTACTTTTAGAAATAATGAAAATTTCACCACATGATCTTTAAAAAAATTATTTTTCTTTTTGTTCCCCCGAAAAAAGGCATATTGCGACTGAGACATAAGGGGCTATTGTGAATTAGGGGCCAGATTTATAAGGATGGGGGGGGGGGGCATCCTAAGTGGGGAGTTGTGCAGTGAAATATTTGGAGCAGGGAGGGAATTCCAAAGGTAAACAATTCGAAGAAAGAAGCTATTAGAGTAGAAAGTTTTCCGGCATCTGGGGACCTCAACAGTGAAGGGGTGGGATTTTTCTGCTTGTCGGGTTTGTTGGGGGTATTTAGATTAAGGGATACAAATGTAGTATATTCGCAGAAATATTTTTGTTGGGGGTATTTAGATTAAGTGTAATGTAGTGTATTCGTTGGAGCCACGTTCCGTGGAAATATTTTTGTAGGGGTATTTACATTAAGGGATACACATGTAGTGTATTCGTCAGAGCCACGTTCCGTAGAAATATTTGTAAAACACGCACAGGGATGCAACATTGCGGTGATTAGACAGGGGCTAAAGCTTGGTAGACAGTGTGGGACCTATTAGGTCAGAAGTTCTTTTCTGAACCCTGTCAAAGAGGGAGAGACTAGTGGATGGTGCACCAGACCAGATATGGCAACAATAATCCATGCATGAGTGAATGGTCGCTTTCGATATAGGATACTGGCAGGTGATACAAGTTTTCTATCCCGGTAAAATTGATCAAGATGAAATTGATGAAGATGAAATTGATGAAGATGAAATTGATGAAGATGAAATTGATGAAGATGAAATTGATCAAGATGAAATTGATCAAGATGAAATTGATCAAGATGAAATTGATGAAGATGAAAATGATGAAGATGAAATTGATGAAGATGAAATTGATCAAGATGAAATTGATCAAGATGAAATTGATGAAGATGAAATTGATGAAGATGAAATTGATCAAGATGAAATTGATCAAGATGAAATTGATCAAGATGAAATTGATGAAGATGAAATTGATCAAGATGAAATTGATCAAGATGAAATTGATGAAGATGAAATTGATGAAGATGAAATTGATCAAGATGAAATTGATGAAGATGAAATTGATGAAGATGAAATTGATCAAGATGAAATTGATCAAGATGAAATTGATCAAGATGAAATTGATCAAGATGAAATTGATCAAGATGAAATTGATGAAGATGAAATTAATCAAGATGAAATTGATCAAGATGAAATTGATCTAGATGAAATTGATCAAGATGAAAATGATCAAGATGAAATTGATCAAGATGAAATTGATCAAGATGAAATTGATCAAGATGAAATTGATCAAGATGAAATTGATCAAGATGAAATTGATGAAGATGAAATTGATGAAGATGAAATTGATCAAGATGAAAATGATCAAGATGAAATTAATCAAGATGAAATTGATGAAGATGAAATTGATGAAGATGAAATTGATCAAGATGAAATTGATCAAGATGAAATTGATCAAGATGAAATTGATGAAGATGAAATTGATCAAGATGAAATTGATCAAGATGAAATTGATGAAGATGAAATTGATCAAGATGAAATTGATCAAGATGAAATTGATCAAGATGAAATTGATCAAGATGAAATTGATCAATTTCATCTTGATCAAGATGAAATTGATCAAGATGAAATTGATCAAGATGAAATTGATCAAGATGAAATTGATCAAGATGAAATTGATGAAGATGAAATTGATGAAGATCAAAATAATGATGAAGATGAAATTGATCAAGATGAAATTGATCAAGATGAAATTGATCAATTTCATCTTGATCAAGATGAAATTGATCAAGATGAAATTGATCAAGATGAAATTGATCAAGATGAAATTGATCAAGATGAAATTGATCAAGATGAAATTGATGAAGATGAAATTGATGAAGATCAAAATAATGATGAAGATGAAATTGATCAAGATGAAATTGATCAAGATGAAATTGATCAAGATGAAAATGATCAAGATGAAATTGATCAAGATGAAATTGATCAAGATGAAATTGATCAAGATGAAATTGATCAAGATGAAATTGATCAAGATGAAATTGATGAAGATCAAAATAATGATGAAGATGAAATTGATCAAGATGAAATTGATCAAGATGAAATTGATCAATTTCATCTTGATCAAGATGAAAATGATCAAGATGAAATTGATCAAGATGAAATTGATCAAGATGAAATTGATCAAGATGAAATTGATCAAGATGAAATTGATGAAGATGAAATTGATCAAGATGAAATTGATCAAGATGAAAATGATCAAGATGAAAATGATCAAGATGAAATTGATGAAGATGAAATTGATCAAGATGAAATTGATCAAGATGAAATTGATGAAGATGAAATTGATGAAGATGAAATTGATCAAGATGAAATTGATCAAGATGAAATTGATGAAGATGAAATTGATGAAGATGAAATTGATCAATATGAAATTGATGAAGATGAAATTGATGAAGATGAAATTGATCAAGATGAAAATGATCAAGATGAAAATGATCAAGATGAAATTGATGAAGATGAAATTGATCAAGATGAAATTGATCAAGATGAAAATGATCAAGATGAAAATGATCAAGATGAAATTGATGAAGATGAAATTGATCAAGATGAAATTGATCAAAGTGAAATTGATCAAAGTGAAATTGATCAAGATGAAATTGATCAAGATGAAATTGATCAAGATGAAATTGATCAAGATGAAATTGATCAAAGTGAAATTGATCAAAGTGAAATTGATCAAGATGAAATTGATCAAGATGAAAATGATCAAGATGAAATTGATCAAGATGAAATTGATCAAGATGAAATTGATCAAGATGAAATTGATGAAGATGAAATTGATGAAGATGAAATTGATGAAGATGAAATTGATCAAGATGAAATTGATCAAGATGAAATTGATCAAGATGAAATTGATAATGAATTTGTGATGGATAGATGTTTGGCTCGTCTTTGTGACACTAATGAAAGGTGTCCTGATGAAAGAATTCAACTTTTGGAAACAAGAAAAATACATGAAGCAATTCAGAAAATTGTACCTGATTTAACTGTGAAATAAATTTGCAAAAAAAATGAAAAGATTTGAAGAATGCCATTCATAGTGATTATATGTATTGTTGTGGCCAATCTGACCGCAGCAATAAACTTGAACTCATTTGAAATATGGTACTACACCCCCAGACTTCGAACATTGGTGATCATGTCTACAAATTAAGAGCTGTATGCATTTGGTTACATTTGTATGATATTGCAATTTTGGAAGGAAACTGGTTCATGTTCAAAACATTAGTGGAAAAAAGACACAATCAAACCAGTTCTGAAGTTATTGGAAATTTGCTTGAGAGAGAAAATGAAGTTGACCATTCTGAACCAAACATTGTCAACAAATGTTGTTCTCTTATTAAAAATGTTAATGCAAAAAATAAAAACCAATTCTTGTGACATTTGCAAACAAAGAGAATGTGATTTGAAAAAAAATGACTGAATGGGATGAAAAAGTTCATGAAATCATTAAAGAAAATCATACTTTGTCATGTAATATGTGTATCAATTTCCAATCTTATTTGAAAATAGGAAAAGTTCCTTTACTGGCTTCAATCAATGGTCTTAAAGTTGAAAAAAATCATAAAGAGTTCGAAAAATTGATTATTTATGAACAAATATTGATACAAAGAGCCAAATGTTTTATTAATGTGATAAAACTTGTGCCTCAAAAATTCAAAACAAACATTGTCTTATATGTACGCTACCATCAAAGGAATTGCAACTCACTTGCCACTTCCTATGGAGAACACCATCGATCATTTGATGGACACATTGCCATCAAAAGGATACAATTCTTTAGAAATTGTTGTTGACTTATTGCCAACTAAAAACAAAATAATTTGGAAATCATTAGTCAATATTCAAAATGTTTTGAATGCATTTTATTGGCTTAAATGGAACAATGAAATTTACAAGGACAATTAAATTGATGAAACTAATGGTCTCAATGCCATTGTCTTGTGCACTGGACAGAACTGCACAAAAGATTCTGATCCTTTGTTGACCAAGAAAGATGCTGAAACATTCTATGAGCATCACACTGCTCAAAAAATGTACCCATCTTTACGAAATGAAAAAGACATTGAAATTTTTAAGATGAATAAATCGGAAGGAGATTTAATGAAAGACAACAAAATTGGATTTTATGTGCTTCCCCATTTTGTTTCCTGCCGGGAAAAATGAAATGTTTCTTGAAAATATGGAAATGTCAGATCTCATATGATGTTTGTCGCAAACAAATTTATGCATTCTGACCCTAGATTTAGAAGAAATATCCAATATCTTTTTTACAATGTGGAAAAAGCAGACAAAAGAGGTTTGGATGGTGGAATTTTTGCCACGATGAAGTCAATGAAAACAGGAAAAATGAATTTGGCAGAATTTAACCAAAGATTTAAAATAATGACACAGCTCTGGAAGGCAACCATTCAATGATGATGGCAAATATCAGGGGTTCAAAACAATTTTGGAATAGAAAGGCATCTGATCTTCATGCAATGGATGAATAATTTGGCTCTGCGACTCTGTTCATAACATTATCTTCTGCTGAATATTTCTGGCTTGATTTGAGAGAATATTTGAAAAAATTGAATAGTGATATTGCAAATGTCAAAACAGCCAACACTAACATTTTGTGTAAATGATGTTGTTGCTGTTCGTGAATTCTTTTACTATCGGCTGAATTCTTTCATGAATTAAGTGATTTTGGCAAAAAATCATCCAGTTTTGGAGAATTGAGTATCAACAAAGAGGTGCCCCACAAACCCATACGAAATTATGACAAA